>SJYX01010258.1:108632-177846 GCA_006410675.1 Oreotragus oreotragus
GCCCACGCCCACCCACCACCCAGCCAGGGAGGCAGTTTCCCAGGATTCACATGGTAATGAAGGCATCCATCTTCTCCCAGACACACACTGGGCCCTCCGACCCTCCCAGGCCCCTGCACAATGGTCCCCAGTGCAGAGGCCCCACCACCTGTTGGATTTTCCCAGGGAAGTGTGGGAGAGAGTGGAGGAGAAGAGCCTCTTGCTCCCAGCCCCTAGTCCACTGGCCCCCTGGACCTGGGAGTCAGAAAGTGAGAGAACTCACATCCTCATCACCCCCTGAGCTAACTGCATCCTCAGTTACCTCATCTGCATCCTCAGTTACCTCATCTCAAAACAGACGTGGTGGTACTAAAGTCACAGTGTGGCTGGAAGGGTTCCAGTGTGAAGTGAAATGCAGACAAGTGGCGAGCGGGGTCAGTGATAAACGCTCAGTGATCACTGCCACTTTACATGGGACCAGGCGGGATGACGCATATTGCCCTGCTGTCACAGTGCATCGCAATCCTGCGGGTAGAACAGCTAAGATCCATTTATAGGCAAGGACACTGAGGCCCAGGAAGATGGGCTTCATGCCAGGAGCACCACAGTTCCCAAAGCCACAGAGCCATGTATCCAGTGTGCCTCACCCCAGAGCCTACAATCATAACCACTACTTTAGATCATTACCATCATCATTATCATCACAATTATTGACTTAGGTAGTAATCCTGGCAAAGGCCACATGAAAGTCCCAAGGGAAGCTGGGAAGGGTGGGAGACCTAAATATTACTCATCTTTGTTTCCCCAGGACTTGGTCAGAGCCTGGCACACAGTAGGTGATTAATAACTGAGGCCTGCATGAGTGACATAACTGAGAAACAAAACGCACAGCTTTATATTCTGGGTCATGGAGTCAGTTTCATTATCTTTTACTTTCTCTTGAGCATCTACTACAAAATGCTCATGAATAAATGATTTCCTCAAATAAATACATAATTCCACCTTGCGGTAATAGAGGCTAGGGCAAGGAGGAGGAGGGCATTCAGAGCAAGTAACAGAAAATAAAAATCACTGCCTCTCTAAGCAGAATCCTAGAAATCCCTGGACCACAGCACCTCCTTCCCACCCCCCAGTTACTGCTCCCCAGTGCAGAAACTGCCTCTCCTGTACCCTGCCCGGATCCCGTCCCCACTTCCTTAAACATTCAGAAGGAATGTCTCTATGTATTTACAGGTAGAAGGACAGAATTAAGGATGACTTTATTTTGCTTAAGTTGAACTGTATGTCTGTTCAACTTCTCTATTATTTAGATTGGTGCAAACAAAATTGCAGTTTTTGCATTATTGAAATTTTCCATTTGATATTGGAATATATTTTCAGTAAACGTGGTTATGTTATACATCATCTTAATACACATTTCTCACTTTGTTTTTTGCTAATAATTACTGTTTGTTTTTAATTATTTTAGACTATAGAAATGATTTTAGACAAAAGGCAAATTCGAGCAATTTTCTTATTTGAGTACAAAATGGGTCGTAAAAGCAGCAGAGACAATTGGCAACATCAACAACACATCTGGCCCAGGAATGCACAGTGCAATGGTGATTTAAGAAGTTTTGCAAGGAGATGAGAGGCTTGAAGATGAGGAGTGCAGTGGGGGCCATCAGAAGGTGACAACAACCAACTGAGAGCAGTCATTGAAGCTGATCCTCTTATAACTACACCAAAAGTTGCTATAACTTTTTTTTTTTACTTTATTTTACTTTACAGTACTGTATTGGATTTGGCATACATTGACATGAATCCGCCACGGGTGTACATGAACTCCCAAACATGAACCCCCCTCCCACCTCCCACCCCACATCATCCCTCCGGATCATTAAAAAAAGAAAAAAAAAATAATGCAACAATAGATGATAAATAAAAGGAAAAAGCTGAAACAAAAAAATAAATAAAACATCAAAAAAAAAAAAAGGAATCGACTATTAAAAAAAAAAAAGAACTCTGTCAGCCATTCTACGGTTGTTCAGCATTTAAAGTAAATTGGAAAGGTGAAAAGGCTTGGTAAGTGGGTCCCTCATGAGCTGACTGCAAATCAAAATAATCTTCATTTTGAAGTGTCATCTTTTCTTATTCTATGCAACAACAAACCATTTCTCAATTGGGATTGTGACCTGCGATGAAAAATGAACTGCATACAACAACCAGCAATGACCAGCTCCGTGGCTGGACTGAGAAGAAGCTCCAAAGCACTTACCCAAGCCAAACTTGCACCAAAACAAGGTCATGGTCATTGTTTGGTGGCCTGCTGCTGGTCTGATCCACTGCAGCTTTCTGAATCCTGGTGAAACCATTATATCTGAGAAGTATGCTCAGCAAATCAATGAAATCACCAAAAACTGCAGCCGGTATCTGTCAACAGAAAGGGCCCAGTTCTTCTCCATGACAACACCTAACCAAAGGTTGCACAACCAAAAGTTGAAGGAAGTGGGCTATGAAGTTTTGCCTCATCTGCCATATTCACCTGACCTCAGCCAACTGACTACTACTTCTTCAAACATCTTGACAACTTTTTGCAGGAAAAATACTTCCACAACCAGCAGGATGCAGAAAATGCTTTCCAAGAGTTCGCTGAATTCTGAAGCATTGGTTTTTATGCTACAGGAATAAGCAAACTTATTTTTAGTGGGCAAAAATGTGTTGATTGTAAAGTTTCCTGTTTTGATTAATAAAGATGTGTTCGAGCCTACTTATAATGATTTAAAATTCATTGTCCATAACTGCAATTACTTTTGCACCACCTAAATATCATTTCTGTTGTTCAGTCCCTAAGTTGTGTCCAACTCTTTGTGACCTCACAGACTCAGTATGCCAGGCTGTCCCATCATCCACTCTCCCACAGTTTGCTCACATTCAAGTCAGTGATGCTATCTAACCATTTCATCCTCTGCCAACCCCTTCTCTTTTTGCCTTCAGTCTTTACCAGCATCCAATGAGTTGACTCTTCACATCCCAACCAAAGTACTGAAGACTCAACTTCAGGTGGCAAAAGTATTGAAACTTCGGCTTCAGCATCAGTCCTTCCAATGAACTATCATTTTAACCAGCCTTAATACAAGAAATACATTATTATGAAAAAACAAATCATGTAGAAGTACATGTCAGAGAAAGAGGAAGGTCCACTTTCAACCTGAGTCAGAGACCTGATCCCACATCCCAACCCCAGAGACAACCCCTATACAGTCTGCTGGAGTAACTGGGCATTTTATTTTATTTTTTTATCTTTGGCTGCGCTGAGCAACATGAGGGAACCTGGGATGGAACCCATGGCCCCTGCAGTGGAAGCCTGGAGTCTTAACCACTGGACCATCAGGAAAGTCCCTCTCTGGGCATTTAAAAGTATATTCTAGGGAAACCCTGAAAACATTATGCTGCATAAAACAGACCAGTCACAAAAGACCACATATGTATGATTCCACTGATAGGAAATAACCAGGATAGGTAAATCTATAAAGACAGAAGGTGGATTAGTGGTTGCCAGGGTCTGAGAGGTAATGGGGGCGATGGGAAGTGACTTGCCAATAGATTTCTTTGGGGATAATGAGGATGTTATAAAACTCATCGTGGTGATCCCTGCACAACTCTATGATGTACTAAAAGCCATTGAGTTACACACTGTAATTTTGCTTTATTTGTTTTAGGCTGCGCTGGGTCTTCGTTGCTGCGCTCCTCATTGCTTTCCTCTCATCGTGGAGAGTGGGGTCTACTGTCTAGTACAACTCTATGATGTACCAAAAGCCATTGAGTTACACACTGTAATTTTGCTTTATTTGTTTTAGGCTGCGCTGGGGCTTCGTCGCTGAGCTCCTCATTGCTTTCCTCTCGTCGGGGAGGGTGGGGCCTGCTGTCTAGTCGTGGTGCTCATTGGCCTTCTCCTGCCGTGGCTTCTCTTGTTGCAGAGCAGGGGCTCTAGGGCCTCCAGATTTCGGTAGTGGAGGCACATGGGCTCAGTAATTGTGGCTCCCAGACTCTAAAGCACGGGGTCAGTAGTTGTGGCACATGGGCTTAGTTGCTCCACACCATGTGGGATCTTCCCAGATCAGGGATCAAATCCTTGTCTCCTGCCTTGGCAGGCAGATTCTTTACCACTGAACCACAAGGGAAGCCCCAAGTTATATACCTTAAATGGGTGAATTGTATGATATGTAAATTACATCTCAATAAAGCTGTTAAATAAACCTTTCTTGATAGCTCAGATGGTGAAGAGTCTGCTTGTAATGCAGGAGACCCCAATTCGATCCCTGGGTTGGGAAGATCCCCTGGAGGGAAAGGGAAAGGGAAGTTGCTCAGTCGTGTCCGACTCTTAGCGACCCCACGGACTGCAACCCACCAGACTCCTCCGTCCATGGGAGTTTCCAGGCAAGAGTACTGGAGTGGGTTGCCAATGCCTTCTCTGATTGGGAAGATCCCCTGGAGAAGGGAATGCCAATCCACTCCAATATTCTTGGCTGGAGAATTCCACGGACAGAGGAGTCTGGTGGGCTACCAGTTACAGTCCATGGGGTCACAAAGAGTCAGCCATGACTGAGTGATCAACACGTTCACAGTTGTGTAAAAAAAAAAAAAAGTAAATTCTATAAATGCTCCTATCTTGGAGCCCTCAGCCCACTGACAGGGTATTTCCCACCTCCAAGCCCTGGGTCCCAGCTCCAGGTGGCCGTGACTCTGAGTGAGTCTGAGGTCCTGTTACAAGTCCAGCTGAATTTCTCAGGTTGTTCACAGATGTCTCCTAACCACATAACACACAATCTCAGATGGGGAGGAAGCCCCAGAGACAAAGCACTCTCCCTTAGTCTTTTATGGGTCCAAACCTTTCCCTTTTACATGTTTGTTTGTTTGTTGTTGTTGTTTTGGCCACACTGTTCAGAATGTTGGATCTTAGTTCCCTGCCTAGGGATCAAACCCATGTCCCCCACGGTGGAAGCACAGAGTCTTAACCACTGGACTGCCAGGGAAGTCCTCCCCTTTTACATTTTAATTTTATTTCATTTTTAAATAGGTAATACATCCTTATGGTACACAATTTCAAAAGTAAAAACATCTCTCTTTTCACCCCAGAGGGAGTTTCCTAGTGAGTTACATGCAAATATGAATATTTTGTTTTTCTTTCTTTTTAAACAAAAGCGGTGGCAGTCTTTGCATACTACCTTACAACTTGTTTTGTTTTTCCACTTAACAAAGTACTAGGAGACCTTAGTATTTCAGAATAAAGGCAGCTTTCACAGCTGCATGAATGTATTCTGTTACCTGGAGAGAATGGTCTTTATTCAGTCCCCTGCTGCTGCTGCTGCTGCTGCTGCTGCTGCTAAGTCGCTTCAGTCGTGTCTGACTCTGTGCGACCCCATAGACCGAAGCCCACCAGGCTCCCTCGTCCCTGGGATTCTCCAGGCAAGAACACTGGAGTGGGTTGCCATTTCCTTCTCCAATGCATGAAAGTGAAAAGTGAAAGTGAAGTCGCTCAGTCATGTCCAACTCTTAGCAACCCCATGGACTGCAGCCCACCAGGCTCTTCCGCACGTGGGAGTTTCCAGGCAAGAGCACTGGAGCGAGTTGCCATTGCCTTCTCCAATTCAGTCCCCTAGTGATGGACAAATGGGTTTTTCTCCAGTTGACCCTTCTTCCTGGACATACCTCATTTCACACACTGAGTCTGTCCTTCGTATACATTCCTGAAAGTGGAAGTGCTGTCTCATGATTTCCCAGAGCCCCATAGTATTTCACAGTGCGTTTAGCTATTCTCCTTTTGATGGATATTTAACTTGTTTCCAATTGGGTGCTCTTATGAACAAGACAGCTATGAACACTTTATATTCCTCACAGACCCCTTTGGCAATGTGTTAAAAGCTGTGGATCTTTTCCCCACAAAAAAATACAGTAAATTTACCCAACAATGAAACCCATGTAGGCGCTTCAAATTAAGACACTCTGATCTAAACCAACTGCTGTCATCCAAACATAGAAACACAAGAGTGGAGATGAGCAGGGGCCACCCTGCAGTACAGGGATAGGAACCTTACAGCGGCTGGATCAGAGTCATTGAGATTCTGCTCAAGGAGTCAGACCACCATCCTCCTCTGCTCAAAACCATCCCAGGATCGTGCCTCACCAAACTCTTCACTGTGGCCTCTGAGATCCAGCTATGCCTCTGCCCCCGTAGCTCCATGACTTTCACCTTCTAGCAGCCTTCTTGCTCACTCGGCCAGAGTCACATTAGCCCCTTGAACATACCAGGCACCTTTCTGCCTCGGGACCTTTGCACTGATTTTGACTTCTGCCTGGAATGTTTTGTCCCAGTAGCTGAAGGAAGTGTGAGAACAAGTTCTTTACTGAGCTACCCACCTTCTCAGAGAAGACCTTTGCCAGCCCCTGAGATTGCAACCTATCCTAACCCCGGCCCTCCCTAACCCCTTCCCCTTTCCTGACTTATTTCCGCCATAATATTTATCACCAGAAGAAATAATATATACTGCACTCACCCTGCTCTTTGTGTGCCCTTCTCCCCTAAATATAAACTCCACAGGGTAGTGACTTCCCTCTGTTCTGTTCACTCTAATATACCAGTGTGGGCCCAGAGCCAGAGGTGCAGTAGGTGCTTCACAAATATTGTTGATTGCATGAAGAAATGAGGTTGGTAAAGCACTTAGCACACAGGAGGGTAAAGGAGGCATACATGGGAACCCATAGGCTTTGGGGAACCCAGACTTCAACCCTGCTGCTGCTGCTGCTGCTAAGTTGCTTCAGTCGTATCCGACTCTGTGCGACCCCATAGACGGCAGCCCATCGGGCTCCCCCGTCCCTGGGATTCTCCAGACAAGAACACTGCCTTGCTAAATTCTTCTTTGACCTTCACTAAGTCACCAGCCATTCNGCTGCTGCTGCTGCTGCTAAGTTGCTTCAGTCGTATCCGACTCTGTGCGACCCCATAGACGGCAGCCCATCGGGCTCCCCCGTCCCTGGGATTCTCCAGACAAGAACACTGCCTTGCTAAATTCTTCTTTGACCTTCACTAAGTCACCAGCCATTCAGGACCTCTGTGTTCTTCATCCCTCAACTGGAGTTGATGGTTAGAGCATTTCTACTCAGAGTGGCTGTGAGAATTAATGCGCTCCTGAGAAATCTGTGTGCAGGTCAAGAAGCAACAGTTAGAACTGGACATGGAACAACATATTGGTTCCAAATCAGGAAAGGAGTACATCAAGGCTGTATATTGTCACCCTGCTTATTAAAATTATATAGAGTACTTCATGCAAAATGCCAGGCTGGATGAAGCACAAGCTGGAATCAAGATTGCTGGGGCAAATACCAACAACCTCAGATACACAGACAACACCACCGTTATGGCAGAAAGCGAAGAAGAACTAAAGAGCTTCTTGATGAAAACGAAAGAGGAGAGTGAAAAAGTTGGCTTAAAACTCAACATTCAGAAAACTAAGATCATGGCATCCAGTCCCATCACTTCAGGGCAAATAGATGGGGAAACAATGACAACAGTGAGAGACTTTATTTTGGGGGGCTCCAAAATCACTGCAGATGGTGACTGACGCTATGAAATTAAAAGATGCTTGCTCCTTGTAAGAAAAGCTATGACCAACCTAGACAGCATATTAAAAAGCAGAGACATTACTTTGCCAACAAAGGTCCGTCTAGTCAAGGCTATGGTTTTTCCAGTGGTCATGTATGGATGTGAGAGTTGGACTATAAGAAAGCTGAGCACCGAAGAATTGATGCTTTTGAACTGTGGTGTTGGAGAAGACTCTTGAGAGTCCCTTGGACTGCAAGGAGATCCAACCAGTCCATTCTAAAGGAAATCAGTCCTGAATATTCATTGGAAGGACTGATGCTGAAGCTGAAATTTCAATACTTTGGCCACCTGATGAGAAGAACTGACTCATTTGGAAAGGCCCTGATGCTAGGAAAGATTGAAGACGGGAGGAGAAGGGGACAACAGAGGATGAGATGGTTGGATGGCATCACCGACTCAATGGGCATGATGAGTTTGAACAAGCTCCAGGAGTTGGTGATGGACAGAGAAGCCTGGCATGCTGCAGTCCATGAGGTCACAAAGAGTCGGGCATAACTGAGCAACTGAACTGAACTGAACTGAATGATAAGTGTTTAATAAATGTCAGCCAGCATTGCTGCCGCTAGGATGATGACGAGGCTTCCCTGATAGATCAGTTGGTAACGAATCTGTCTGCAATGCAGGAGACCCTGTTGGATCCATGGGTCGGGCAGATCCGCTGGAGAAGGGATAGGCTACCCACTCCAGTATTCTTGGGCTTCCCTTGTGGCTCAGCTGGTAAAGAATCCACCTGCAATGCGGGAGACGTGGGTTCGATCCCTGGGTTGGGAAGACCCCCTGAAGAAGGGAACTGCTACCCACTCCAGTATTCGGGCCTGGAGAATTCCATGGGCTGCATAGTCCACGGGGTATTTTCGTTAGGCTTCCCTGATAACTCAGTTGGTGAAGAATCCGTCTGCGACTGAGCGACTTTCACTTCCCTTCTTCATGATGATGACGGTGGAGGTGTGGTGATGCAGACAGGGATGTGTGCTGACGCCTCGCCCCCTAATACGGGAGGCCTGGGGAAGGAGGTCACATAGGGGAGAGAAGTTCAGCCCAGATTCCTGAGTTGTCTTACCGGTACTTTGCAGAAAGAAGATGGAACTTCAGGGGTCGGGGTGGGGGGAAGCCAAGGGTAAAATGCTTCCACCAGAGAGCCCCTTAGACCCTGTCGTGGGCTCCCCGCTTCCCAGCTGCCCCTGCCGGTGGCCACTCCAGCTTCACTTCGCCCGCCGCCCGCCCGAAGCCACGTTGTGGGGAGGGCGGCGGGAAGGCAAGTCGGCTTTTCCCAGAGTAGCCCCCCTCTCCTGCGAACATCTGGCCGCGAACATCTGCCCTGAGCCTTTGTCTCCGGGCGCAGGCCGGCCTCGCACCCATCTGCCGCCGCCCGCGGCCCCCGCCCATCTGTGCGCGGCTCCCGGCGCCCCCGCCCCCGCCCGCCCGGTCGGTTCCCACGGGGCGAGCGCAGGAAGCGGGCGGCCCATCTGCCCGGCGCGGCGGGTCTTGCAGCCAGGCGGCCCCGAGGGGCGGGTCGCCCTCTTTCAGGCAGGTGCGCGCCCCAACAAAAGCTGGGGTGCGGCGCCTCTCTCCTCCCGCTCACCCCGAAGTCACTGCGCGGCTGCGGAGATGAAGGGCGCTCGGGCACCTCGCCTCTTTGCAAAGCGCTCCCTTGCTGACCTCCCGCCAACCCTGGACGCCCGGGGTCCCCCGCGCAACTTTTCACCTCCAGCCCCCAGCCTTTAACTGGACTGTTCCTTCTGCCTGGAAATGCCTTTTTCCCTTCTTGCTTGCGTAACGTTTTATTACTTAGTGCGGTGTAGAAATGACGGAGAAATACAGCGATTTGTGTTCCCAGTACCTTATTCCCACCACCCGGAGCTAACAACCCAGCAGTTTGCTGGTTTTTTTTTTTTTCCCTCCTCCATTCCGCGGTTTGCAAGATCTGACCTGGGATGGAACCTGCGGCCCCTCGAGTGAAAACCTGGAGTCCTAACCACTGGACGCCAGGGAATTCCCCCTCCCATATTCTTTAAAGAATAAAACTTTACAGATGCTGCTAGCTTTCCCCTGTAGTCATTGCCTCTGCCCTTTTCTCCAAGACTGCTTGCCACCCTCTCCACTTCCCAGGTAACATCACAAAGTGGCCGTGTAGATTTTTTAAGATTTACTATTTGGGGCTCCTCTGGGTCTTCTGGCTGTCCTGTACCTGGGCTTTCTCTAGCTGCCTCAAGCGGGGGCCACTCTTTCATTGCCCTGCTGGGCTTCCCATTACAATGGCTTCTCTTGGCGAGGAGCACAGGCTTCAGGAGTTGCAGTGCAGAGTTCAGTTACTCCAGGGCCTGTGGGATCTTCCTGAACCAGGGATCAAACCCGGGTCCCCTGCACGGGCAGGTGGATTCTTAGCCATCCTACCACCAGGGGAGCCCTCTTATACTTTTAATACCCAGAAATTTATTAATGCTGTTTGTGGCTTTTTTAATTTACACTTAAAAAACAAATCTTTCTGCATTTCCCCCTAAGCAGCATCGTATTTTTGCAGGTATCCAGCAGAATACATACAGGTCTAGCTCAATCCTATTTACTAATGTCTACCACTGCACTCAACGGGAATGAATTTGAGCAAACTCCAGGAGATAGTGAAGGACAGAGGAGCCTGGTGTGCTGCAGTCCGTAGGGTTGCAAACAGTCTGACACGACTTAGCAACTGAACAACAAAAACCACGCCACTATTATTTCATTTCCCTGCTCTCCTGTTGATGAACGGATGAGTAGTTTTCAATCTGCTCTGTTGTCGGCATAGCTGCCATGTTCCTGCCCCATGCCTTTGGCATCTCGAGGGCAGGATTTTCAGGGTATGTCCGTGGGAGTGAACTGCTGGGTCATAGGGAGTTCCCATGTTCACTTTTACTCAATATTGCCAAACTGAGCTCTCAAGTGATCGTACCAGTTTACATACCAGCGGCGGTTGAGGATTTTTGTTTTCCCACACCCTCACCAATTTACATTATCAGACTTTGAAGTTTTTGCAATTTGATGTGGCAGTTGTCTCCTGTGTACATCCCAGATGTACAGATGTTCAGGCTCAGGAGCCTCTGCCTCGCTCTTCCTCACTTTTTTCCATCTCAGCTGGCTTATTACCTCTTCTCTTCCTACAAGAAGTCCTCCCTGATCTCCTTTAGTTGACTGGGGTATCTCCCAGGCCACGCCTTCTATAGCACTTTGTGCTTCCCCATCACAGCCCTGGGAACTGGGGGGTGTCTGCCTGATCCCCAGGCAGGGATCAGGTTTGCAGGGCCATTGAGCAGGCTGCGAGAACCCTGCAAATGCTACCGAGAGCGCTCCTGGAAAGTTCATTCCTCTCCAAAGTGCCCCCTTTGAAAGGGCAGTAGTTAACTTATTGGTGGCATCTGGGTCCCCAGCATGTGGACCCAGCAGCCAGGAACCAACCACCTGGCTCCCTGATGGCATCAACTTGCACCTTGTTCTTTCAATGCTATGTCTAGAGTTGGTGTGTGCCAATTACAGAATGAGTGGTTGGCATTTCATGCAACCCCACGGACTGCAGCACACCAAGCTCTTCTGTCCTCCACTATCTCCTGGAATTTGCTCAAATGCATGTCCATTGAGTCGGTGAGAATAAGGATAACTAGTGTCTACTGAATGCCAACTTTGCTAGGCACTGTTTTAAGCTCTTTATGTGGCTTAACTCATTGAATCTTCATAGAGAGGGGAACTCCTCCTTCCCCAGTTTCACAGATGGGGAAACTGAGACACAGAAAAAATGAAGTGAGAACAGACTCGTAGCTTATAAGCAATAGACAAAGATATGAATCCAGACCTCTTTTCACCTAGGAAAAGGGCCCCTTTCTCCCTTAAGTGTTTCTGAGATGTCAACTGCTTTTTAACCAGAACGGTTCTGCTTTTGCATCAGCAAAAACTAATGAGACTTTTTAAAAGACCTGAGAGATTGACCTGAGTCACAGTATTTGAGGTGTATAGCCCCACCCAAGACCTGAGGCAAGGGTGCAGTTGGAGGGTACTTAGGATTGGGGTGAGTGGAGAGGGTGGAACTGCTTCAGGCTTTTGGGGTGGGGAGGCACCTGGGCAGGCCCTGAGAGACACACCCTCAGCCGTTTCCGGGTTCCGGGCCCCAGGGTAGGAGGGGGCACCAGGTGTACCGGGAAGGTGAGTCATGGGAAGGCCCTCTGCTAGGCACCAGGCAGGGGCGGGGATTTCTGCTTCCGGGAAGGGGAGCTCTGGGGCCACCAGTGCAGCCCCAGTGGGCACAGGGGGAACTTATAAAGCCCGGCCCCAGAAGGCCCTTGCCCAGTCTGCCTCCTTCCACCTCCATGGGCCTGGGCCTTGCAGCAGGAGTGGTGGTATCTGCAAGTTCTGCAGATGGTGCCCTGACTTGGGACATCCCTGGCTGGTGGCATCAGCTTCTATGGCTGACAGGATCAGACCAGCTCTCATGCATCTGCCCCTTGGCAGAGCCCAGTTCTACATTCTGAGACATGAACTCCTGGGCACTGGGTGGGCATGGCTGAGTGCTTGTGTGTCCTCAGGGCTTATGCATAATACTGAAGTGTCTGTGTGTATATGTGTGTGTTGCAGGAGATGCCTGCATGCTCAGTGGCTTCAGTCGTGTCTGACTCTTTGCAACCCAATGGACTGTAACCCCTCAGGCTCCTCTGTTGATGGGATTCTCCAGGCAAGAATACTAGAGTGGGTTGCCATGCTTTGCTCCAAGGGATCTTCCCAACCCAGAGATTGAATGTGCATTGCAGGCAGATTCTTTACCCACTGAGCTACCTGGCAAGTCCTGTTGGGGGAGGTATCTACATCTAAAAAGACTATGGGGGAATTCCCCTGGCAGTCTACTTCACTTCTTAGTGGCTCAGATGGTAAAGAATCTGCCTGCAATGCAGGAGACCTGGGTTCGATCCCTGGGTCAGAAAGATCCTCTGGCGAAGGGAATGGCAGCCCACTCCAGTATTCTTGCCTGGAGAAGTCCATAGACAGAGCAGCCTGGCAGACTACAGTCAATGGGGTNGGCTCAGATGGTAAAGAATCTGCCTGCAATGCAGGAGACCTGGGTTCGATCCCTGGGTCAGAAAGATCCTCTGGCGAAGGGAATGGCAGCCCACTCCAGTATTCTTGCCTGGAGAAGTCCATAGACAGAGCAGCCTGGCAGACTACAGTCAATGGGGTTGCAAAGAGTTGGACACGACTGAGCGATTAACACCTTCTTTCCAGTGTTTAGGACTCCACGCTTTCACTGCCAAGGACGCAGGTTCAACCCCTGTTTGGGAAATTAAGATCCTTCAACCCAACCGGTGCAGCCAAATAAATAAATAAATACAATTTAAAAGGCTTTGGGGGACTTCCCTGGTGGTCCAGCAGTTAAGACTACACGCTCCCAAGGCAGGGGGCCCAGTTTCGATCAGGGAACTAGGTCCCACAAGCCGCCACAACTGAGAGTTCACATGCCACCACTAAAAAGATCCTGGATGCTGCAGCTAAAGATCGCACGTGCCTCAACTGAGACCTGGTGCAGCCAAATTAAAAAAAAAGAAAAAAGATTTTAGGAGTGGTGGGAGGCAGTATGGCGTCTTCAAAGCGGTGAAGGTGGTGCTGCTTGGGCATGTACCCTGCGGGGAATCAGTGCCTGGGGAAGCCGGCTTGTGGATTTGCACTTGATTGTTTTCTGTAAGATGTGGGCACTGTGGGAGCTGTGTGTCAGCATCTTGATGTGAGCAATACTGATCTGGGTGGAAGTGTCTCTTGTGCTTGGTGAATGTGTATTGCAGTGCAGGGTGTATGTCTGGGTTGTGCTGTTGAGGGTGCTGTTGGAGGATGTTGCTTTGATGTGGTTCTGTTAGGTGTGACAATTGGGTGTTTCAGTGTGTTGCCTCCTTGGTCTCTGTGTGTTTACTGATGTGTTGGTTGTACAGATTTGGGTTTTGGTTTTGTGCTCTGAGGCCAGCGTGCTGGTTGTTCTTAGCATGTGGTACTGTGTTGTGCATTTGGCAGGTTACTCTGTTGGTTGTGTGTTGAGGTGTTGCTGTCAATCAATGTGTCAGTCATGGTGTCAGTTTGCACACATGTGCTGTGTTTGTCATATAACATATAAGTATGTCCTTCAGTGTGTGTGTAGCAGTGTACTTGTGCAGCTCTGCAGGTTTGGCCTGAGCTAAGTGACCTAAGATGGGAGGTCCCTGGGACCTAACTCTGCCCCTCCCTTTGTCCTAAGACTGCAGAGCAGCAGTGGTCCTTTGTCAGGCCACAGGAAGGCCCCACCTCACTCCTCAACTGCAGGGGACCCAGGGAGGTGCCCAGACTGGAAGGCTCCAGCTGCCTGTTCATTGTTCTGGGGCCTCTTTGGAAAACAGGATGAAAAGCAAAAAGTGGACTCAAGCCTGGACCCCTGTACTCTCCAACATGACCCAGGAGTCCAGCACAAAATCTCTAGGATGGAGGGGTGGCAACAGGCCTTATTTTATAGATGTGGAAACTGAGGTCCAGAATGGGAGAGGGACCTGGCAGAGGTTTCTGCAGCTATTAAGGACAGATAGCTTGAAGTCCCCACACCCTCGTGCACCCATCCACAGCCTCCTGCTGGTTTGCAGGGTTGAAAACTTGAGGACCCTGGAAAGACACAAAACTGTGTTCTGGCTCCCATTTCTGAATGCTTTCCAACTGACATGTCATAATCTTGTGGATTAAGTTCAACTTTTGTCTCCATTTGCACACAGGGTAACTGAGGACCATAGGTAACCATTCATTCGACAGATATTACTCTAAATATTACTCTATTCTAAGCACTATGCTGTGTGATCTTGAGCAAGTCGCTTGCCCTCTCTGGGTCAGGCCCTGTGCTCAGCTCTAGGGACACAGCAGTGGCACCCCACTCCATTACTCTTGCCTGGAAAATCCCGTGGACGGAGAAGCCTGGTAGGCTGCAGTCCATGGGGTCGCAAAGAGTTGGACACGACTGAGCAACTTCACTTTCACTTTTCACTTTCATGCATTGGAGAAGGAAATGGCAACCCACTCCAGTGTTCTTGCCTGGAGAATCCCAGGGACGGGGGAAGCCTGGTGGGCTGCCTATCTATGGGGTCGCACAGAGTCGGACACGACTGAAGCGACTTAGCAGTCAGTACTATGCTGTGTGACCTTGAGCAAGTCGCTTGCCCTCTCTGGGTCAGGCCCTGTGCTCAGCTCTAGGGACACAGCAGTGACTGAAGGAGCTCACAGCCTGGAAAGGGTGTGGAGAAGATGGACACTGACCAAGAAAACAATGATCATTTCAGATGGTAACAAGTCCTATGAATGGTGAAGATCGGAACAGGAAAGAAAGTGAATAGCCCAGGAAAGTTTCAAGGTCTCTCAAGAGGAGACTTCTGACCTGAGACTTGATGAATGAGCAGTCTTATAAAGATCTAGATGGGCCTTCAAGTGAGAGGGAACAGCAAAGGCAAAGGCCCTGAGGCAGGACCACACTAGGTAGTAAAGGAGGCCCTGGGGCTGATGAGACAAAGGGAAGGGCGAGAGATGCGGTTGGTGGGGCTAGTGGTGCTGTCCGGGGCTGCGGGCCGGGAGGAGCTTGGAAGCTTGGATTCTCTTCTCAGCATGATGGGCAGAGAGGAGTGTCAGCTTAGCACACAGTTCTGGGGGTAGAGTGTGCAGGGGACGCTTGCAGTCTCCCATTACGGGGGGGCGGTGGGGGGGCGGCGGGGACAACCAGAGCCAAAGGTCTCTCCCCCGCAGCTCCGGCAGCCCCAGCCCAGAGGCGCCGGCCTGGCGGCTGGAAGGCTGCGCTGCGGGCACATCTGGGGAACAGCTGCCGGGCCAGGGCCAGAGCGGGTCACGTGGCCCAGGCAGGCCCGCCCCGGAGCCTACAAGGCCAAGACTCCTGGGAGGGGCAGTGGGGAACGTGCCGGACATGTACACAAATCCGTAAGAGTTACCCTGCAGTGTAGACACGCATGCAGGGTGGACACACACGCACACAAGCCCCTCAGTCCCTCACAGCCACTCTTTTAGGAACCAGACCACTTAGTTTCAGTGCCACATCCCAGCTGTGTGATCTGAAGCACTCAACTTCTCTGGGGCCCAGTGACCTCAGCTGTAAAGGGGACATAGTATTACCACCTCAATCATGAGTTGTTTTTCTCTCATCAACAAATACTCATTGAGTACCTCCTGTGTGCCAGCACTGCGCTCTGCTTTGGGATACAGCAGTGATGATGACAGCTGTGGTCCCTGCCCTCTTGAGCTCCCTATCTTAAGTTAAACTTGGAACCAGGCCTGACCCAGAGTGAGCACTAAAGAAATGGGAGCCATTGCCTTGAGCCCTGGAAGCCAGGGGAAGGATAACAAAGGCACGAAAGGAGCCGTGGTGACAGAGACATAATAAGGAAAGACCTCGCCATTCATCACTTCCTGGAATAGCCTGTCTCATTCTCATAGTCGCTCCACAGAGACAAAAAAGGGTTAGGTCCAGTTTACACTTGAGGAAACTGGAGACAGAGTTTATCAATGGAAGAGCCAAGATTTGAAGGTGTGAAGGGCTGGGCCCTTCTCCTCTCTGGGCCCCAGTATTCCCATCTGTGAAATGGAGTACTATATCCACACAGCTGCTGCCAGTCCCAGAGAGCAGCTGTGAAACTCAGAGGTGTGTGTAAAGGCTTTCTGAGGGACTAGTGACAGACTTTATTTGGGGGGCTCCAAAAGCACTGCAGATCGTGACTGCAGCCATGAAATTAAGAGACACTTGCTCTTTGGAAGAAAAGCCATGATCAACCTAGACAGCATATTAAAAAGCAGAGACATTACTTTGCCAACAAAAGTCCATCTAGTCTAATCTATGGTTTTTCCAGTAGTCATGTATGGATGTGAGAGTTGGGCCATAAAGAAAGCCTAGCACTGAAGAATTGATGCTTTTGAACAGTGGTGCTGGAGAAGACTCTTGAGTCTCTTGGACTGCAAGGAGATCAAACCAGTCAATCTTAAAGGAAATCAGTCCTGAATATTCATTGGAGGGACTGTTGTTGAAGCTGAACCTCCAATACTTTGGCCACTTGATGCTAAGAACTGACTTATTTGAAAAGACCCCGATTCCGGGAAAGATTGAAGTCAGGAGGACAAGGGGACAACAGAGGATGAGATGGTTGGATGGCATCACTGACATGATGGACATGAGTTTGAGCAAGCTTCAGAAATTGGTGATGGACAGGAAAACCTGGCGTGCTGCAGTCCATGGGGTCTCAAAGAGTCAGACATTGGGAGCAACTGAAGTGAATCAAAGGACTAGTAGTGGAACCCTGGGGTGGGACTGTTGGGGGGGTCATTTAATGAGTCCTCCAAACTTTCCAGCCAAAAGAGTGGTCTGGGTCTGTTTTCCTGAACTGGCTTGGTAGTGGGGTTAGGAGGCAAATACTCCCTTAATTCATACTACCAAGGAGAGGGACCAAAAAAATGCCCATTTGGCAAAAATATAAACAAGCAGTCTTTATTCCAACTCCTTGTCAGACCTTAAAAATGCTGGAGATAAAAACCAAAGTCTGGAAGTACCGAAAATTTTCTGGAGTGAAATGAAGCCAGATTTTTTTGCCCCTGCAGGCTTAGGTGTGTGTATAGAGGAGTGTCATTATTTCAGTTGGCAAGTTTGAAGGGAGCACAGTGAAGGGAACATTTCAGGGGATCTGAAAGCCCACCTTCCAGAGTTCACTAAAAACCGCTGGGAGCTAGGACTTCCCTGGCGGTCCAGCAGTTAAGATTCCACGCTTCTAATGCAGGAGGCATGGGTTCGACCCCTGGTCAGGGTACTAAGATCCCACGTGCCCTTTAGCATGGCCAAAACATTAAAAAATTAAAATAAAAAAATTGGGAGCATAACTGCAGCCAAACGGTTCTGAGGGCCAGGCCTAGACTTGAAAAGATGCTATTACTGTCTACTGTATAGTGAGCATCTGCTCTGTGCCAAGACCACAGTGGGAGCTTCGCAAAGCTTAATCTCAGTGACTCCTAGAAATAGCCTAAGGAGTTAGGAACTTCTATCATTTTGCCAATGAGGAAGCAAAGGCTCAGAGAGGTGAAATGTCTTGGTCTGGGTCACACAGTATAACAAGGATTTAAATCTTGAACTGTTGGACCCCAAGCCCTAGCCCTTTACACTATTCTGTAGCCAACTGTCTCTTCTCAAACGATCAGACCTTTACAGGCCCCTTACACGTCTTCATTCAGGCCTTATCTCCTTGTGCTTTTCCCTCATAAAGTGCCTAAAGAATAAGTCACCTCCTTTAGGAAGCCTCCTGATGTCCTCCAAAATAGGACTCGTCCTTTCTTTGAGTGGCTAATGCACATAGCGGGCAATTTGCATAATATAGTCTCCATGCACCTAACACAGGACCTGGCAGGAGGTGGATGCTCGTGAATGTGAGGTACACTTAACTATTGGGAGTCATAATGGTCTCTTGACTTTCTCTCTCCCCTCTGTTTGTCTGCACAGGATCTTTGAGATTCTACTGCGTCCTAATCAGCAGTCAGGTCAGAGGGAGATATACTAAACATTTGGAGTTGGCTTTTTTCTTACATAAAGTAGTACATGAATACACTTCTGTTTAAAAATATATTCAAGGGGACTTCCCTGGTGGTCCAGTGGGTGGGTTCAATCCCTGGTCAAGGAACTAAGGTCCTATATGCCGTGAGGCAACTAAGCCCACATGCGACAAGGAAGACCCACTCCAGCCAAAAAAAAATCATTTATGTGAAAGTGATAATCACTTAGTTACGGCCAACTCTTTGCGACCCTATGGACTGTAGGCTGAGGCTCCTCTGGCCATGGACTTCTCCAGGCAAGAATACTGAAGTGGGTTGACATTTCCTTCTTCAGGGGATCTTCCCGACCCAGGGATCCAACCTGGGTCTCTCGCATTGCAGGCAGTTTCTTTACCATCTGTGCCACCTGGGAAGCCATATATGAGAAATACCTAGTGTAATGGATACATAGACCTAAAGCGATAAAACTTCTGGGAAAACAAAAGAGAAAAGCTTTGTGATCTTGGGTTAGACACAGATTTTTTTTAAATACGACAAAAATGCATGACTCATAAAATTAAAAACTGATAAATTGAACATCAAATTTAAAACTTCTGCTCTTCCAAAAACATTATTAAGAAGATAAAAAACCTAGACACACCCTGGAGAAAACGTTCATAAATCACTTATCTGACAAACGATCTGTGTTCAAAATTTATGAAGAAGTCTCAAAAGTCTACAATATGAAAACAAACAACCAAATGAAAAGAAACGGACAAAAGATGAAAGGGCGGCAGGAGGGAGCCTTATGGTGGAACTGCTCTGTGTATTCACTCTGGTGATGGTCACACAAGTCTACACATGTCATAAAAATGCACAGAACTAAATACACACACATTAGTGCACGTTCAGTCCAGTCGCTCAGTTGTGTCCGACTCTTTTCGACCCCATGGACTGCAGTACTCCAGGCTTCCCTGTCCATCAGCAACTCCCAGAGCTTACTCAAACTCATGTCCATTGAGTCAGCAATGCCATCCAACAATCTCATCCTCTGTCATCTCCTTCTCCTCCTTCCCTCAATCTTTCCCAGCATCAGGGTCTTTTCCAGTGAGTCAGCTCTTCGCATCAGGTGGCCAAAGTATTGGAGTTTCAGCTTCAGCATCAGTTTTTCCAATGAATATTCAGGACTGACTGGTTGGATCTCCTTGCAGTTCAAGGGACTCTCAAGAGTCTTCTCCATCACCACAGTTCAAAAGCATCAGTTCTTCAGCATTCAGTTTTCTTCATGGTCCACCTCTCACATCCATACATGACTACTGGAAAAACCATAGCTTTGACTAGATGGACTTTTGTTGGCAAAGTAATGTCTCTGCTTTTAATATGCTGTCTAGGTTGGTCACAGCGTTTCTTCCAAGGAGCAAGCATCTTTTAATTTCATGGCTGTATGTAAATGTGCATGTAAATCAGTCAAAATCTGAATCTCAGCAGCAATCAGGTAAAATCTTGTTGTGATGTTGTGCTGTAGGTAGGCAAGTTTCCCATTAGGGAAACTGGGTAAAGGATATAAGGTGTCTCTGTTATTTCTTACAACTGCATGTAAATCTACAATTACCTAAAAATAATTTATATGAGCAAAAGAAATGAATATCTGCATCAAAGGAGATATATGGATAGCATATAGGCGTATGAAAAGATGCTCAATATCTTTAGTCTTTAGGAAAATACAAATTAATACCACAGTGAGACACCACAACTCATCTTTTTCAATGGCTTTTAGCTTTTATTAGCCATTCTCGTGAACAAGCATACAACTGTTAGAGAAGATGCGGAGGAAAACGGATGGAATGGGATACTGATGGGAATGTAAAATGATGCAACCACTGTGGAAAAGAGTTTAGCAGTGTCTTTTCTTTTTTTGGCTGCAAGGCTTGCGGGGTCTTAGTTCCTGGACCAGGGACTGAACTCATGCCCTTAGCAGTAAAATTGCGCAGTCCTAATCACTGGAGTGCCAAGGAATTCCCAGCAGTTTCTTATGAATTTAAATAAATATCTACTATGTAACCCAGTCATTTCACTAGTAAGTGTCTACCTAGAAGAAGTGAAAGCATCAGTTCAGTTCAGTTCAGTCGCTCAGTCGTGTCCGACTCTTTGCGACCCCATGAATCGAAGCACGCACCTTGCAATGCAGGGGACACAGGTTGGATCCCTGGTTAGGGAACTAAGATCCTACATGCCTCAGAGCAACTAGGCCAGCAGCTTGCCACAAGGACTGAACCCTTGCACAACTAGAGAGTCCACAACCGCATTGATACAACAAAAACCCATCGAAGATTCCCGTCTGCCGCAACTAAGACTAGAAGCAGTCAAACCCAAAAAAACTGTAAACAACTCAAATGCTCATCAACAGGGGAGCAGTTGGTATATCCACAGCCTACTTACTACTCAGCAATAAGAAGTAATAAACATTCTCACAATAATTACGCCAAGTTAAAAAAAACTAGGCTGAAAACGCTTTAAGAAATTAGAATATATACTGTGTACATTATATACTGTACTTGGGTATATAAAATTCTAGAAAATGCAAACTGATCTATAGAGTGCTTGGGCACTGGGTGGAAGAGGCAGGAGGGAGGCATTTCAAGCAGCAGATTACAACTTTTAGGGGTGATGAAGCATATAATTTTCCTAAACGTGGTGATGATGCGTGGGTTTATGTGTATGTCAGACCTTATCAGATTGGACACTTTAAATATTTGCACTTTGGGTATGTCAGTTATACTTCAGCAACACTGTTTTAGGGAATTCCTTGAAGGTCCAGTGGTCAAGACTTGTGCTTTCACTGCCAAGGGCACAGGATCAAGCCCTGGTTGGGGAACTAAGGTCCCACGAACCGAGTGCCACATCACAAACAAACAACAAGCAAAAACATTGTTGTTGTTTTTTACTCAAAAAAGGATGAAATATCCCTGTGAAGATTACAGCGAAATTTTGACTTCATATTGCTTCCCTTCCCTTCTCAGCTCAGTTCAGTTCAGTCGTTCAGTCGTCTCTGATACCAAGGGCACAGGATCAAGCCCTGGTTGGGGAACTAAGGTCCCACGAACCGAGTGCCACATCACAAACAAACAACAAGCAAAAACATTGTTGTTGTTTTTTACTCAAAAAAGGATGAAATATCCCTGTGAAGATTACAGCGAAATTTTGACTTCATATTGCTTCCCTTCCCTTCTCAGCTCAGTTCAGTTCAGTCGTTCAGTCGTCTCTGATTCTTTGCGACCCCATGAATCGCAGCACGCCAGGTCTCCCTGTCCATCACCAACTCCCGGAGTTCACTCAGACTCACGTCCATCGAGTCAGTGATGCCATCCAGCCATCTCATCCTTGGTCGTCCCCTTCTCCTCCTGCCCCCAATCCCTCCCAGCATCAGAGTCTTTTCCAATGAGTCAACTCTTCTCATGAGGTGGCCAAAGTATTGGAGTTTCAGCTTTAGCATCATTCCTTCCAAGGAACACCCAGAGCTGATCTCCTTCAGAATGGACTGGTTGGATCTTCACAGTCCAACTCTCACATCCATACATGACCACTGGAAAACCATAGCCTTGACTAGATGGACCTTTGTTGGTAAAGTAATGTCTCTGCTTTTCAATATGCTATCTAGGTTGGTCATCCCTTCTCAGGTAATCTTAATAATTTAGTATCTACCTTAGTATTTGTTTTAACTTTCTTATATTTTTTTATTGAGGTGGAGTTTAAATACAATGAAATGCACAAAAGTATATAATTTAAAGTATTTTGACTAACTCATACACTGTGTAACCTACACCTGTAACCTGCATGACATGGACCATTTTCATTCCTCTAGAAAGATTTCCTAAATTCCTGGCAACTCTCACTTTCCACTCCCAGAGGCAATCATCATTCCGATTTCTTTCCTCTAGATTAACTGTGCCTATTCTATTCTATTCTTCATGTAAAGAAATCACACAATGTTGTGTTTGAATTTTTTTCCTATAGCATAATTTTCTCTCCTGTTTTAAATTCATTTCCAAATCCACATGCACTTGAGATCAGTAAGAGGTCCTGCCTTTACCCCTGGTCTAAAACTTGCTTTCTCCACCAACAGTAGGATCCAGAAATGTCTCAGAGCCATGCTTCCCACCTGCTGCACAGCCAGGTCACTGCCTTGATGTCTCATTCATAATTTATATCATGTTTGATGGACATTTGCATTGTTTCAACTTCCCCCCTTGCAAGGAGCACTTCAGTGAAACATATTGAACAGACATCCTTTGTGCCCCTGTGTGTAGGTTTCTCTGGAATTGATTCCAGCAAATGGAATTGCTGGATCAATTAATAAACACTAGTACTCTTGCCTGGAAAATCCCATGGACAGAGGAGCCTGGTAGGCTGCAGTCCATGGGGTTGCTACTAGTTGGACACGACTGAGCAACTTCACTTTCACTTTTCACTTTCATGCATTGGAGAAGGAAACGGCAACCCACTCCAGTGTTCTTGCCTGGAGAATCCCAGGGACGGGGGAAGCCTGGTGGGCTGCCATCTATGGGGTCGCACTGCCGTCTATGGGGTCACACAGAGTCAGACACGACTGAAGCGACTTAGCAGCAGCAGCAGCAGCAGGTAATGAATAAATTCTTTGCAGCCAAAGATGGAGAAGCTCTATACAGTCAGCAAAAACAAGACCAGAAGCTGACTGTGGCTCAGATCATGAACTCCTTATTGCCAAATTCAGACTTAAATTGAAGAAAGTAGGGAAAACCACTAGACCATTCAGGTATGACCTAAATCAAATCCCTTATGATTATACAGTGGAAGTGAGAAATAAATTTAAGGGACTAGATCTGATAGAGTGCCAGATGAACTATGGAGAGAGGTTCGTCACATTGTACAGGAGACAGGGATCAAGACCATCCCCTGGTGGCTCAGATGGTAAAGCATCTGCCTGCAACGAGGGAGACCTAGGTTCAATCCCTGGGTCGGGAAGATTTCCTGGAGAAGGAAATGGCAACCCACTCCAGTATTCTTGCCTGGAAAACTCCATGGACTGAGGAGCCTGGTGAGTTACAGTTCATGGGGTCCCAAGAGTCCGACATGGAAAAGAAATGCAAATAAAGCAAAATGGCTGTCTGAAGAGGCCTTACAAATAGCTGTGAAAAGAAGAGAAGCGAAAAGCAAAGGAAAAAAGGAAAGATATAAGCATCTGAATGCAGAGTTCCAAAGAATAGCAAGAAGAGATAAGAAAGCCTTCTTCAGCAATCAATGCAAAGAGATAGAGGAAAACAACAGAATGGGAAAGACTAGAGACCTCTTCAAGAAAATTAGAGATACCAAGGGAACATTTCATGCAAAGATGGGCTCGATAAAGGACAGAAATGGTGTGGACTTAACACAAGCAGAAGATATTAAGAAGAGGTGCCAAGAATACACAGAAGAACTGTACAAAAAAGATCTTCAAGACCAAGATAATCACGATGGTGTGATCACTCACCTAGAGCCAGACATCCTGGAATGTGGTCAAGTGGGCCTTAGAAAGCATCACTACGAACAAAGCTAGTGGAGGTGATGGAATTCCAGTGGAGCTATTTCAAATCCTGAAAGATGATGCTGTGAAAGTGTTGCACTCAATATGCCAGCAAATTTGGAAAACTCAGCAGTGGCCACAGGACTGGAAAAGGTCAGTTTTCATTCCAATTCCAAAGAAAGGCAATGCCAAAGAATGCTCAAACTACCGCACAATTGCACTCATCTCACACGCTAGTAAAGTAATGCTCAAAATTCTCCAAGCCAGGCTTCAGCAATATGTGAACCGTGAACTCCCTGATGTTCAAGCTGGTTTTAGAAAAGGCAGAGGAACCAGAGATCAAATTGCCAACATCCGCTGGATCATGGAAAAAGCAAGAGAGTTCCAGAAAAACATCTATTTCTGCTTTATTGACTATGCCAAAGCCTTTGACTGTGTGGATCACAATAAACTGTGGAAAATTCTGAAAGAGATGGGAATACCAGACCACCTGACCTGCCTCTTGAGAAACCTGTATGCAGGTCAGGAAGCAACAGTTAGAACTGGACATGGAACAACAGACTGGTTCCAAATAGGAAAAGGAGTATGTCAAGTCTGTATATTGTCACCCTGCTTATTTAACTTATATATATGCAGAGTACATCATGAGAAACACTGGGCTGGAAGAAGCACTAGCTGGAATCAAGATTGCCAGCAGAAATATCAATAACCTCAGATATGCAGATGACATCACCCTTATGGCAGAAAGTGAAGAGGAACTAAAAAGCCTCTTGATGAAAGTGAAAGTGGAGAGTGAAAAAGTTGGCTTAAAGCTCAACATTCAGAAAACTAAGATCATGGCATCCGGTCCCATCACTTCATGGGAAATAGATGGGGAAACAGTGGAAACAGTGTCAGACTATTTCTAGGGACTCCAAAATCACTGCAGATGGTGACTGCAGCCATGAAATTAAAAGACGCTTAATCCTTGGAAGGAAAGGAGTGACCAACCTAGACAGCATATTAAAAAGCAGAGACATTACTTTGCCAACAAATGTCTGTCTAGTCAAGGTTTTTCCTGTGGTCATGTATGGATGTGAGAGTTGGACTATAAGAAAGCTGAGCGCCGAAGAATTGATGCTTTTGAACTGTGGTGTTGGAGAAGACTCTTGAGAGTCCCTTGGACAGCAAGGAGATCCAACAAGCCCATCCTAAAGGAGATCAGTCCTGGGTGTTCATTGGAAGGACTGATGCTAAAGCTGAAACTCCAATACTTTGGCTACCTCATGAGGAGTTGACTCACTGGGAAAGACCCTGATGCTGGGAGGGATGGGGGCCGGAGGAGAAGGGGATGACAGAGGACGAGATGGCTGGATGGCATCACCAACTAGATGCACGTGAGTTTGGGTAGACTCCGGGACTTGGTGGTGGACAGGGAGGTCTGGTATGCTGCGATTCATGGGGTCGCAAAGAGTCAGACACAACTGAGCGACTGACCTGAACTGAATTGAACTGAATGAATAAATATTCTAATTTCCTCTGGTTGGTCCTTCCAATTCTTTAGCAATTCTTTTGCACAGCAAAATGTTCTCTCCAGTCATTAGAGGGGGTTCCAGGTGGCACAGTGATAAAGAATCTGTCTGCCAGTGCAGGAGACACAGTTTGATCCCTGGGTCAGGAAGATGCCCTGGAGTAGGAAATGGCAACCAGGTCCAGTATTCTTGCCTGGAAAACTGCATGGACAGAGGAGCCTGGTGGGCTACAGTCGATGGGGTCATAAACAGTCGGATAGGGCTGAATCACTGAGAACACACACACAAACAAGACCTAGGGAGTTGGGAGAGTTTGGTGGTGGTGGTGGTGGTGGTGGTGGTGGTCAGGTGTTAAGGGGATGGATGGAGGAGTCCAGTTAATTAATTAGTGATCTCTCTCCTTTGAAGCTGGTCTGGGGGATCAGTTTTCCCAGTTTCCAGATGTAAAGGCAGGGGGCCAGTTTATTGGCCCCTCCCCCCCAAACAGTGAGAAGAGGAAACTTGCTGATACTTAGTGAATTAATTGCAGGGGGAGAAGGGGCCATAGCATCATCCTCTCCTTTGTGAGCACAGAATTTTAGGCTGGCTAACGCTGTGTGACTTAGTTTCCCCTCCTCTAGCCTACTCAGGGTTTTTGAGGCCGACTGCCTACCCTGGCAGGAAGGCACTGCATGGCAGTCAAGTGCCCTTGTTATCAAAATGCAGCCATTGCAACAGCTCAGGCTCCTGGGAAGCTTTTTGAGCCTCAGTTTCCTTCTTTGTATAAAGAAACCAAAGGTGTCTCTGGTAGCTCAGCCATAAAGAATCTGCCTGCCATGCAGGAGACCCCAGTTCCATCCCTGGATGGGGAAGATCCCCTGGAGAGGGAAATGGCAAATCCACTCCAGTAGTCTTGCCTGAGAAACCCCACGGGCAGAGGAGCCTCGCGGGCTACAGCTCATGGGGTCACAGAGAGTCCGACACGACTTAGCAACAGCAACATAAAGATGCCCGGATCGGGTGAGTTTGATAAAGCAAACTCTTCACACAGTGCCTGGCTGGAAGGGAATATTATTCTTACGAACGGAATAATTCATCCCCTTTATCATTACCGAAATACCAGGCAGACATTAGGGCTCAGAGAAGGCCCGAGAGGGCTGCTCAGCTAAATTCACCCAGCAGCAAAGTCGGTATCCGAAGTCTTTCCCCAGGCGGGAGCGGGGAACTAGAGAGGTGGGGAGGGGGCCGGTGAAGAAACCTCTCAAGCAGCCCGAGCTGGGGGCCTGGTGGAGAGATTCCCAGGTGTGGGGCCGGGAGGTAAGGTGACCCTTGCTCAGCGACCGCGCCCGCGAGGAGCGCATTCCCAGGCTTCCCACTCGAGGTCTGCAGGTGACTGGCCGGGCTGGGGGTAGCTAGGGAGCGCTGAGGCCCGGTTTGCCGTCTCCATGGCGACCGCCCTCACGGCGCCAGCCTGACAGCCCGTCCGGGTTTTATGAATGGGTGACGTCACGGGCCTGGCGTCTAACGGTCTGAGCAGCTTGTTCAGACGCTGACACAGAGCAGCCCCGGGAGTGGGGGGTTGGGGGAGGGTGGGAGGGGGACGACGAGAGCTCCGCAGCTGCCGCGCCGTGGGAGGGAGACCCTGATCCCAGAGGTCTTTGGGGGAAAAAAGCCAAAAAGGGAGAAAAAAAAATTTAATTACTTAATGATGCAGATTTGGGGCTGCAAATTCAGGGGAGAAATCAGGGAAGACAGCCCACTCTGGGTGCCTTTTTCTTGCTCAGGTCCCAGGGGCCCAAGCTTCCAGTAGTGAAGGAAGATTTTCCAGAATTAATTGCTCCCATCCTGAGGTGCCTGGGTAAGCCTGCCCGGTCCCAGGAACAGTCACCAGCAGCGTTCTCTGGGAACTGGGAAAGGAGAACGCCCCCCCCCCCCCGTTTCCCGGGGGTGGGCAGAGTGTAGAGGGCTAGCTTTGAATATCAGCTCAAATATTGGGAAGATCAGAGTCCCAGAGGTAATCTTCCAATAGGGTCCAGAAGCCCAGGCTGCTTCTTCATCATCGGGACCTCAGTTTCCCTCATCTGTAAAACGGGGCTGGAGAAATGAGAGCATATCCCTGAGAAAACTGATTCTTGGAATCTTTTCGTGATCAGTAATAACCAGTTTCGCCTTCTGGGCAGCCCTCGCCTCCCACTCTCTCTGTTCCTGCGACTCAAGTCGCTTTTCCACGCGGGTGAGGGTGCTCTCTCTAGGGAAGCAGGAGGCAGGACCCAGAAGCCCTCCAGGCCACGCCTTTAAGCCTTTCATTGGTTGTTTTTGAACATCTGAGCCCGCCCCCCAAAGAAGGGGCGGGGAGGCGCGCGGCATCTTTATAAAAGTCGGGTTGGGGTGCTCGAGTTGCGCTTTTGCTCTGCAGTCTTTTTTGCGTCTGTGACTTTTCCCCCACCTCCGGCGTCCTCTTCCTCCTCCGTCCGCCTCGTTTTCTCCCGAAGCCGGCATCATGAAGGTCGCCAGTGGCAGCGCTGCGGCCGCCGCGGGCCCCAGCTGCGCGCTGAAGGCCGGCAAGACGGCGGGCGGCGCGGGCGAGGTGGTGCGCTGCCTGTCCGAGCAGAGCGTGGCCATCTCGCGCTGCGCGGGCGGCCCCGGGGCGCGCCTGCCGGCCCTGCTGGAGGAGCAGCCGGTGAACGTGCTACTCTACGACATGAACGGTTGCTACTCGCGCCTCAAGGAGCTGGTGCCCACCCTGCCCCAGAACCGCAAGGTGAGCAGGGTGGAGATCCTCCAGCACGTCATCGACTACATCTGGGATCTGGAGTTGGAGCTCAACTCGGAATCCCACGTCGGGACCCCCGGGGGCCGGGGTCTCCCCGCCCGGGCTCCGCTCAGCACTCTCAATGGCGAAATCGGCGCCCTGGCAGCAGAGGTGAGATCCGAGTTGGAGTAGATCACTTTTCTTCTACGGAAGGGGACACCTGAGGCTCAGAGCGGGAGGGAGTGCTTGACCCTATATTCGCCCCATCCTTTCGGGCACCTAGGTGCTCAAGGATGCGATCGTTAAAAAAACAACTCTTCTCTTTTCACAGGCGGCGTGTGTTCCAGCGGACGATCGCATCTTGTGTCGCTGAAGCGCCGCCCTTGGGAGCCGGCAGACCCCAGCCCTCCAGGGGGCGAGAGGAATAAGTGCTCTCTGATCCTTCCAGGCGCCTCGCCGGAGCTAGGGAGGAACAAGACCGATCGGCGGCCACTGAGGCGCTTGCAGGATCCAGCCCGGGTCTGGGGGACTAACAGGGCAGGCTGACCTTCACCCAGCAGCCGCCAGAGACTTGGGGGAGTCCCCCCTCGTGTGTTTCTATTTTTTGAAAAGCGGACATTTAAAAAATGGTCACGTTTGGTGCTTCTCAGATTTCTGAGGAAATTAATTGCTTTGTATTGTATATTACAATGATCACCGACTGAGAATATTGTTTTACAATAGTTCTGTGGGGTGTTTTTTTTTTTTTTTTTGGTTGTTGTTATTAAACAAATACTTTAGATGGTGATGAAGCTCCAGTGACTTCTTGGATTGATGGGAGGGACCTGGGCTGGCGGTGACCCCTGACCCTTTTCACAGCTGCTGCTGGGGGAGGGGACAGGAAGGCCACATCTGGACGGTCGCTTTTACCGACCTGAAATGAGTGTTTCCGGTGTCTTTAAAATCTATTCTCCCCCACCCCTACCCCGCCCCGTCCCTGGCCATTTCCCCTGCTCCCCAGTGTCATAAAATTAAATCCTTCAGACTTTTAAGGTTTCTCAAAGTGGTCCTGGGGCCATCTGGGTCACCTGGGGAGGTTGTCAAATGCAGAGCAACCTCCTGAGGTCCCCTCTTGGGTTGAAGAGTATCAACAAGTCGGTTACTTGGCAGAACCAGGTCACTGGACCTGCATGTTGGCTTAAATGGGGATAGTGAGAGCCTCAGCTTGTCAGGGACAAGACTTCCAACTTGCCCCATTCCCCAGAAGGAGGCGCCTCCCCCCTGGGCCACCAAACCTTGGATCCCAGCAGGCTGCCCCAGGGCTTCAGCTTTGTCCAAGTGGGTGAGCAAGTTGGCAGGACCAGACCAGTCACAGCTGCTGGGCCACCTGCTCTTGGGTCTGGACTCTGCCCCCTCACCCTGGCCAGGCTGTGCCAGCAGCCCAGGGCTCCTGTGTGGGCTATGAGGAGGAGTGGGCGAGTAAGTTCACAGCTCCTGAGCCGGAAAATGGTGTCGTTGGCAAGGACCTATCTGCCTGGACATGTGTGTGGGATTGTACTCATGGGGGAGTGCACGAGTGTCTGGGCCTGTGTGACATGATTGAACTGGTAGTTACCCTGTGGGGCTGGGTCATCTGTTGGTGTGCAGGCCTGGGGGTGTGGATGAAGATACACGTGGGGATGTGTGCAGAAGGGCAAATGTGAGCGCATATGTTCTGCAGATAAGTGAGCCAACTCCAGCTGTTTGGGCTTGTGGGCTCTGCTGAAATGCATGGTGGCACCTCTGCCTGGATCCGGCTTGATGGTTGGGTGTGAGTGTCTGGGGACCGAGAACCGCACTGGGTGTCTAAATGTGTTCTGTAGATTGGCTGGCATTCCTGGGTCTCTGCTGATCTGGGGATAGCGGTGAGGGGGAGCTTCCTCAGAAGTTTAAATACCAACTTTCTGGGCAATTGTTAGACCCATGGGGACACCAACAGTCAGTACCCCTACCAGGCAGCTGCCGGGTATTACACAGGGAGACACTGAGCCCCAGAAAGGGCAAAGAACCTGTCCCAGAGAGGGCAAGGACAATTAATATATTTTGTCAATAAAATAAATAGCACCTAGCACCATGAACCCGACTACACTCAGCCGTTTACAGAAAGGATTTTGTGGATCCTTGTGGAGTTAACAGCAGGATTGCGAATAACAATAACAATGAAGACTGCCTATTGAGCATTAACACTAAGCCAGGTGCCCACCTCCTCCCCAGCACATTCTAGACTTTATCAAAGGGAACAGTGTTTGGAGGTAAATCGTGTGCTTTGCTACTGCCCACCCAGCTCACCACGGGCTGTTGTTTGACAGCATCAACTTCACAGAACTGCTGTAGAGAATAAACGAAATAGAGCACTCAGCACGCAGTGTTTGATAGCTATAAATTACATTATTAATTGTCGCCTGTACGTCCTTGGAGTGTCCTCAGAGTCACACGTGTGCACTCCCTGCCTCGTGCCCCCCTCCCAGCCGCCCACCCACTGGGCCGTGGGCGTGTCCCCGCGAGTACCCCCTCACGGCAGGGCCCTTTTCCAGGGGAGGATGGGGCTGTGCCGAGCTGGAGGTAGGCGGGCCACCTCCTCCCCCGTGCAGGCACACTCTGGCTTCCACGTTTCCCTCTTTTCCCCTTTGGCCCAGGCCCAGCCCATCTGGAGGCCGGCTCGGCGGCGGCCTGGGAGCGTTTCCATCAGCTGGGCCCGAGGAATGCGGAGCTATTTAACCTGAGCATCCCCAGGTGTACGGAGGCGCCTGGCTGTCTGGGGCCCGCCGCCTTTGGCACGGCCGCGCTAGACAAACAGCGCGCCGCCCCCGCCCTGCCCCTCCGCCCGCAGCTGCAGCCGGGCCTGGGAACGGGCGGGCGCCGGCGGCTTGCATAAGAGGCTCGGGCCCCGCGCAGGGAGGGGGCGAGGGGGGAACGCGGCCGCCGCGGGCTGGGGGGTTGTGAGAGCTAGAGGGTGTGAGTGCACGTGTGTGCGTGCGTGTGTGCTGCACACAAGACCCTGCTCCTTTTGGGCCGCCGTTTGGGAAATCATTAACTCCTTAACTGTGTTGGACCGGGCGCGGCAGGAGCTGGGTGGGGGGAAGGCCGCAGAGAAAAATCGGGACAAAGTTCCTTGCACGCTGGACCTTGTCTCTCCAAGACTGTGGGCCCCAAGACTTAAAGGATTTTTTTTTTTTTTTTCTTTAACAGACACTTCTAGAGCGCTTATTATGTGCCGGGTACTATACTAAACTCTTAAAATTAATTTGGTTAATCCTACTCACAGCTGTATGGGGGCAGTGCTATCATATGCTCATTTTAATAATAGCAACGACAGCAGCACAATAGTAATGGGAAGATAAACGTTTTAGTAGGTACGCGGGTAGAACACAGCCTCTGAAGCAGCCTGGAGGCTTCCCAGGCTGGGAAGGAGAAGGCTGGGAAGGGAGGCCCTTCCCCAGAGGCTTTGCTTGTCTTAGCCTCCACTTTCTCATCTGGGAAATGGGCTCCAGAACCTTAGCCTCAGGGATCCATTGAAGGGCTGCAAATGGGAAGCTTGGCACCAGGACTGGCTCCATGTAGACTCTAGGTTACCTGCTGGTGTAAAGGGTTTGAGCCCTCACCAAGGGGATTGGCTCCCGAGCCCCTTAGGTGTGTAAACCCACTGCTAGTCCTACTTTTCAGATAAGAAGAGGGAGACCTTGGAGAGGTGAAGTGACCCACACAAGGCCACATGGGAACTCTGACTTAAACTTTCTGGAAACTAAGCTTATGAGGGGCTGCACTTTCCCACAGGAGGTCCAATCTAGCTTTTTCGTCTTATTTCCAATTTAAATCACACCAGGTCATTATGTATGCTTGGTTTAAAAGCATAAACTGGAAAAATGCAAGGCATGATGTATATCCCCATTTTTACAACTTACGTTTTTCTTAATTAAAAAAAATCTTAACAAGAGCCTAGAAAGATAGAACTCACCCAGGCTCTCTTATCCTTGAAGAGGTCCTAGGCCAGGTCCCATGTGACCTGGCTCTGAGAGGTCAGGCGGCACAGCGGGCACAGGTCTTGAAGCAGGCAGAGACCAAGTGAACTGGATACATCTGCTTGAGGGACGCCTTGTGGCTGAGGGATCACTAGGCTCTGACCCCTGGGTACACAAGACCCTCTCCACAAGGGGCAAGGGGACTTCATGGGCAAACACTAACCTTACACCTGCCAATCTGAGTCACCCAGACCTCAGAGTGCTCCTGGAGCCCCTTTTCCCCACCCCATTCCCTCCTGAGACTAAGACTCAAGGGTGAAACCTTTCTTCATAGCAGCTACTCTTATTGAGGCCCAGGGACTGCTTCCAGGGAGAGCTCCCCACTGTCCAGGTCACAGGCTGCAAGGCTTTCCAATGACAGGCAGGCCTGGGAGCCCAGCCTGGCTGCCAGAGGGAAAGGAGGTGAGTCATGGCCCGGCCAGGGTCCGGGCTCTGCTTTCCGGGAAAGGAAAGGGAAGGGAAGAGAGGAAATCAAAAGGCCTGGAGGCACACAAGGGGGTGGGCCGTTCTTATCTTCCCGGGACCCACCCTGGCTGGTGCTTCCTGACCCAACTCTTGCAAAATCGGTTTCCCAGCGATGCCCCCAAGAGAGGCACCATGGGCCTTACAGGGTTGCATCAGAGCCTTGTGCAAGGACTAGCTGATGGGGAGGGTGGTGGCTGCAGGCCAAGAGCAGGCAAGGGAAGGCAGACTCAGATTCTAGGCCCAGTGCCACCTCTCACAGACACTTGCCACCTCCCTGGACCTCAGCATCCTTAGCTTTAAAATGGGTCATCACAGCCACTGTTCTGAGGTTTCCGTGACATCATCCTTGGCCCCTCAAGCCCCACCCAGGCCAGGCCTCAGTCATCCCTACCTGGAAAATTGTACCAGCCCTAACTAGTTCTTTCAGCAAACAGTTGGCTCTTGAACAACATGGGTTTGAACTGCACTGGGTTCACTTATAAGCGGATGTTTTTCAATAGTAAATACTATAGGACTGGGTTTCCCAGGTGGAGCTAGTGGTAAAGAATCATGCCTGCCAGTGCAGGAGAGGAAGGTTTGATCCCTGGGTCAGGAAGATCCCCTGGAGGAAAGCACGGCAACCCACTCCAGTATTCTTGCCTGAGAAATCCCATGGACAGAGGAGCCTGGCGCATGGGGTCGTGAAGAGTCGGACCTAACTGAGTGCACACACACACATACACACACACACAGGACCACACGGATGTGGGGCTGGCTGAGACCACTGATGCAGAAGCATGGATACAGAGCCCAGGCTAAGACGGCCTGACTATAAATTTTATGCAAGTTTTCACTGCATAGGCTCGGTGTCCCTAACCTATGCATTGTTCAAAGGGTCAACTGTAGTTACAAAATTTCTACATATGCTACGAGCGGGTTGCATAAGCTAAGAATTTAAATAAAAATCCGTGCCCTCTTGAAACATACATTCCTGGTAGAAGAAGACAGACAGTAAATAAATATGCATAAGCATAATCAGAGGTGGATTTACCCTGAAAAAAACTGAAGCTTAAACTTCAAGTCAAAGAGCTCTAGCAATGAGGTGGTTTGTGTGTGTGTATGTGTGTGTGTGTGTGAAATAGTGTAAATATTCTTTGCTCAGTTGTTTCAGACTCTTGACACCCCATGGACCTCTCTGTCCAGGCGTCTCTGTTCATGGAGTTTTCCAGGTGGGAATACTGGAGTGGGTAGCCGTTCCCTTCTCCAGCGATCTTCCTGACCCAGGGATTGAACCCAGGCCTCCTGCATAGCTGGTAGACTCTTTACTGTCTGAGTCACTATTTTTGTAAAATGTGCAAGATGTGCCTAGGTTGCAAAAATCCAGGCCCCGTGACACTTAGTCTCCCCTGTATAGGATTCAGGCTTGAAGGTAGGGATGCTGGAAGGGGTGCAGAATCATATCTACTCAGCTGTTCTTTTTTTTCAACATGAGACCACCCCCAGCTCTGAGTGGCAGGGAAGAGCTATGTGGATCAGTGCGCTCCAGTGCAGCTGAGTTCAGTCTGTGCACAGCAAACCTGGACGCCCTGCCGATCTCCAGCCTTCCTCGGACCACTGGCGCCCCCTTCCGGGAGATTTGGAACTACGCTAGCGCCCGCGAGAAATCAGGCCTTATTCCTGAGGGCGGCGAAGGCTGGTGCCTTTGCGACCTCTAGTGGATTGTCTGGGAACTGCACCCAGGGCTGTGAGTCTTAAAAGTCTCTCTCAGCTGTGTCCGACTCTGAGATCCCATGGGCTGTAGCCCACCGGGCTCCTCTGTCCATAGGATTCTCCAGGCAAGAATACTGGAGTGGGTTGCCATTTCCTTCTTCAGGGAATCTTCCCGACCCAGGTATTCAACGTGGTTCTCCTGTATTACAGGCAGATTCTTTACTTTCTGACCCAACAGGGAAGACCCTGAGTGTCTTGGAAGAGTTATTTCTGTATCTGGTATGTGACTGTACGTATACAGCAGGTGACGAATAAAAAAAAAATCACCACCCTTAGCTCCTGCTCTGGTCAGTGCCTTAGCCACTCTTTGCCCTATTTCATCTTCGTTTGCTGTATGACAGCCCCCTCCGAGCCTCACGACCTCATCCACAAGAGGAGGAGATTTTAGGCAAATTCTTGTCCTTTAAAAAAACTGTAAAATGTATTTTACACACAAAAAGGTACATATCACGAATGCATACAGTTTAAAGACAGCAGTAAACACTTAGGTACCAGCCACCTTGCTTAAGAAATAGAATGTTAAATCCTTCCGTGCCCTTCTGAGTAAAATCCCCACTCTCCTTGCAAAATGTTATCACTATTAAGAACTTTGTGTTATTTAATCATTCGCATTTTATATAAATAGAATCATACTAAAAAATAAATACATGGAATCATACTGTGCGTAGTTTTCTACACTTGCTTTTCACAGGTAATGTAAATTTCATTAGAGCCATCCATACTGACGTGTGGTCTTCGGTCACTCATTTCTCGCTGCATATAGTATCTGTAATGTGATTTATGTACCCAGTCCCCTACTGATGGACCTTGAGTTGTTTCATGGTTTCTGCTGTTATCAGCAGGACTGTTCTGAGTGCCCTTGTGCATGTCTCCCAGTGAAGCTGTGTGTGAAGCAGTGAGATGGCTGCATCACAGGGCATGTAGTTTAAATGCTACTAGGTTGGACTGGAGTCTATTCTGATTAAATAGAGGAATCCAAACCTGGAGGTCCCTTACTTATCCCTTAACCCAACACACTCACTATAAGAGATAAGAAAAGGAAAACCAGAGACCTTAAGTGACTTGCCCAGAGTCCCCATCCTTGGTCTCTCAGGCTAAGATCACAACTTAGGAAGTAGTTTGGGGCGTGGGCGAGGAGAAAGTATTTCCTTCCCATTTTGAGGATTGGCAAAACTTATTTATCTTTAAAATTGTCCTCTGGCCTGGTTTTAGAATTCTGGACAAAGTAGCAATAAGGATACTCTTTGAAAACTGTTCCACAGATACACACACACACACACATTTACTCCATGTCCAAGCACTGCCAATTCTAAGCCCTGAATGTGTCCCCAGTCCCTGCATTTCTGCCCCTGGTTTCCATCCTCTCTCACCTGGACATTGCAATAACCTCTTCATTGGTTTCCCTGTTTCTAACATTGCCACCCCCTCCCCCCTCCCCCCCGCCGACTCCAGCCCCATTCTCCACGTGGCAGCCAGAGATGTGGTTCTAAAATGCAGGCAGAACACATTACTTCCCTGGTTAAAAGTCTCCTGAGCCTTCTGGTGGCTCTTAAAATAAGATCCTAACCCTGTACCATGGCTCGTAAGGCACAGTGAGGCCTGGCTCCTGTCTGCGTCCCCCCTGCTACTCACCTGCACTCGCCTCACGTCCTCCTGTCACCTTGGTAACCTTCCAGTTACTCTTCCCCATCTAGGAGGCCTTTGCATGTGCTGTGCCTGCTGCCTGCAATTCTGTGCCCCGCAGGTAAGCCTTCTTGTTACTCAGGTCTCAGCCCAAACGTCCCCTCAGAGGATGTTTCTTCCCTGACCATACCACCTCCTTCCTTTCTTTCTGTTTTTTGGCCCCTCCACTTACAGGATCTTTGTTCCCTGACCAGAGATTGAATCTGTTGGGCCTTTGGCAGTTAAAGTACAGCGTCCTAAATCTTCGGACTGCCAGGGAATTTCCACCATCTCCTTTTTTTTTTTTTTTTNTCTAGTGGATTGTCTGGGAACTGCACCCAGGGCTGTGAGTCTTAAAAGTCTCTCTCAGCTGTGTCCGACTCTGAGATCCCATGGGCTGTAGCCCACCGGGCTCCTCTGTCCATAGGATTCTCCAGGCAAGAATACTGGAGTGGGTTGCCATTTCCTTCTTCAGGGAATCTTCCCGACCCAGGTATTCAACGTGGTTCTCCTGTATTACAGGCAGATTCTTTACTTTCTGACCCAACAGGGAAGACCCTGAGTGTCTTGGAAGAGTTATTTCTGTATCTGGTATGTGACTGTACGTATACAGCAGGTGACGAATAAAAAAAAAATCACCACCCTTAGCTCCTGCTCTGGTCAGTGCCTTAGCCACTCTTTGCCCTATTTCATCTTCGTTTGCTGTATGACAGCCCCCTCCGAGCCTCACGACCTCATCCACAAGAGGAGGAGATTTTAGGCAAATTCTTGTCCTTTAAAAAAACTGTAAAATGTATTTTACACACAAAAAGGTACATATCACGAATGCATACAGTTTAAAGACAGCAGTAAACACTTAGGTACCAGCCACCTTGCTTAAGAAATAGAATGTTAAATCCTTCCGTGCCCTTCTGAGTAAAATCCCCACTCTCCTTGCAAAATGTTATCACTATTAAGAACTTTGTGTTATTTAATCATTCGCATTTTATATAAATAGAATCATACTAAAAAATAAATACATGGAATCATACTGTGCGTAGTTTTCTACACTTGCTTTTCACAGGTAATGTAAATTTCATTAGAGCCATCCATACTGACGTGTGGTCTTCGGTCACTCATTTCTCGCTGCATATAGTATCTGTAATGTGATTTATGTACCCAGTCCCCTACTGATGGACCTTGAGTTGTTTCATGGTTTCTGCTGTTATCAGCAGGACTGTTCTGAGTGCCCTTGTGCATGTCTCCCAGTGAAGCTGTGTGTGAAGCAGTGAGATGGCTGCATCACAGGGCATGTAGTTTAAATGCTACTAGGTTGGACTGGAGTCTATTCTGATTAAATAGAGGAATCCAAACCTGGAGGTCCCTTACTTATCCCTTAACCCAACACACTCACTATAAGAGATAAGAAAAGGAAAACCAGAGACCTTAAGTGACTTGCCCAGAGTCCCCATCCTTGGTCTCTCAGGCTAAGATCACAACTTAGGAAGTAGTTTGGGGCGTGGGCGAGGAGAAAGTATTTCCTTCCCATTTTGAGGATTGGCAAAACTTATTTATCTTTAAAATTGTCCTCTGGCCTGGTTTTAGAATTCTGGACAAAGTAGCAATAAGGATACTCTTTGAAAACTGTTCCACAGATACACACACACACACACATTTACTCCATGTCCAAGCACTGCCAATTCTAAGCCCTGAATGTGTCCCCAGTCCCTGCATTTCTGCCCCTGGTTTCCATCCTCTCTCACCTGGACATTGCAATAACCTCTTCATTGGTTTCCCTGTTTCTAACATTGCCACCCCCTCCCCCCTCCCCCCCGCCGACTCCAGCCCCATTCTCCACGTGGCAGCCAGAGATGTGGTTCTAAAATGCAGGCAGAACACATTACTTCCCTGGTTAAAAGTCTCCTGAGCCTTCTGGTGGCTCTTAAAATAAGATCCTAACCCTGTACCATGGCTCGTAAGGCACAGTGAGGCCTGGCTCCTGTCTGCGTCCCCCCTGCTACTCACCTGCACTCGCCTCACGTCCTCCTGTCACCTTGGTAACCTTCCAGTTACTCTTCCCCATCTAGGAGGCCTTTGCATGTGCTGTGCCTGCTGCCTGCAATTCTGTGCCCCGCAGGTAAGCCTTCTTGTTACTCAGGTCTCAGCCCAAACGTCCCCTCAGAGGATGTTTCTTCCCTGACCATACCACCTCCTTCCTTTCTTTCTGTTTTTTGGCCCCTCCACTTACAGGATCTTTGTTCCCTGACCAGAGATTGAATCTGTTGGGCCTTTGGCAGTTAAAGTACAGCGTCCTAAATCTTCGGACTGCCAGGGAATTTCCACCATCTCCTTTTTTTTTTTTTTTTTAGATTGAAGTATAGTCAATTTACAAAGTTGTGCCAATATTGGTTGTACAGCAAAGTGACTCACACACATATATACATTCATTTTTAAATATTCTTTTCCATTATGGTTTATCACAGGATATTGAATATAGTTCCCTCTGCTATACAGTGGGTCCTGGTTTCCCACCGTCTCCTTTCATTCTCTGCCTTTCACCATGTTTTTTGTTTCCTTCTTAGCACTGTTTATATCCGTAACTGTCCTTGGGAAAAGGTGCTGAACCTCTCTGGACTTGTTGCACTGAGAACAACTTATCCTTGTGGCTTTTTTTTTTTTAATGGTCACGGTTATTCCTTCCTTCGAAAGGTGGGTCTCCGTTCCCTCCCTGCGACTCCAGATGGGATTCTGTGGCTGTTTTGACCAACATTTTATAGGAAGCAATGCTACATGACTTCAGCGGCTATATCACGAAAGGCCAGCTTCTGTTTGGTTCTCCTGGAGCGCTCACGATGGAGGGAGCAGCCGCCAGGTAAGCCTGCCGTGAGACTGTCCAGCTGGCAAGGCCATGCACAGGTACTCCTGAAGACACTTCTAGCTGAGCTCAGCCATCCAGTCATTCAGGTCTGTGTGAAGCTGTCTTGGATCCTCTGGACTAATCTGTCGGTCAGCTGAGTCCCACTGAGTGATCACTGATGATGCCACAGGGAGCAGAAGAATTGCCCAGTTGCCTAGCCAAGTCCTGGCTTAATTCCTGATCCACAGAATCTGTGAGGGGTAAGACAATGGCTATTGTTTTTAAGTCACAAAGTTTTGGAGTATTTGTTACCAAGCAATATAAAACCAAAGCAATCATGTGTGTTTGTTTCCTTGTTTATTGTGTCTCTTTTCTGTAGGATGGGTGTTCCATGGGCTGCTTTGTGCTCTGCTGTGTGACCATCGTCCAGCACAAAGCCTGGCAAACAGTGGTGCTCAGTAAATACTTGTTGAATAAATGACAGCATGGATGAATAGATGTATGCACAGTACACTCAGCTCGAGCTCCATTCACCCTGCTGGCTGGGGTTCTGGGGACAATCCTACAGATATCTTGGCACTGGGAAGGGGTGCCCAAGCTCCTGCCATCCCCTGGCAGCCTACTTCTTAGCTCTGGAAGGGGGTACTGAGAGTTGCTTTGGTCACCAAAGCCCACTAGGGCATCAGGGCCTCTCCGTTAAGTGCTCACACAGCTTGACCTCTCTTCTATGGTCCAGCCTCTGGACTTTGCATAAGTTCCTTCCAAAATATCTTCCAAGCCTCCTTCATCTGAAGTCATCTCCTCCCGAAACTGGTCCAGTTTGGGAACTCTCCTCAGGCTGTCTACCTGACCTCCAGAAACAAGTACCCTCAACTGCTTATTGATCACAGACAATTCCAGGAATTTCTCTTAGAATCATTCCCGCCCTGTGCCTGCAGAGCACCTCCTTGCTCCATATTGTCGTCTCCCAAGGAGCACTCACAGCCCTCTCTCCCACAATTCAATCCTCTGATGTCAGCCCCATCCCAAGATACCTCAGCTGAGTGTTTTGGTGCCAGGATCTCATTTCAACGCCTCCACAATCCAGTGAGGTCAGATTCATAATCATCTCACTTTATGAAGAAGAAAGCTGAGATTCCAAGAGGAAAAAAGGGTTCCAGGTACATGACTGGCAACTACTCTTCTGGGATCCAGTTCATCACTGTCACCATCATGATTATAATTTCTTTCTTTTTATATTTATCTGTCTAGCTGAGTCAGCTCTTAGTTGTGACATACCGGCTTAGTAGTTGTGATGGCGTATGGGCTTAGTTGCCCCACAGCATGTGGGATCTTAGTTCCCCGACCAGGGATCAAACCTATGTCTCCTGCATTACAAGGCAGATTTTAAACCACTGTACCATCAGGGAAGTCCCATGACTATAATTTCTTAAAGTACTGACTGTAAAGGTAAGCAGATTCTTTACCATCTGAGCCGCCAGGGAATTCCTAATGATCCACTGAAGGACGCTAANCTTAGTTCCCCGACCAGGGATCAAACCTATGTCTCCTGCATTACAAGGCAGATTTTAAACCACTGTACCATCAGGGAAGTCCCATGACTATAATTTCTTAAAGTACTGACTGTAAAGGTAAGCAGATTCTTTACCATCTGAGCCGCCAGGGAATTCCTAATGATCCACTGAAGGACGCTAAATTTAATGGGTCAAACTTTAAGCAGAAACGGGATATTTTCAGTTTCAGAGTATCTCCCTTAATGTATTTAGCCATTACAAAGAGTAAAATATGAATTTTAGTATCAAGCCAACAGATACTACCCTAGACAGGTGATCAAGGTAACATTACCAGTTAAACATATCAACCTCACGAAGTCCTGGGGGAGGGCAGTGCAAGGAGAAAAGCATACATCAGCTCTCTGGTGTTTCCCCCCCAAAATGCATAACCTCAATATGATCATGAGAAAGCCTCCGACAAGCCCACACTGTTGGACATTCTATAAAAGAACCGGCTAATACTCTTCAGATGTGTTAAGACCGGAGAAGAGATGGAAGGAAGAAGGAACTGTCACAGATCACGGAGGGGACCGAGGGGACATGACAACAGAATGGGATCCTTCCTGCACTGAACTCCAGGACAGGAGAAGGGCGTTAATAGGCAAACGGATGAAACCTAAATGACTTCTGTTGTTATAACTTTAGTTAATAGTAATGAACCGAGGTTAATTTCTTAGTTCGGATAAGGGTTCTATCGTTATGTAAGACGCTGACAAAAGGGAAACCTGGGAGAAGGACATACGGGAACTCGGTACTATTTTTGCAACTTCTGTAAGTCTAAAGTTACCTCAAAAGGAAGGGGGAAGAAAACACCTTAAAATAAAGAGGGAGAATGAAGACTAAGCTAAAATAAGCCTCCTACAGCCCATCTCTCCCACTGGTTACAGCTGAAAACTCTGGACAAATTTTTTAAAAAGCAGCTACTTAGGAGAACATGGTGAAATAAATAAAAGAGAGCAGACTGGAGGGAAAAGTCACAGTCCGAAGAATAGCCCACAAAGCAGGGGAGTGGAAACTCACTACCAGGTGAGTTTCATGGTGACTTTTTTCCCTGTATCTTCTTGCTTAGACCCAGGATACTTTAAATCAGGAAACCGCACATCTGATACAGGCAGCACACACTCCCACAGAGAAGAGGAAACATGGATCTCCAGAAGCTGGAGGGTGTAATGAAGTTATTATTTTTGTTTAATCACTGCTCTCAACTAGCCCTGCTGCAGGGCAGCCCCGGACTGCTCTACAGTTCCAATGCCTTTGAGAGAAAAGTCTGAGAAAACCCACCCCTTAGAGAAAAGAACTTGGAAAAGAATCCCTGAGTGTAACTAGTGTGGGGCAAATCTTCATTTTTTTTTTTGTCTTTTGGTTTTTTGATGCTTTGCTCCGAGGGTAAGGCCAGTGGTGAGGAATTGTATGACAGTGCTGGTGGTTAGAATTCTGAGAGAACTTCATATTTCTGACCAGAGGACCAGAAAAACAGGCCTGTGGAGCCAGAAAATGTACATATAATCCTGGTGATGAGAGAATGGATAAAGGAAATTCTCCAGTTCTATGTTGAACCAGCACAAGTCCTGGGCTCAACCCCAAGCTGAGCCTATGTGGAAGGCACCCTAAGAAGAGTGAGAAAATCTTTTGAGTATTGACACCATGTAAACCACTGCCCAAGTCCCAGACTAACCTTTACATCAGGCAGAACCAAACCATTCAGGAAAGCTTTGAAAGTAAAATTGATGTTAGAATCACTGCCAGTAGAAGGTGACAAAGAATATGCAGTTTGAACCTATCCAATTTTGTGTACTACTAAAAAAAAAAGATTCCAGAGGCTTTTTCCAGTATCTAGAGTCTCATAAGATAATACTGAAAATGTCCAGGATACAATACAAAGTAAGGCACATTCAACCAATTCTCAAAGCAAAAGACAATCAGTAGACTCCAACCATGAAAAGACCCAGATGTTCTTCAAAGCAGCTATTATACGAGTACACTGTGAGGGGGAAATGGATACTTTAGAATGAATGGGAAAACAGACGGTCTCAGCAGAGAAATAAAAAACATTAAAAAAGACGGAAAAACAGACAGTGTTGGTCAAAAGGTACAAAGCCTCCATAACACAAGACCAGCAAGTTCTGGAGAGCTGTACAGCACAGGACCTGTAGTTAATATTGTTTTGTATACTTAAAAACTTGCTGAAAGGGTAGATCTTATGTTAATCGCTCTTACCACAATGAGGAAATCAATATTTTTTGGGGGGAGGGCAGGAGGAAACTTTTGGAGGTGATGGATAAATTTATGGCCTTGAATACTGTGGTGAAGATTTCAGGGGTGCATAAAAGTGAAGTCACTCGGTTGCTCAGTTGAATCTGACTCTTTGTGACCCCATGGACTGTAGCTTACCAGGCTCCTCCCTCTATGGGATTCTCCAGGCAAGAGTAATGGAATGGGTTGCCATTTCCTTCTCCAGGGGATCTTCCCAACTCAAATTCATCAAATCATATACATTAAATATCTGTAACTTTCTGTGTGTCAATTATACCTTAACAAAATGATTTTCAGAAGAATCATTGAATTATACTAAAAAAAACCCCAAAAGGGTCAAATGACCAAATGACAATTTTAGACCGTAAGAAATACAGTATCTCAGATCTTAAAAATGCACAAGATAGTCTCAATAGTAAAGAGAGGTGACAAAGGAAAGACTCAGTAAACCTGAAGCTAGATCAACAGAAGTGGTCCGATCTAAAGAGGAGGGAATATTTTAAAAACTGAACAGACTTACGGACCTGTGGGGAAATATCAAAAGATTTAATATGCATGTCATTTCTGTACCCTTAAAGATGCAAAAAAAAATTTTTAAAGATGCCTTAAAATTTCTTAAATTTGGTGAAAAACTTAAATTTACAGATTCAAGAAACCGTGGTCACTCACGGAGTTAAAGAATCTGCCTGCAATGCAGGAGACCCGGGTTCGATCCCTGAGTCTGGAAGATCCTCTGGAGAAGGGAATGGCAATCTACTCCAGTATTCTTGCCTGGGAAATCCCATGGACAGAGGAGCCTGATGTGCTACAGTCCACGGGGTCGCAAAGAGTCAGACACAACTTAGCGACTGAACAGCAAATATTGATTCCAAATAATGTTTGGTTACGGTTCCAGTTACTACTGTGGCATGACAAGCCACCTGAAAACAGTGTGCAAAACAGCTGTCTGATGTTAATGGACTCTGTGAGCCAGGAATTCAGAAAGGTCACAGCAGAGCTGTCCCATAACGTCTGGGACCTTAGCTGGGAAGACGCAGTGGCGGAAGGGGACTTGGTGGCTGGGGACGGGGATTGTCTGAAGATGTACATGGCTAGAAGCTGTAGGCTGGCACCTCAGCTGGGCTGCAGTCAGACCACCGACATATGACTTCTCCATGTGTTCTTTCCACATGGGTTAATTTAGCTTCCTCGTGGCATGGTGACTAGGTTTTAAGACAGAGTATCCTGAGAGAGTCCATGACATCTTATGATCCAGCTTTGGAAGTCACACAGCATCACTTTTACTATGTCCTATGTTTAAGACTATCAAAAAGGTGCATTCAGCTTCAGGTAATGGGGACACAGATGCCACCTTTTGATGACAAGAGGGTCCAGGTCACATTGTAAAGACAGCATGTGGCACTGGAGATACTGTTAAAGCCACAATAATCGAGACACTTGTTTGTAGACCATAGTCTAAGTCTGCACGTGAGAAGTGGAATGTGTTGCTCCAGTAAGGCCTTCTCGCGTAGAAATATGCAAGTGGGAATAAATGAGTCTTGTTCTTGAGAGGAGCATTTCGGCAGAGGGAGGCGCAGTTACAAAGGCCCTGCCGTGGGCAAGAGTGGAGTATGTTCCAAGAACTGAAGGCCAGCATGCCTGGAGTGTGAAGGGAGAGGAAGAGAAATTGATGAGGAGGCTCCATTTGTGAAGTTTGGAAGAGGGAAATACCAGGTTAAGATTACTGGAAGGCCAGTGGGTGGTAATGGAGGCTAAAGGATGCCAAGTGGCTGTCCCGACAAAGGCCGGGCCACGTAAGGGGGCTTATTCCCATGACCATGAGACTGGTGAGTTTGAGTTCAGGCCATAGCCAGGGGCCCTTACCCCCTGCCCTGTGCACCCTCCATTTGGCCCTGGAAGATCAGGAACAGAAGCTGAAGACCATTCCATGTTAGTGTGGAGCCCACATTAGTGTGGATCCCAGATCCACTGGGATCTGAAGGGACTAATGCCTACCCTGGAGTTGATTTGATGCCCTGCACCACCAGGATCCCACTGCTGCAGCCCTTTGCCAAGTTGGACTGTTCTCTGGTGGTCAGAGCAGAGCACTGGGCTGGACCTCAAGGCAATGTCCACACTGCCCATAGCTCCATCCAGAGCTTGGCTTATATGTCATAGCCATGGGTGCCTCTCAGAGAAGCCCAGCTTTCAGTTCAGTTCCGTCACTCAGTCATGTCTGACTCTTTGTGACCCAATGGACTGCAGCTTGCCAGGCTTCCCTGTCTATCACCAACTCCCAGAGCTTGCTCAAACTCATCATGTCCATCAAGTCGGTGATGCCATCCAACCATCTCGTCCTCTGTCGTCCCTTTCTCTTCCTGCCTTCAGTCTTTCCCATCATCAGGATCTTTTCCAGTGAGTCAGTTCTTCGCATCAAGTGGCCTAAGTTATCGGCGTTTCAGCTTCAGCATCAGTCCTTTCAAAGATTATTCAGGACTGGTTTCCTTTAGGATTGACTGGTTTGATCTCCTTGCAGTCCAAGGGACCCTCAAGAGTCTTCTCCAACACCACAATTCAAAAGCATCAATTCTTCGGCTCTCAGCTTTCTTAACAGTCCAAGTCTCACATCCATACATGACCACTGGATAAACCATAGCTTTGACTAGATGGACCTTTGTTGACAAANTCCTTGCAGTCCAAGGGACCCTCAAGAGTCTTCTCCAACACCACAATTCAAAAGCATCAATTCTTCGGCTCTCAGCTTTCTTAACAGTCCAAGTCTCACATCCATACATGACCACTGGATAAACCATAGCTTTGACTAGATGGACCTTTGTTGACAAAGTAATATCTGCTTTTTAGTATGCTGTTTATATTTGTCACTGCCATGGGTGCCTCTCAGAGAAGCTCCCACTTAGACCATCGCATTTATCCTCCTGGTCCCCAAGCAGAGCTTGGGTGTGATGGGCGTTACAGAAATGTGGAAACCGAGGCCATGGAGGCAGTCAGGAAGAGGGGCTGAAACAAGCAGAGGATGGGTCTGGGATTAGAAGCCCAGAAGTGGGCCTCCCAAGCGCTCAGTTTCACTGCCCCTAATATTAACCACGGGGTCCTTTGCATGTCGTTTGTATATACCTGCCCAGCTCACAGGTGGTGGTGATGAGGACTCAGGACCCTAGGCCCCGGGACTGCAATGCAGCAAGTTCTGACCAAACCCCACCCCCGCGCCCCATCTCCTGGCCCAAGGCGAGTTCGGGTGCCCTTCCTGCGGTCAGAGTGTGAGGGCCTCGGTGCCTGAATAGGGGAACTCCTTCGCCTACTCTGCTTCTGCGATCGCCGGCAAAGTGGGGTCTCCAGCTTGCACCTCAAGGACCACCTGGTTGGGGGAAGGACCTGAGCAGGCTGGAGGGGGCGGGGCCCCGGGGATCAACGGAGGGGGCCTGTGGGACAGTCAGCGCGAGGTGCGAGCGGGCGCGCATCCGAGGGGAGTGGCAGACCTGGCGGATCTAGGGGAAGGGGGCGGGGCATTGAGGGGCGGGGTTTGAGTGACTGACAGGGTGGGGGCGTGACTGGCGCGTGCTGCGGCGACTGCAGTGAGGGCAGGGCTAGGGAGGGGGCGGTGCCACAAATGACCGAAAGAACAAGGCAGGAGCCAGGGCGAGGGTTTATCGAGTCTTGGGAAGGCAGTGCCAGCATGACGGACCGGGCAAGGGGCTGGCCCGGGCTGAGCGATTGAGGATGAGCCTCAGGGTAGCGGCGGGGTCGGTGGGCGGGCTAAGCTAGGCGAGCCGGGCACCGCCAGGGATAAATGACGCGGCTGGGACAGGGCTGAAGATGGTGGAATGCTAGCCTACGAGGTAGAGTGCAGAAGAGCGGGCACGAAGACTGCCCGAGGGACCAGGGAAGGATGACTGGCAGCGCCAGGACGGCGATTGAGGGAGGAGACGACGGGTGTAGGTGAGTAGTGTGAGTGATAAGACAGGTGGCGGGACCTGGAATAAAGGCCGCTTGTGGGTGGGGCCAAGGGGCCATGAGTGACAACCTCAGGATCCCTTGGGGTCTTCCTCAAACATCTTCCCTGCAACTCTGAGAGGAATTGCTCTTCCGACTGAACATATAGGGCTTCGTGCATTTCTGCCAGGTGTGGTGCAGAGACATCAGACCTGCCGGAAGGAGGTTTCCATCTTCCAGGCCACCGGTCCCAATGAAATCCAGCCTAGGGCGTTCACCTGCTTCCGATTGCACCACGTGGGTCTTCCCTAGGGCCAGGAAACCCGCCACTAGCGATTGTCCCCGTGGTAGCCCTGGTTCGGCGTCGGTTCTGACCCGGCTCGCCTGTCCACAGTTGCAGAAGCGCTGTCTGAACTGCTTCCTAGTGTATCTCCAGGTCTTCGATCGACGATCTCCGGGCCTGCGCTGCTGCCTGGAGCCGCCCGGGGCCCTGAAGGCCTCAGTGTTCCTGAATTACAGTGTCTGCTGGGAGTTGGCGCGTTAGCAGGCATTCCAGCTGGAGAGAAGGCTAGGGATAGGCTCTTTGTCGTGACCACGCCTCTCTGTTCGCTGGCCCCTCCCCCCACCAGCTGGCCCCACCCACCTAGTGCCTCCGCCCCTGCTCTTCCCTGGCCCCACCGTGGCCCCCTTCGCAGTCCCCGCCCCTAAGGATAAACCCCGTCCACTCCTACTCTCAGGCTCCGGCTACCCGCCATCTCCCGCCCAGTCCTTGGCCTCGTCCCGCGCCCTTTCCCGTCTCAGGCTCCCCATGTTCAAACGGCTCCAGGAGCTCCTATGGGGCTGGGAATACGAGTCCGCGACGCTTTGTCCAACACAACAGCTCTTCTTATTTTCGCCTTCGGGTGCTTTCTCGGTATCTCCAGGCTGGGAGAATGAAGGTGGTCCTGCATGAAGTCTGATTGGGCGAGGGGAATGCTGAGATCGTGGCTCAGGTCTTTGTGTCTGGGCAGAATCTCAGGGGCTCCCTGAGAGTGAGTGAGAGCTGTTCCTTTCTGTAATATGGGCTCCCCCAGGGAGGGTTGGAGTCGCAGGGCCTCTCACCTCCCATTCCAGCTGTTTCCGAAATCTCAGCCTGTATTTACATAGAGGACCCCTTGCCCTGAGTGGGCTGTAATACTCTACCTGGAGCCCGCCTTGTGCCCACCAAGGTTCCCAAGGAAGACTCCTACTCCCTGGCCCTGACACCTCTGAGAGATCTGTTTTATGGAAGAGTCTGACTATTCCCAGGTTCCAGGCCTTGAAACACTGCTGGGCATCCACCCCCCAGACGGTCCTGCTGCCCTATGTCAACCTTGAGCCGCCTGGAGCCTGCCATCACCCCATCACCCTCAGCCCTGGGGCCAGCTTCCCAAACAGATGTTCTTTGTCACAACATTACCCCACATCTGGAGACTGGAGTTCCCACAGAGGCAGGAGTGGGAGATGGTAGAGGAGAACAGAGGGTCAAGTTCTCCAGATGACTTCTCTTGGGAGGCTTGTGAGCACTGGGGAAACAGGCTCAGAAATGGCGATGCTTGGTTGCCATTGAGACAGCAATAGAGCTGCCACTCACACATCAGCCACTCACTCCAGTGCAACCAGCCTGGAAAGTTCTGATGAGACTCCAAATGCATCCTCCCCAGGCTGCCTGAAGGCAGGTCTTCCCTCTTCTTCTGTCCTTAGGCTTACTCTTCAGGACATCCTGGACAGCATCCAAGAGGTGAGTGATCCTCTTGGTGTTCTCTCAACTCTGGAATCCCCTTGATCACGGGGAAGGGGGAACAGCAGTCTCCAGGAGTAATCAGGGCCAATCCTGGGCGTTGGGGTCTCTTAGACATCCAGGAGACTCCCACACTGCCTTTTTATCTCCCAGAATGGAAGGAGCCTGCATCCTGCCCACTGTAGGGTCTCTCTCTTCAAGGCTCATCTGACTGGAGCATTAAGCCCCTTCTTCCAGGCAGTGGATAGAGTGGGTCTCTGTGGTCTCACTGGGCTACAGGAACCGTGATGGATGGGTGGGTCCTCTGCATACCTCACTGGACCAGAGCTTGGACACCTAGAAAGCTCTGGCCCCAGGCCACAGAAGGGACTCACAGCCTTCACCCATCAGTCCAGCATCAGTATTCTAACAATCCCAAGCCACATTTACTGAACTCATGTTCTGCTCCAGTAACCACATCACTCCCATTTTTACCTTTGTTGGCCTCCCATCTTTAAAATAAAATTTGAGATCCACACCATGACTTCCAAAGCCCTGCTTGGTGTTCCAGTCTCTTCTCCAACTTTCTCCTTTGCCCATTACAATCTGACCAAGATGGTCTCTCTCTATTCTATGAACACATCTGTGTTTTTCTGCCTTTGGGTCTTTGCCCAGGCCTCTCTCTACTTGGAACTAGATTGTAAGCCCTATAATGGCAAGGACTGTGTTCAGTTTTGTTTATCTCTAAATCCTCACGCGTTTAAACAATAGACGATAATGCCAGCTCTAACAGGTCTTAATAAACAGTCCTGGAATAAATGTGCTCGATGCTTTTCTATTGACGTATTTAATCTTTATACAAAGAGACTCAGGGAGGTTTAGCCATTTGTTAAAGGTCACACAGCTAAGAGCTGAACCCCAGAGGGAGGCGTTTTCACCTGTCATTGTGATTGGGGGCATGAGTGCCAGGTGGTATACCACAGGCCATCCCCAAGTTCTAGATGCTTGTAGCTGCCTGCAGCAGGAAACATTGGGTCTGTGCTGGAAAGCTGGTAAGACTTGGGTCCTCAAAAGCCCTCCGAGAGTATTCCAGGTAGCAGAAAGAGCGGTGAACAGAAGAGCAAAGGCAAGAAGATCCAGCTCCTGGGTCAACCAGGCTCAGAGGGCTGGGCCAGTCCAGGACACACAGCTGCCTGGACCCAGGGCTCTATCAGCTGTTGGTCTCCAGAGGCCAGACCCCCAGTTGGCAGGGAAATTGAGGCATGGTGTCAGTGTCACTGTGCAATCCCTCTCCCCAGGCTGTGGGTAGGAGCCCCCAGGGACGCGGGCTGGGCGCTCACAGGCAGGACGTTCCCACGCAGGGGCGGCCCTGGGGAAGGCTGTGGGGCGGGCCCCCGGACAGGCGCCAGCGATCCAGTCCCTCTGCAGCCTGTTCTCTGTTACTTGCTCTGCAGACCTGGGTCGCGTTCTGGCTCCCTCCAAGCCTCAAGGTGAGTGAGTGGCTGGGGAGAGCCCCAGCTGCCCAAACACAGGCCAGTGGGGGATGCGGCTGAGACTCTGGCTTTCAAAACCCCATCAGGACCTGTGGGGTCACTGCTGTGGAGGAGGATCTGGGGGCTGGGGGCTACTGGCAGCTCAAGGGTGAGGGGAATTTTCCTCTGTCCACATATGGGGCACTATCTCTTTCCTCAAATGTAGATTACTCCTTCCCTCTCCCCACAGGTGGGGCTCTGTCACCCACTTATCACTGATGGGGACCCTTTCCTTTCCAGATGTGGGGTGTCTGTCCACTTTCCACATATGGTACACCCTACCCTCTATCTAACTATTGGGTGCCCTTCTCTCTCTCTCTAGATGTAGGGGTCCTTTCAGTTTCCAGAAGTGGGATACCCTCTTCTTCTCCCCAGATGTATGCACCCCCTTCCTACCTCTGACCCAGTTTGGTCTTTATCCCCCTCAGAATCTCCTCCTCACGGCCCCCTTGCCCCCTGCCCCCCGCCGCCCCAGGTTGCCAAATCCTGATTTTCCCTGAGGATGGGGGGGTTGGACTCGCCTGTCCCTCCCTCCCACCAGGTCCAGCAGAGCAGGCTTTCCAGGCACGTAGGCAACCAATTACGGCGGGAGGGGAGTGGGGGGGAAGGCAAACCATCTGCAGGAGACCTTGGCAGATGGCCCTGTAGCAAGACAGTTATCCCAGGAACTGCTCCCTCCTGACCTGGACTCCCACCCTGTTTCCTCTGGGGGGCAAACAGCTGAGAGAGCTTGTCTAAGCTAGCTACCCACTGTGAGCTGAGGCTGGAACTAGAACTGAGGCTCCCAGATCCAAACCGTTCAGGCCCTGACTTAAGAGTTAGGCCTCGTCCCGCTTCTCAGATGGCAAACTGAGGCCCCAGGAGGGGCTCCAAATGTCCAGAAGCCCCATCTTCCCACCATCATACAAATTCAGAAGGGGGCAGGGGCTGGAGATGACCTTAATATCCTGGAGACCATGCCCTTCCCAGTCACCACACCTGTGTAAACCCTGTGTTTCTGTCTGGGTCCTGCGGGGAAGGGCAGAGGGCAATGTGAGGGCAGGACTCACCCCAAACCACGCCCCAGATGTTCTTCAGAGCTGCCTGGAGCTTGACCCTGAGGAAAGGGGGCCTTGGAATTCGAGGGATCCACAGCCCAGGAAGCACCGGTAAGACGTGGACATTCCCTCCCTTGCCTAACTCCGAGGCTTGGGGCAGGGGTCCTGTCTGCAGGCTGCTCCCAGTCCCTTCCATGCTGCTCTGGGCCTGTCCTGAACCATTTCCCATAATCTTGGTCCATTTCCCATAATCCTGGTCCTTGGTTGGGGGCTGCGTTCATCCAGGAAATAGACAGCAGCCCCCTCCCCCGAAGTGTTCTCAGGGCCTGACGCCTGTATCTCAGGTTCCTAAGGCCTTTGTGTCCAGAGGCAGAGGGTGCTGACAGAACCTTCCAGACCTTTGTTGGAAGAAAGAGGCCTAAAGAAGGGGAAACTTGAGCCAGATAGATGGGCCTTCTTGATCCTCTGGAGAATGATAACAGATAAAATTTATTGAGCCCTTACTGTGTGCCCTGAGCTGGGCTCAATGTTTTGCACAGATTAACACATTTGGATTTCATAGCAGCCACGTGAAGTGGACACTGTGCCATTATCTCCCTTTCTCAGATGAACAAATGGTCCCAGAGCCAGGACTCTTTTTCTCAAAGCTGTTCCCACACTCTCCGGGCAAGGTGGTACCAATGCCCTCCTGGAGGGCATCCCAGGTGACAGTAAACAGAAGAAGCTTTACTGAGACTCTTCTAGGGCCCAGCCTTGTTTGGACACTCACACGGAGCCCTTGAGGGCTAGGCGATCAGGGAGAGCTTCCAGGCATGGAAGTGAGACGTGAAACCAACCTCTATCAGTGTAACTTATGTGTGTCGGGCCCCGGGCATTATCTTGAAGCTTCCACAACAGTGTGAGAGAGGATCGCTTACTATCCCCACTTTCCAGGGGAGGACATGAAACACAGTGAGGTAAAGAGGGCTCGTCGGAGCTGAGGCGGGGTGGACCTGGGGTCTCACTACTCCAAAGCCATGCCGGTGACCGCTCATTACGGGCACAGGCCTAGTGCTTTCCAGTTTGCAGAGCAGTTTCCCTGCCATCCCAGGGTCCTCGCTCCGAGTCTTCTCCCGCCCACTGCCTGGCCTGATGTGCTACCCCCACCGCAGATCTTCCCAGAGGACACAGGGTCTGGAGCCGGAGGGGCTGAAGTGCCGCCCTGGCCCAGCTCCCTCTTGCTCTGTGAACTTCAGTAAGTCCCTTAGCTACTCAGTTTCTTCCTCTAAGATGAGAATAATATCACTGTCTCAGAGCCATGCCAAGCCAATGAGTCAACTCCCCCAAAGGCCTTAGCATGATTCCTGGCACACAGTTTAAGTGCTCAACAAGTACTGTTGCTGCTAGGTTGCTTCAGTCATGTCCAACTCTCTGCAACCCCATAGATGGCAGCCCACCAGGCTCCCTCATCCCTGGGATTCTCCAGGCAAGAACACTGGAGTGGGTTACCATTTCCTTCTCTAATGCATGAAAGTGAAAAGTGAAAGTGAAGTCACTCAGTCCTGTCCGACTCTTAGCGACCCTATGGACTGCAGCCCACCAGGCCCCTCAGCCCATGGATTTTCCAGGCAAGAACACTGGAGTGGGGTGCCATTGCCTTCTCCGGCAATAAGTGCTACCTTCTTTGTTAATCTTACGGTTGGTGCTGGGATGTCTCAGGGGCAGCTTCATCTCAGCTCCTCCCTGTGCCCACAGCCCACGACAAGGAGAAGATGCCCCCCTACACTAACTACCATGCCCAGCGCTCCTACCCCATGCCTGATGAGCCCTTCTGCATGGAACTCAACGCTGAGCAGCGGGCCCTCAAGGAGAAGGAGAAAGGCAGCTGGACCCAGCTGAGCCACGCCGAGAAGGTGGCCCGTAGGTCTCAGGGTGGGGATGGGGGTGATTTTGCAAAGAAGGGCCTGGCCTGTTAGGGAGCAGCCGCAGGGAGAAACCCTGGCCAAGACAGCAAGAACCCATTCACCCAAATACTCAAATGCAAACCTGAGTGGTGAAATTCATTTTTTTGTTCATTCATTTCTTAATTCACACAACTGTTTGAGCACAGCCTGATGCTAGGTGATGCTGGGGACACAGAAGTGAATCATGGGGAGGGTTCCTGCCCCTAGGGTGCTCCCAGTCCAGTGGGGGAACCAATGCAAACGCAGAAAGCTGTAATAGAGGATATGCTGCTGGGTGAGGTGTGTTCATGGGGCTGTAAGAACCCAAAGGAGAGAGTGAGATGCAATCCTGGTAGGCTTTCCCAAGAAGAGTTGTTCCAGCTGGCCTTGGATGGTGAGGGGCAGGGGCTCCCAGGCAGTGGGAACAGCATGGGGAAGGATACAGGAGCTGGAGAGCATGGAGAGTCCTGGGCTTCACTGAGTGGTGTTGGGGGGATGGAGCAGAAAGAGGCAGGTGAGTTGGATGGGAGAGCGCGGGTCTGGCGCTCGGAAGCAGGAAGGATGTGTGACATCAAGTGCTGCCCACCAACAGTGCCCCCGGGAGCCTTGAGCCTCATCATCAGCCATGCTTTGCGCATAGTAGATGCTCAGTAGGAATTTGCTGAATGGACAGCTTCTGCTGCAGGGAGGGGGTGGCTGGAGGTTCCTGAGGCCAAGAGTTGGCCCAAGAATTGGATGTATCTGAGGCCCCACCCACCTGCCTCCAGTATACCGGCTCCAGTTCCATGAGACCTTCGCGGAGATGAACCGTCGCTCCAACGAGTGGAAGACAGTGATGGGCTGTGTCTTTTTCTTCTGTGGATTCACAGGTCTGCTGATTTGGTGGCAGCGGGTCTATGGTGAGTGGCAGTGCCTCACCCAGCCAGTGTCCTCAGCCATGCCCTTGTGGTCACAACCAACAGCCAAGTTTTGATAACTGAACTAAGCTAGTACTCATCTGAAGAGTTTTTGAAAAGTCCTCCAGAGTGATGTAGGGTGAAGGGCAGAGCCTGGCTGCCTGGGTTGGAATGTAGGGACTCTACCTCTCTGGGTCTTAACTCCCTCATCTGTAAAATGGGAATAATAGTGCCTACATCTCAGGGTTCTCGTGAGGATTTAATGAGAAAGCTGTAGGCTAGTGCCAGGCACACAGTTATGAATGATGTTGTTACTGATTGCTGTTTTTAGCCATGAACTTTTCAACATATTGTTTCAGCTGCTGTAACAAAGAGTCTCCAATATTCAAGAGTTTAAACAATATAGAAGATGGTTTCTCATGCTTCCCCCTTACTTTAACCCCAATAAAACTAGCTGCTCTCATCTTCTTCCTGAGAGGAAGCATAAGAAACTATCTCATCCTGGATGCTTCCCAATAAGTTGGAACAAACTCAGTAATTATAACTAGGGTGGTGGTGGTTTAGTCGCTACGTTGTGTCAGATTCTTGCGACCCCATGGACTGTAGCCCGCCAGGTTCCTCTGTCCGTGGGATTCTCCAGGCAAGAATACTGGAGTGGGTTGCCATTTCCTTCTCCAGTGGATCTTCCTGACCCAGGGATAGAACCTAGGTCTCCTGCACTACAGGCATATTCTTTACCAACTGAGTTACCAGGGAAGCTATGGTAGCTATCATATATTAGGAGCTTAATATCTGTCCTGCATTCTGCTAATTGCATTATAAATACTAACAAATTCAGTCTCCACAAGCCTAGTGGACAGGATCTGTTTCTGACAGGTTAGGAAACTGGGGCTCAGAGATGAAGTGACTTGTTCAGGGTAACACAGTGAGGGAATGGTGGAACTGAGATTTAGATCCAAAAAGACTTCACGCCAGTGCTCCTCCTATCCTTTGGTTCCAGAGTAGATGAGGAAACTGAGCCTGAGAAAGGGGAAGGACCTCGCCCAGTTCCCCCAGTGAGTCCAAGGCGAAGCTGGGGACAGAACCTGGAGTGCAGCTTTAGTGGGGAGTCTAGTGGGGGATGGAGAGAGTGGAGAGGGGTCCTCAGTGCAGGGCATCTCCACCCTATGCCTGGACACCCTGACTCAGCAGGAGGGGGTGGGCTTGGCAGGGTCCCATATGCCCCTGTTTCCTTCCCTGCAGTGTTCCCCAAGAAACCCATCACCCTGACGGATGAGCGGAAGGCCCAGCAGCTCCAGCGCATCCTGGACATGAAGGGCAACCCCGTGCAAGGCCTGGCCTCCCGGTGGGACTATGAGAGGAAGGAATGGAAGAAGTGATATGGAATCCCAGTGGCTCCGCCTGCAGCTCCACCCTCGTCCAGAGCCTGTGGAGGCCCCTCCCCTCCCTTAACCCCAATAAAGCTGGTGGCTCTCATCTGCCTTTAGTCTCCACCACAGTCTCTACCTGCCATAAAGCCTACATTAAACCTAAGATTAGGCAGGACAGTAAGTGAGGGGCAATAAGCCACTTGCCAGGACCCCACTTATCAGGGAGGGCTTCCTGGAGGAGAAGGGGTTGGGGTTGAGCTTTTCGTGATAGGTGGGATTCAGAATGGCAGGAGGGAGAGGGAAGGCGGCATTCCAGGTAGAAAGAATGGCTTGAGCAGAGGTAAAGACACTCCTTTGTTCTGTCAATTAGCCAATACTTACTGGGTATCTGCTGTGTGCCAGGTACTAATCGAGGTCCTGGGGATGCAACAGTGAACAACACACAGTCTCTGGCCTCCTAAAGAAGGTGTTTCTTTGTGTGTGTGTGTGTGTGTGTGTGTGTGTGCGCGCACGCGCGCGCACACGCAAGTGGTGGAGGAGACAGAAAAAAGAATAAGTCAGTAGAGTACACAGCGTGTTACACTGTAGTCAGTGCTATGAGGGAATAAAACAGAGCAGGATAAAGGGGCAGAGCTAAAAGGGCTTTGGAGGGTGGTAGGTGGAGCTTCTTAGACGAGGTGGCAAATGAGAAAACAAAACAGCAAGTGAAAAGATCTTGAGATAGGATTTTAGTTTGTCTATGGAACATCAAGGAGGCTACAGTGACTGGAGCAGAATGACCTGGAATATTGTAAGAAAGTGTGTGCTGAGGGAGACAGTTGGTCTTGGGGCAAAAAGCAGATTATATAGGAATACACACACACACACACTCCAGAACCAAGAAGAGAAGACTCCTTTCACCTTGGTTTGTCCCCTCCAGCACCCTCTGCTGGCAAAGTTCAGCATCTCACTGTACAGCGGACAATGCTCAGAGTCGGGCTCATTGTCTTAGAGCAGGCACTGAGCGGTGAGTTTGGGGTGGAGAGACAATACATTGATAACAGGCACAGCATCTTTGAGAAAGTCTTGACCAGGCCAATAGGGAGCTTTAGAGCAAAAAAGGAGGAGTCTTGTATTGGGAAAAATGGACCCATCCCTAGAGCCCCACTGTGCTCAGCCCTTGGCTAGGAGCAGACCGGGGGACTCTGTCCTTGGCAGGAACACTCAGGAGCTCTGAAAGTGTGGCAGCCAGAGATGGTCATACACCTACCCTCCTCACAGCAGGTTCTCTTGAGAGACATCTGAGCAGCACACCTCCGCAGACACCCTGGATGCGGATGGAGGGACTCAGCAGAGCAGCTGGGACAATATTCATTCAATCAGCAAATACTTACTGTGAATCCACTACATGCAGACTCGGGGGGCAGAGTGAACGAGACCTCATTCCTGTGTTATGAGTTCCGGTCCTCATGAATCTGAAAGTCTGTAATTGTCACCCTAATCAATTACAGAACAAATGAGTGCTAAGAAGGGGAGGTAGGTGGTACTGATACTTGGACTGACCTAATCTACAGAAGTCAGGGTGGGCTTCCCTGAAGAAATGTCTTCATGTTGAGATATTGTTGCCAAAATTCAGCCCCTGTACACTGGTGCCGGATTAAACCTCAGAGACAGAGTTTTGACAGAAGTAGGAAGAAATAGCTTTATTGCTTTTCCAGGCAAAGGGGGTCCACAGTGGACTAATGCTCTCAAGACCGTGACCTGCCCTGAAGGGGACAGTGAGGAGTGTTCATGGACATTGTTCTGATTGGTTGGTGGTGAGGCAGTTGGGAGGCAGCATCATCAACCTTCCAGTCCCAACCCGTCTGGGGTCTACATGCTTATGGGTAGCACAGAGTTAACTTCTTCCACTTGATGGGTGTTTCAGTGTCCGCAAAACAGCTCGAAGGACATGGATCAGAATATTATCTAAAGTCCTTGACTTTGTTGAATGGATAAAGTATTATTATTTTGTCTTGCTTTTCTTTCTGCATTTTCTCACTTCTCTGATTAAATTTGCTCTTTGACTAAAGTCTTTCCACTCTAGAAAAAAGCTCTAGAAAAAAGGCAGGTGGAGGACACAGGCAGGCATCTGTTCTGGGAGGGCCTCATGGGATCCTGTTTGGTTACAATATGAAAGATGACTAGGTATAAACTAGGTGAGAGGGGTGGTGGATCAGCATTTTAGGCAGAGAAAAGCATGTGCAAATGCCCTGTGCTAGTGAGGACCATGGCTTGGAAGAAGAAATAAAAGAAGCCAGTTGGAGGAGAAGGAAGACATGGACAAGGGGAGACAGGGAAGGAGAAGACTCACCTGGAGCCTTGGAGTCTCTGCTTCCTCTTCTGAAGAGACAAATCTGGGGGAAAGCAGGGAGGGATGGAGCTGAAAGCATATGTGGGGGCAGAGTATGGGGAGCCTTGAACATCTACATTTTAAAATCATCTGATTTATTTATCTTGGACTGTGTTGGGTCCTAGTTGCTACGGGAGCTCTTCTCTAGCTGCGGCAAGCGGGGGCTACTCTCTAGCTGCAGTGAGTGGGTTTCTCACTGTGGGTGTCTTCTCTTGTCGCAGAGCACAGGCTATAGGGTGTGTGGGCTTCGTAGTTTCGGCCCCCGAGCTCTAGAACACAGGCTCAGTAGCTGTCGTGCACAGGCTTAGTTGCTCCTCGGCACGTGGGATCTTTCTGATCAGGGCTCGATCCCGTGTCTCCTTCACTGGCAGGCAGATTCTTTGCCACTGAACCACCCAGGGAAGTACCATGTGATTTTTTAAATATTTATTTTTATTTATTTATTCTATTTGACTGTGCCCGGTCTTTGCTGCAACATGCGGGATCTTCAGCTGCAGCATGTGGGATCTAGATCCCGACCAGGGATTGAATGCTCTCCCCAGCTTCCCCACCCCCTACATTGGGAGCACGAGTCCTAGCCTCAGTGGACTAGGGAACCACTAGGGAAGTCCCCATCCATTTAATTTTTATCTGAGAAAGGCAGCTGCCTTCACACTAGTTTCTGTCTGGCATGGGGGATTCATCTTTTAGTCACTTATCATGAAAGATGCTGGAGATACAGACATGGAGCAGACAGGAGCCCTGGCCTTCTGGTCTCCTGGCCTGTGGGCAGGACTGGCATAAACAAGGCCAATCAGAGACTAAGGGAATAAGAGCTATAGAAATTTCTGACGGAATGTTTTGAACCCATTGTTTTGTCCTTTTGCTAGCAGCAGGAGTGGTTTGGACATAACTGAAGACGTTGAACTATGCAGGTGGTAAACTTTGCTTAGATTAATAAATTGCTATGCAGATGACACCACCCTTATGGCAAAAAGTGAAGAGGAACTAAAAAGCCTCTTAGAAAGAGGAGAGTGAAAAAGTTGGCTTAAAGCTCAACATTCAGAAAACGAAGATCATGGCGTCTGGTCCCATCACTTCATGGAAAATAGATGGGGAAACAGTGGCAGACTTTATTTTGGGGGGCTCCAAAATCACCGTAGATGGTGACTGCAGCCATGAAATTAAAAGACACTTGTTCCTTGGAAGAAAAGTTATGACCAAGCTAGACAGCATATTAAAAGCAGAGACATTACTTTACCAACAAAGGTCCATCTAGGCAAAGCTATGGTTTTTCCCGTAGTTATGTATCAATATGAGAGTTGTACTATAAAGAAAGCTGAGCCCCCAGAGAATTGATGCTTTTGAACTGTGGTGTTGGAGAAAGACTCTTGAGAGTCCCTTGGACAGAAAGGAGATCCAGCCAGTCCATCCTAAAGGAAATCAGCCCTGAATAGTCACTGGAAGGACTGATGCTGAAGCTGAAACTCCAATACTTTGGCCACCTGATGGGAAGAACTGACTCACTGGTAAAGATCCTGATGCTGGGAAAGATTGAAGATGGGAGGAGAAGGGGAGGACAGAGGATGAGATGGTTGGATGGCATCACTGACTCAATGGACATGAGTTTGAGTCAGCTCTGGGAGTTGGTGATGGACAGGGAGGCCTGGTGTGTTGCAGCCCATGGGATTGCAAAGAGTTGGACATGACTGAGTGACCGAAGTGAACTGCACTGAACTAAGGAAAAAATAAAGTTTGATACAGCATACTTTGTCAATGGGACATTTAGTCATATATAGGTAGACAAGTTACCTAATATTGTTACCTGTTTTTTTAAAGAGGTAAAAAAATCTTTCCTTTCAAAATTAGATAAAATACAAGGCTGCTAAATTTTTTAAACTTGACCTATTATCTCATAGAAAACCATTGATAATTTTTACACTTTATAAATTTGTAAATGATGAACTTCATCCACCATTTCCATTTTAAAAACATATCATGGACAAAGCCAGACTGAGACCCCAAAGTGAAATTTCTGTTGAGTGTGTAGTATGTTTCTGGCACTGTTCTCGTTACTACAGGCACAGTGGCAAACAGTCCACCTTTACTTTTCTGGTGTTACTTTCTCATTTCTAAACTTTTCCCAGCTTTCCTCTGCTATATTACATCGACTCTATTCTTTTTCTTCCCCTCCAGACTTATAAATTATACCAATTATACTGTGGTCACTTATATATAAATTTGGGATAAAGCTAATAGCTGTATCTGTAAACAGTTCATCTTTGGTGTAGGGAACAATATTAGAAGCATAATGAGCATGTGTAAAACTTTTCAAGGAGGGGAAGGAGTTTTCTTCATGAAGATAGGACTGTTGTTTTGTTTTTTTTAACAACAACAACAAAAAAAAAACACAAAAACTTTGTCACGTTCCAGGCATTGTACAGGGCATTGGAATATGCTGATCAAGAAGAGAGATTTCCACTTTCATGGGAGCTTACTTCTGGCATAGGAGTCAGATAATAAACAGTTGGTATGGCTAAATAGGAGAACTGCAGGTTGAATTATGTACAGTGTAACAAATAGGAAGTTGAAAGAGTTGCGCAGGTTGGGGCTACTTTATACAGGGTGATTGGAGGAGGCTTCTGTGATGTGGAAGATGAGAAATGAGGATCTAGAGGAGTAACATTCCAAGCTGAAAGAATAGGATTCAAAAGCTTGGATTTGCTGAGAGTAGTTCATATTCATACACGTACAGGCACATATGTAAGTATCTGAGCTAATGAATGTGTTAATTAAATCATCAAGGGGAATACTCTCCCACCATATCATATATCAAATTATCATATGTAAACTTTAAATCTCTTACATCTTTGTTAATTATACCTAATAATTTAAAAAAAGGATTTAAAGGGCTGGAGGCTAGAAGGGCTCAGTGTATTCAAAATATACTTGATGGCTTGATCTTAATGAGGAAAGGAGAGCCGCATCATTTAATACTCCTTACATTCCATGGTCAGGAATTTAGATGTTACCTTATGAGTAGTGGGCTTCCAAAGTGGCACTATTGTTAAAGAGTCCACCTGCCAATGCAGGAGATGCAAGAGACGCAGGTTTGATCCCTGCGTCAGGAGGATCCACTGGAGAAGGAAATGGCAGCCCATTCCAGTATTCTTGCTTGGAAAAATTCTGTGGGCAGAGGAACCTGGTGGGCTATATAGTCCATAGGGTCCCAAAGACTCAAATGCTACTGAGCATGCACGCATGTGCACACACGCTCACACACACATACACACACTGTGAGTATTGGGAAGCCATCAAATGGTTTTAAGCAGGGAAATTATGTGATCTGATCTATGTTTTCAAGAATTACTATGGCTACTATGTCCAGAATGATTTGCAAAACAGCTGGAATGGAAACAGAGGGAGAGCTAGAGAGACTATTGTAGATATGCAGGCGAGAGGTGATGATGACTGGAGTTGTCACGATGGCATACTTCAGAGTCTGGAATATGTAGATCATGGTGATGGATCGCACATAAGGGGTCATACAAGGAAGCAGAGATGACGTCTGGAATGTCGGCTTTAGTAACAAGATAGAAAGTAGTGTTGTTGGTGAAATGAGGGAATCTGGAGGAAGAACAGTGTGTGTGTGAACATGGATGATAGGAAGGACAGAGGAGAAGATTCAGTTTTGGACCTGTTCCATTTGTGAAGCCTAGTGGGCACCCAGTTGTAAGTACTGAGTGGTCTGGTGCTCAGGGAGACTGTCGGGAGATGGCCGCCTCTGTATCACAGTCTTTGAAGCTGGACTGGCTCACTCGTATGGGGAGAGAAAAGAGAAGGGAGGCCTCATCTAAACCTTGAGGCCTTCCAGCATCTAGAGGTCAGGAAGAAGGGCAGGAACCAACATCGGAAATTGAAGAGAAGTAGCCAAGGAATGAGTAAAAGGAAAGCTGTGAGAAAGGAGCCACATAGAAGCCAGGAAGGGAGAATTTCCAAAGTCAGCATTGTCACATGCTGCCAAGGTGGAGCAAGATGAGGGCAGAGGTGGGAGCTGACAGATTTCTACCTGAGGTTCTAATACATTTTGTATATCATGTGGTCTATTTTGTAAATTAATGAAATAATCATACAGGCTCCTCTGTCCCTGGAATTCTCCAGGCAAGAATACTGGAGTGGGTTGCCATTTCCTTCTCTAGGGGATCTACCCAACCCAGGGACTAAATCTGGGTCTCCTGTGTTGCAGGAAGATTCTTTACCATCTAGCCACCAAGGAAACCCAATCATACAGATATCCAGTTACAAAGTGAGACAAATACTATGAGGCAAGAGATTATAGAGGTTCAGACTTGAAAGTAGCAGTGAAATCATGAAGAGAGATAGCCATGAGAACTTCTTCAGAAGATAAAATGAGCAGATTTGTTAACTGATGGGACATAAGTCTTCATGAGCCAGATAATCATGATGGTGTGGTCACTACCTAGAGCCAGACATCCTGGAATGTGAAGTCAAGTCAGTCTTAGGAAGCATCAGTACGAATAAAACTAGTGGAGGTGATGGAATTCCAGTTGAGTGAAAGTTAAGTGAAAGAGGAGAGTAAAAAAGTTGGCTTAAAGCTCAACATTCAGAAAACTAAGATCACGGCATCTGGTCCCATCACTTCATGGGAAATAGATGGGAAAACAGTGGAAAGAGTGGCAGACTTTATTTTGGGGGGTTCCAAAATCACTGCAGATGGTGACTGCAGCCATGAAATGAAAAGATGCTTACTCCTTGGAAGGAAAGTTATGACCAACCTAGACAGCATATTACAAAGCAGAGACATTACTTTGCCAGCAAAGGTCTGTCTAGTCAAGGCTATGGTTTTTCCAGTGGTCATGTATGGATGTGAGAGTCGTACTATAAAGAAAGCTGTGCATTGAAGAATTGATGCTTTTGAACTGTGGTGCTGGAAAAACTCTTGAGAGTCCCTTGGACTGCAAGGAGATCCAACCAGTCCATCCTAAAGGAGATCAGTCCTGAGTGTTCATTGGAAGGACTGATGTTGAAGCTGAAACTCCAATACTTTGGCCACCTGATGTGAAGAGCTGACTCATTTGAAAAGACCCTGATGCTGGGAAAGATTGAGGGCAGGAGGAGANAGTCCCTTGGACTGCAAGGAGATCCAACCAGTCCATCTGAAAGGAGATCAGTCCTGAGTGTTCATTGGAAGGACTGATGTTGAAGCTGAAACTCCAATACTTTGGCCACCTGATGTGAAGAGCTGACTCATTTGAAAAGACCCTGATGCTGGGAAAGATTGAGGGCAGGAGGAGAAGGGGATGGCAGAGGATGAGATGGTTGGATGGCATCATTGACTCGATGGACATGGATTTGGGTGGACTCTGGGTGTTGGTGATGGACAGGAAGGCCTGGTGTGCTGTGGTCCATGGGGTCATGAAGAGTCGGACACGACTGAGTGACTGAACTGAACTGAACTAAAGCACATATCTACAGAGGGTGATATGTAGTATGTTTGACATAATAAAAACTTCACGGGCCTTAAAATTGTATATTGCATACTTCTATTACAGCTCATCTGCCTAGTGTCCACAGAATTTAATAATGACTCATTCTGAATTCTAAGAATCACTGTACACTTGGCAAAAACAATTGTGTAAAGAATCCTTAGGGATAATTTAGGTTGAATGTGATGTGGTGCGTTTTGACCAAAATAATTCATTCAGGAACATTTTGATCTCATTACCCTTCCCTCTGCCCTACACTCCAGTCATACTAAAGTAGCTGAATTTTTACAAGCTGTTTTCCTTTGGGGCATCTGATTCAAGCAGTTCATTCTGAGTGATACATCTCTTTTGCCAAGAACCTGAGAAGTAAGGGCACGGGGGGCATATAAGGTTACAATTGAACCAATGGGAACCTAGAAGCAAATTGAGGATCCACCACTATTCATCAAGCACCAGCCCTCAGATGGAGCCTTAAATGTACTGTCTCATACAAGCCTGGGTGTGTTGAGTCACGCACTGCAGACTGATTAGTGAGAATAACCTTTGAGATCATTAAAGCCAGGAGTCTCCTACTGAAATATTTTTTCCAATAGAACTTTTTATTTTTCTTTCAAATGAAACCTGCACACTAACTCACACACATGCATGTGATTTGTAGGTAACCTGCCCAGCAACGACTCAGCCTGTGTTAACAGCCAAGTGCCCTGATGGAGATTCATCCCATGCTGTCTTCAGGGAGCTGACCAATTCATGTAGAAAGAGCTGAGGGGGGCTTCTAGGGCCAAGTTTCTTTCCCTCTAGGAGAGAAACCTATTACAAGACACTTTCCCTTCTCCTCTTGGATCTGGTGTTCATATGTGACTCATGGAATTATTGTAGCAGACTTTCTCTGAAGCTAAGAACAAAGTCACAGAGTTCTCGGCAATGTGAAGAGAGAAAAAAAAATACACTAGTTTTTTATAATCTCACTGAATCACTGAACCAAGCAACAATGAAGTCCCGTATTACCTTTGGACTTGAAAATACGCAGTAGTCCATGCCTTCAATGTTAACGTTGGGCGTTAGGGGGTCTCCTTTCACGGAGCCTGGATCATCCTCACTGGGAAAATCACTCCTGGGAATCTGTTTGTTGCTGCTCCTCCTGTGGCCTCCTGAGGTGCCTTTGAAGAGCTTCAGGACTCTAAGAAATAAAGTTTGAAACCCTGCTGAGATGTTCCAAATCTTCTTATAAATATAACAAGATGAAAACGTTATTTACAAGAATTTATGAGGTAGGTGATTGACCATACACTATCTTCAGTAAGTTTATTCTAAAAAAGAAATACTGGTTAACTTCAGTTTCTTTCCCTTATGATTAGCATAAGTGTGAATATTGTATAGACTTCTAAGTCATTTAGTTGTGAGTAACTTTGCTTTATTTTATCTCTATAGGTTATTTCGTCTCTTTATATTTTTATCAATGGTGTTTGATTTAATTCATTGTGGTCAAAACCTATGAGCTGTATCTTGGTTATTTCAAACTTGTTGAGATTTCTTTGTGATCTAGTGCCTGGTCAAAATTCCAAATGTTTCATTTGCATATGAAAGATAAATTTCAGATTAGATATGTTAATACACTATCCTTTTGTACATTTTATTAATTTGTGTCACTCTGAGAGGAAAATTTAAACCCGTGAATGAGTCTTAAAAGTGGTCTGAAGTAGCAGAATTCCTACCCTTTTGTTCTGAGTTTTTTCAGGAGCTTATTTAGTATAGTCAACATTTGAAACAAATTCACGTATTCAACAATATTGGCCAAACCCTTTTACTGTGTGCTCATAATGCATCAGACAGTAATGGTCAAAACTGAACAAGAAAAATAACCTGCCAAGAGGGATCTTTCATTACAGGAGGGAAAAACGGAGTCATGAACGGAATGCCATAATATAATTGGGGATCTCAGGGAGAGGGAGGAAGTAGGGGGTGGGGAACAGGAGGATGACTCATAAGGTGTTTAGAGAAACAGACTAGCGTAGGATGGTGATGGACAGGGAGGCCTGGCGTGCTGCAGTCCATGGGGTCGCAAAGAGGTGGACATGACTGAGCGACTGAACAGCTGAGAATCACCTACAGCACTGTGTTTGTGTGTCTTGAGGTACTCCTTTGGCCACGGGCTACTTTTGTTTTGTAAGCATATATAAACTCCTCCTGGAAAGCCCTTGAGGTCAGGTCAGGTCAGGTCTGCTGTTGCGCCAGCCAGGAGAGAATAAATGCATCTGCAGGTCCTACAGCTCCTTGAGTTTTCTTCAGCCTCTTAGCTTGTGTCTTGCTTACCATGGGTTTGGCAAACAGTGCACACAATGAGATACAGTGAGACAGCAAGTGTGCCCAAAGCCAGGGATTGATAAAACTCCCAGGACTTTAGAGAAAGAGGGCTATCATTTACTGTATTGACGTAATTAATTTGAATATTTTTTGTTTAGCTTTACTTATTTGATGGCTTGTCTATTGTCTGTGTCCCCACACTAGAAAGTAAGTTTCAGAAGAACAAGAGCTCTGTCCCATCCCTTCTGTATCCCCCAGTACTCAACTGTAGCACTTGGCTGGCAGTAGGTGCTCAATATATATTTATTGTTTAATAAATGTGGTAAATTAAAATAGTGGCCATAAATTCTTTGCTAATCTTCCCACTGAAATGGGGTGGGAGGGTGTATTTCTCCTCATTTTGAATCTGGGCTGTGTTTAATGATGTGCTAGAATATGGCAGAGTGATGCCCTGGGACTTCTGTAGCTCAGCTCTAAGAAGCTTTACAGGTTTAACCTGGGGTTTTGGAACTGCTCGTGGAATGCTTTTCTCGGAGCCTGTTCTTGCATTGAGAACTCCGAGGCACGTGATGAGGTCACATGTAGGTGCCCTAGTCAGTAGCCTCACCTGAGCTCTCAGCTGACAGACAGCATCCACTGAAGGCCAGAGTAGTGAGCCAATGTGGACATCCAGCCCAGAGGAGTGTTCAGATGGCCTCAGCTCCAGTGAACAAATGTGTATTGCAGCTAGACAAGAGGCCTTGTGAGAGAACAGGCCAGCTGAGCCCAGTCAATCCAAGTACCACGAGAGATGGTGAAGAGGAGAAGGGTGGGTCTGGTGTTCTGGAGGATACCCGTGCCCGTGATAAAACAGCATGTATGTTCTGGTCTTATTTATGTAGCATCATGAATAATGGTGGTTTTTTTTTCAGAACAGTGACTTCCACGTCACCTTGACTCTATATTTGAATAAGTTGCTCAGGTTCTTTACAATGAATATATGTTATTTATATCATTTCATATAATAAGCAAGGTTATTGAGGGTGGAGTTAGTAAAAAACAATAACTTAACCTCAAGGTTTTTCTACAACACAGTAGATAGTCTTGAAGATTATCATGGCTATTTTCATTAGGAGGTGAAGTTAAAGAGACTGAAGTTTTCATCACCAGGATTTTAGTAAAATTCTGGGTCAGATGATGTTAAGGGATTTGCCCGAGGTTGCAAGGCTAGTATATATCAGGGCTGCTATTTGCAACAGGAACAAATGCAAGCTGATTTAAGCAGAAAAGAAATTTATTAAAAGGTCATTGGGCACCTGTTCTTGATAAAAGCTCTCAGCAAACTAGGAATAAATGGGACCTTTCTCCCCTTAACAAAGAGCATCTACAAAAAATCTACAGCTAACATTATATTTAATGGTGAGAGACTGAATACTTTCCCCCAAAGTCTAGGGGAAAAGTCAAGGATATCTGGTCTCATCACTCCTACTCAACATCTTAGTCAGCACAACAAGGCCAGGAAAAGAAATAAAAGGCATAAGGATAAGGAAGAAATAAAACTGTAGGCAGTATGGCCCACATAGAAAAGCCCAAAGAATTTATAAAGACACTGTTAGAACTAGCAAGTGAGTTTAGCAAGAAAGCAGGCTACAAGGTCAATATACTATCAATTATTTATTTATTTATTGCATCTTTGTGTGATAGGAAGGCCCAAAGGGAAATGAAAATTAATTTTTTAAATACAACTGTAGGCAGTATGGGCCACATAGAAAAGCCCAAAGAATTTATAAAGACACTGTTAGAACTAGCAAGTGAGTTTAGCAAGAAAGCAGGCTACAAGGTCAATATACTATCAATTATTTATTTATTTATTGCATCTTTGTGTGATAGGAAGGCCCAAAGGGAAATGAAAATTAATTTTTTAAATACAGTAGCACCAAAACCATGAAATACTTAGGGATAATTAACATGTAAGGTTTCTAAGCTGAAAACTATAAAATATTGATGAGAGAAATCTAAGAAAACTTAGATAAATGAGATATATTTTGTTCCTGGATCAAATGACTCAATATTGTCAAGATGCCAGTTTCTCCCTAAATTGATCTCCAGATTCAGTGCAGTCCTAATCAAACTCCCAGCAGGTTTCTTTGAGAAAATTGACAAGCTGATTCTAATATTTATATGGAAAAATAAAGGACTTAAATTGGTCAAAACAATTTTGATAAAGAATAATACTGTAGGGCTCATACTACCTGATTTCAAGCTTTATTATAGTAATCAATACAGTGTGCTATTGGTGAAAGGATGATAGATAGGTAGATTAAGAGGACAGAAAACAGAATGCAGATATAGGCCCATACATAAATCAATTGATTTTTTATACAGATACCATAGCAATTCATTGGAGAAAGAATCGTCTTTTTAACAAATGGGGCTATTGGATATCTATATACAAAAACAAAACCAACCCCCCCCCCAAAACCCTCAATCTATAGCATATACAAAAAGTAATTTGACATGAGTTGTAGCCCTAAATGTAAAAGCTAATAGAAACTTCTAGAAGAAAACAGAAGAAAGTCTTTGCTACTTTGGGTTAGGCAAATATTTCATAGGGTGCAAAAGAATAAATTGTAAAAGAAAAAATGATAACAGGAGCTTCATCCAAGTTAAAAACTTTTGCTCTTTGTAAAACACTTAAGAAGATGAAAAGATAAGCCACAGACTGGGAGAAAATATTTGCAGAACATAAATCTAATAAAGGACTAGTAACTGGACTACATATTAAAAGCTCTTAAAACACAATAAGAAAATAAGCCAATTTTAAAAATTAGCAAATTATTTGAACACTTCACCAAAGAAATATATGAATGACAGTCACATGAAAAGATGCTTAATAGTAGTTGTAATTGGCTTCCCAGTGGTGCTAGCAGTAAAGGACCTGCCTGCTAGGGCAGGAGACATAAGTACGACACATGGGTTCGATCCCTGGGTTGGAAAGACATCCCCTGGAGGAGGGCATGGCAACCCACTCCAGTATTCTTGACTGGAGAATGACATGAACAGAGGAGCCTGGCAGGCTACAGTCCATGGGGTCACAAATAATTGGACATGACTGAAGTGACTTAGCATGCACATCAGTTCAGTTCAGTCACTCAGTCATGTCCAACTCTGTGACCCATGGACTGCAGCATGCCAGGCTTCCCTGTCCATCACCAGCTCCCAGAGCTTGCACAAACTCATATCCATCGAGTTGGTGATGCCATTCAACCATCTTGTCCTCTGTTGTTCCCTTCTCCTGCTGCCTTCAATCTTCCCCAGCATCAGGGTCTTTTCCAAGGAATCAGTTCTTTGCATCAAGTGGCCAAAGTATTGGAGCTTCAGCTTCAGCTTCAACTTCACTCCTTCCAGTGAATATTCAGGACTGATTTCCTTTAGGATTTACTGGTTTGATCTCTTTGCAGTCCAAGGGACTTGCAAGAGTCTTTTCCAACTCTTCTCCACGGTTCAAGAGTATCAGTCCATCCGCGCTCAGCTTTCTTTACAGTCCAACTCTCACATCCATACATGACTACTGGAAAAACTATAGCTTTGACTAGACAGACTTTTGTTGGCAAAGTAACGTTTCTGCTATAATATGCTGTCTAGGTTGGTCAGAGCTTTTCTTCCAAGGAGCAAGCATCTTTTAATTTCATGGGTGCAGTCACCATCTGCAGTGATTTTGGAGACCCTGAAAACAAAGCCTCTCACTGTTTCCATTGTTTCCCCATCTATTTGCCATGAAGTGATGGGACCAGATGTCATGATCTTAGTTTACTGAAGGTTGAGTTATAAGCCAAATTTTTCACTCTCCTCTTTCATCAAAAGGTTCTTTAGTTCTTCACTTTCTGCCAAAAGGGTGGTGTCATCTGCATATCTGAAGTTATTGATTTTTCTCTTGGCATTCTTGATTCCAGCTTGTGCTTCATCCAGCCTGGCATTTCGCATCATGTACGCTGCATATAGATTAAATAAGCAGGGTGACAATATACAGCCTAGACGTATTCCTTTCCTGACTTGGAACTGGTCTGTTGTTCCTTGTCCAGTTCTAACTGCTGCTTCCTGACCTGCACACAAATTTCTCAGGAGGCAGGTCAGGTGGTCTGGGATTCCCGTCTCTTTAAGTATTTCC
>SJYX01010258.1:178787-208930 GCA_006410675.1 Oreotragus oreotragus
TTGTGATCCACACAGTCAAAGTCTTTGGCATAGTCAATAAACCAGAAGTAGGTGTTTTTCTGGAACTCTCTTGCCATTTCAATGATCCAACAGATGTTGGCAATTTGATCTCTGGTTTCTCTGCCTTTTCTAAATTCAGCTCGAACATCTGGAAGTTCATGGTTCACATACTGTTGAAGCCTGGCTTGGAGAATTTTGAGCATTACTTTGCTAGTGTGTGAGATGAGGGCAATTGTGCAGTAGTTTGAACATTCTTTGGCATTGCCCTTCTTTGGGATTGGAATGAAAACTGACCTTTTCCAGTCCTGTGGCCACTGCTGAGTTTTCCAAATTTGCTGGCATATTGAGTGCAGCACTTTCACAGCACCATCTTTTAGGATTTGAAATAGCTCAACTGGAATTCCATCACCTCCACTGGCTTTGTTTGTAGTGATGCTTCCTAAGGCTCACTTGACTCCACGTTCCAGGATGTCTGGCTCTAGGTGAGTGATCACACTATCATGGTTATCTGGGTCACTGAGATCTTTGTATAGTTCTTTTTTGTATTCTTGCCACCTGTTTCTAATATCTTCTGCTTCTGTTAGGTCCATACCATTTCTGTCCTTTATTGTGCCCATCTTTGCATGAAATGTTCCCTTGATATCTCTGATTTTCTTGAAGAGATCTCTAGTTTTTCCCATTCTATTGTTTTCCTCTATTTCTTTGCATTGATCATTGAGAAAGGCTTTCTTATCTCTCCTTGCTATTCTCTGGAACTCTGCATTCAGATGGGTATACCTTTCCTTTTCTCCTTTGCCTTTAGCTTCTCTTCTTTTCTCAGCTATTTGTAAGGCCTCCTCAGACAACCATTTTGACATTTTGGATTTCTTTTTCTTGGGAATGGCCTTGATCACTGTCTCCTGTACAATGTCATGAATCTCTGTCCATAGTTCTTCAGGCACTCTGTCAGAGCTAATGCCTTGAATCTATTGGTCACTTCCACTGTATAATTGTAAGGGATTTGATTTAGGTCATACCTGAATGGCCTAGTGGTTTTCCCTACTTTCTTCAATTTCAGTCTGAATTTAGCAATAATCTGTAGTTCATGGGAGAAGGCAATGGCACCCCACTCCAGTACTCTTGCCTGGAGAATCCCATGGGTGGAAGAGCCTGGTGGGCTGCAGTCCACTGTGGTGGACTGATCTGAGCCATAGTCAGCTCCTGGTCTTGCTTTCGCTGACTGTATAGAGCTTCTCCATCTTTGGCTGCAAAGAATATAATCAATCTGATTTCAATACTGACCATCTTGTGATGTCCATGTGTAGAGTCTTGTGTTGTTGGAAGAGGGTGTTTGCTATCACCAGTGCATTCTCTTGGCAAAAGTCTATTAACCTTTGCCCTTCTTTATTCCATGCTCCAAGGTCAAATTTGCCTGTTACTCCAGGTATATCTTGATTTCCTACTTTTGCATTCCAGTCCTCTAAAATGAAAAAGACATCTTTTTTGGGTGTCAGTTCTGGGAGGTCTTATAGGTCCTCACAGAACTGTTCAGCTTCCTCAGCATTACTGGTTGGGGCATAGACTTGGATTACTGTGATATTGAATGGTTTGCCTTGGAAACGAACAGAGATCATTCTGTCATTTTTGAGATTGCACCCAATACTGCATTTCAGACTCTTTTGTTGACTCTGATAGCTACTCCATTTCTTCTAAGGGATTCTTGCCCACAGTAGTAGATACAATGGTCATCTGAGTTAAATTCACCCATTCCAGTCCATTTTAGTTCACTGATTCCTAAAATGTCGACATTCATTCTTGCCAGCTCCTGTTCGACCACTTATAATTTACCTTGATTCATAGACCTAACATTCCAGGGTCCTATGCAATATTGCTCTTTACAGCATTGGACTTTACTTCCATCACCAGTCACATCCACGGCTGGGCATTGTTTTCACTTTGGCTCCATCTCTTCCTTCTTTTTGGAGTTATTTCTCCACTCTTCTCCAGTAGCATATTGGGCACATACTGACCTGGAAAGTTCATCTTTCAGTGTCATATCTTTTTGCCTTTTCATACTGTTCATACTTTTCTTCCACTGGAGAAGGCAATGGCAAACCACTTCAGTATTCTTGCCTTGAGAACCCTATGAACAACGTGAACAAGCACACACTTATAATTAAGCAAATGGAAATTCAAACCACAACTAAATACCACTAAACACCTATTGAAATGTCTCAAGTTTGAAAAACCTGACAATATCAAATGCTGGTGAGGATGCGGAGCAACTAGAACTCTTATACATTGCTGGTAGAAGCTGCTGGTAATGCAAACTGGTACTGCCACTTTGTAAAATAGTTTTGGCAGTCTTTTATAAGATTAAACAAATAGGTACCATATGACTCGGCAATTCAGCTCCTTTGTGTTTATCCAAAGGAAATGAAGATCTGTCCACACAAAAATCTATATGTGAAAGTTTATAGCAGCTTGATTCATAACCACCCAAACAGAAAACAGCCCAAATGTCTGTTAACTGGTGAATCAATTAACAACTTCTGATGCATCCATAAAATAGAATATGGTTTTTTGTGGCTCAGATGGTAAAGAATCCGCCTGCAATGCAGGAAATCTGGGTTCAGTCCCTAGGTCAGGAAGATCCCCTGGAGAAGGGAATGGCAACCCACTCCAGTATTCTTGTCTGGGGAATTCCATGGACAAAAGAGCCTGGCGGGCTAGAGTCTGGGGTTTAAAGAGTCAGACATGACTGAGCAACTAACACTTTTTTTTTTCACAGCAGTAGAAAAAAAACAATTTTATATGCAGCAACAAGGATGATTTATGCTCCATAAAAGAAGTCAGATTTAAAAGACAGCATACGCTAGGATTCCATTTATATGACATTCTAGAAATGGCCAAACAACAGGGAAAATAAATCAGGTCAATCATTGAAGGTAGGCGAGGGGACTGGCCAAACTGGGGGGCACATGTGAATTTTGGAGCATAAAGGAACTATTCTCTATCTTTATTAAGAAAGTGGTTATGCAAATATATACTTTTGCCAAAATTCATAGAACTGTACACTTAAAAAGGTGAATAAGGTATATGAAGTATACCCCAATATAAACTGCCAACAAGCCCATGAAAAGGTGCTCAACATTACTAATCATTCAGTTCAGTTCAGTTCAATTCAGTCGCTCAGTCATGTCTGACTCTTTACAACCCTATGAATCGCAGCACACCAGGCCTCCCTGTCCTTCACCAACTCCCGGAGTTCACTCAAACTCACGTCCATCGAGTCCGTGATGCCATCCAGCCATCTCATCCAATGGGTTTGGGTGGACTCCAGGAATTGGTGATGGACAGGGAGGCCTGGTGTGCTGTGGTTCATGGGGTCGCAAAGAGTCGGACCCGACTGAGCGACTGAACTGAACTGAAGTGAAAGGGGCTAAATAGTGTCTTATTTTAATTACATAACATTCAGACAAGCAAACCATAAAGAATGTAGAAAGAATGGTGGTCTCCAGGAGTTCAGAAGAAGGAGAGGATGAACAGATGAAGCAGAGATTTTTAGGGCAATTAAACTATTCTGTATGATGCTGTACTGGTGGTAGGTTCATGACACAATATATTTGTTCAAACATATTTTCACTGTACAACACAGAGTGCACTTTCATGTAAGATACGGTCTTTAGTCAGTACAGATGTATCAGTACTCATTCTTTAATTGGAACAACTATACCACAGTAATTCAAACTGTTAATAGAGGTAATTTGTGCAGGCGAGAGAGAAAACATGGGAACTCTATAGCATCAGCTCAATTTATCAGTAAACCTATTGATTTAATAAATGTAAAACTGTTCTAAAATAGTCTATTAGCTAAAAAAAAAAGTCTAATCTAAAAATAAACATCTAGAAGAACATTACAAAGCAGAGGAAGTGAGTGAGGAGTTGAGAAATAGCGTGTGGGCAGATGAGTTGCTGGGAGTATCAGGTAGATGCGGGAGTGGGGGTGCCTACCAGTAATTCCACGTGGTTGGACCATAAGTCATAATGCAGAGAAGTCATTAGTGATGGGCTGGGGAAAACCGGCAGAGGCCAGTCCATGGATCTAGTTTGGAAAATGAATTCTATCCTGGAGGTAATGGATTTTAAATGTGGAGGTATAAAGTTTGTCTCCTGGGATGGTGTGGACAATGCCTGTGTGGCTCATCACACAAGGCTGCTGTGTGGGCCCAATCAGACCATGTCTGTTGAATGCTGACCCCGGATCAGNAAAGAATCTGCCTGCAATCCAGGAGACCCTGGTTCGATTCCTGGGGCAGGAAGATCTGCTGGAGAAGGGATAGGCTGCCCACTCCATTAATCTTGGGCTTTCTTGGTGCTTCAGCTGGTAAAGCATCTGCCTGCAAATGTTAGAAGATAGCAAGGCGAAGATCATGCCTACCGCAGAGGGCACAGCTGTGGTCATCGTTAGAGCTGTTCCCAGTAGTGCTGACCTGCTTTCCAGGCACTGGGCAGGATTTCATGTCCCCACCTCCTCTGGAGTCAGGAGAGTCGTGTGGGTTGTCGTGTGGGACACAGGGCATGTGTCCTTTCAGGAGGAAGCTTTAAGAACAGGTGAGCTGTTCACTCCACCCTCTTCCTTCACGGCTGCAGTCTCCCGTCAGCACATGTCAAGATGGAGCCTCTGCCAGCCTGAGTCCCTGAGTGGACACATAAGCAGAGCCCTCTCCTGGCACATGACCAGAAATAAGCTTCATCTGTGTTAAACCACTCAGATTTGGGGGGTGCTGCTGCAGTTACGACGTAACCTAGCCCACCCATCGGACACTTCTGTGCCTGAATTGGTGTGACGATGACCAAGGAGTTTTCCCTCATCGGCAAGGGGATTTTGAAACTCCCCTCAGAATTTCAAGAATTTCTGAGTCCTTTGCCAGCCTTATGTGGGTAAAAGAAGAACCACCAAGAAGCAACTCCCCATGCCTGAGTTTTCCCACTTCACTGAAAAGAAAGTGAAAGTGTCAGTCCTTCAGTCGTGTCTGACTCTTTGCGACCCCATAGCCTATGTCGCCCATCAGGCACCTCTGTCCATGGAATTCTCCAGGCAAGAATACTGGGGTAGGTAGCCATTCCCTTCTCCAGGAGATCTTCCTGACCCAGGGATCAAACCCGGGTCTCCTGAATTGCAGGCAGATTCTTTACCATCTGAGCCACCAAGGAAAGCCCCCACTTCATCGAGGAGTCATACAGTCTCCATTAGCCTCATCAAGACAGCATTCAGTGGTGGCCACCTAGTTACTCATGGGCCGAGGAACGGAGAGCAGCTGATTCAGGCAGAAGCGCGGATGGAAAGAGCTTTGGCTGCATGCCTCGTCCCAGGACTGCTGCTGCCGGGGCTGCTAAGTCACTTCAGTCGTGTCCGACTCTGTCTGACCCCATAGACAGCAGCCCACCAAGCTCCCCCATCCCTGGGATTCTCCAGGCAAGAACACTGGAAGGGGTTGCCATTTCCTTCTCCAATGTATGAAAGTGAAAAGTGAAAGTGAAGTCGCTCAGTCATGTCCGACCCTTAGCGACCCCATGGACTGCAGCCCACCAGGCTCCTCCATCCATGGGATTTTCCAGGCAAGAGTACTGGAGTGGGGTGCCATTGCCTTCTCTGGGTCCTAGGGCTAGACACAGCCAATACACAACTCTTAAAGGGGGACAATGATACTGGTTGATTCCACTTGGCAGGCATCACCCTTAGGACAAAGGTCATCCCAAGGGGATCTGTCAGGCCAGAAGGCAGTGCTGGGGTTTAGAGGCTTCAAGGAGCAGAACTGGGAGGCAATCTCCCTGCGTTCCTGTTTCTTCACCTGTAAAATAGCACGGTACAGATCCACTGGGTCCTCCTCCACACTGAACACTGGGCCAGGCCCTTGGGATACAGACGGACATGTCACAGCATCTGTCTTCAAGGGTCTCACAATCTAGTGCTCCGCTGCAGATGTGTGGCAAATGGTTACGGGTCTGGAAGAAGACAGAGCGCTTGTACCATAATGGAAATCGATTTTCATCATGAGGCACACTGCCTGGATCAGCTGACTTTTTTTATAGTAAGGCTTTCTCAGTGAAGGAAGCTGGGGGCTGATTTACAAATTCTTCGTTGTGAATGGTAATGATTTGTGACGCTGATTCATTGGCTGCGCCTTGAACACGACTGTCTAGTAGTTGCGAGACTCACTCTAAAAGGTAAGCAGCAGTGAAAGCACGCTGCTGGTTTAGCGACGGCAGAGCTGTGGGTGTCCCTCCCCATCCCCTCGGCACTGGCCCTTCTAGAGGCCATGCTGACGATTCCTTCCTGCGAGCACTTGTGATATTCCACCTGAGGGCATTCTTTGAGGGCCAGCATGAGGGGAAGACAGAGGTGCTGAGAGCTGATGCCCCTGGGAGCAACCCTTGGTCAGTGAAGGGGATTTGGAGTAGAAGCACCCAGCTTTTTGTCCCTTGAATGGGACAGTTCTGTTGCATGCCCTATACTCTCAGAGGTCCCCAGCCAGACTACACTCCAGGTGCCCATGGTAGTAACCTGCTGGTTACAGGCTGCATCTTGTCTCCTTCCCCTCCTCCTCCCCCATCCAGATTCTCCTTGCAGTGCGGCCTGAGATCACCTTCCAGTTAACTACGTGCCCTCACTTTCTTGTCTCAGGATCTGCTTCTACGGGAGCCTTAGGAGACACCGTGCTAAGTTAACGACCCCAGGAAACAAATGTGCTTCAGAAGCACCTTGGAGGGGCAAGAAAATGCTCTCTTAGAGCTTCTGCTGTCTCCTGGAGTCCTTTCCTGCTTCCCCTCACTCACCACTCAGAGGTACCCACAGGCAGTAATAACTCTTCGGGTAAAGTTTGTATTTTCTGGACTTTAAGGAGGCAGTGGAGTAGGATGGAAAGAATACCAGCTCTGGACTCGAGAACAGAACTCCAAACCTCTTCCTCTCCCCTTAGATGTCACCACTCCCCCAGTTGCCCAAGCCCCAGCCCTGAGGCCAAGCCTGATTTATCCCTTTTCCACACCGTGCACATATAATCCATTAGTAAGTCCTGTTGCTTGTGGCTTGGGAACCTGGTTGGAATCTGTTCCGCCCTCTCCAGGCCACCTCCTAATTCTAAGCCACTGTTACCTCACTCTAAGGCTGCACCAATGGCCTCCCAACTCGTCTTGCTGCCCCACTGCTACCCCTTACTATCCAATTTCAGACAACATCCAGAGATGTAAATCAAAGTGACTCTCCCAGAGTGGTTAAGACTCTGCCTGGCAATGCAGGGGGCATGAGTTCGATCCCTGGTCGGGAAACTAGGGTCCCGCATGCCTCGGGGTGTGGCCCCAGAATTTTTTTTATGTAAATCAGATAATGCTTTCCATTGCTTGAACTCTTTCAGTGATTTCTCATCTCAATCAGAATAATATCCAAACTGTAAGGCCCTACAAAACCGTACAGGAGCTGACTCCTGCCTTTCTCCAAAGTTAGCCTCCTCCATTCCTTCCGGAGCTCCAGTCACAGTGGCCTCCTTTCAGCTTCTAAATGTCCCCAGCTCTTTGCTGCCTCAGGGCCTTTGCACATGTTGGTCCCTCTGCCTGGAAGGCCCTTCCCTGGGTCCCCACATGGCCACAGCAGCTCTTTCTGTCTGTCAAGGTTTAGTTCAAATGTGACTCCTCTACAAAGCACTCCCCAGTTACCCTATCTCAATGTTCACTCCCCCTCCAACACACCGAAAACCCAGTTACTTTCTACCATATCACCCTGTTTGTGACCTTTTTAGTAATCGTCACTAATACAGAATAACATTCCTTGGGACTTCCCTGAAGGTCCAGTAGGTAAGACTCTGTGCTCCCAATGCAGGGGGCCTGGGGTCCGACCCCTGGTTGGGGAACTAGATCCCAGTGCCACAACGAAGGGTCTGCATGCCACATTGAAGAAGTCCACATGCCACAGTGAAAGTCCCACAAGCCACAACTAAGACTCACCACGAACAAAAGAAATAAAATAACCTTGCTTATTGGTTCACTTCTTTAAGCCCAGCCTCCTCTACTGGAATGGAACTTCCACGAGAGCCCAGATTTGCCTGTCTCCTTTGCGCTGCCTTCCCAGCCCCTGGAGAGAGCCTAACATGTAGCAAGTGCTCTATAATTTTTTTGAAGTCACAACAGACTAGACTTCTGCCTCTGCTACTTAGTATGTGACTTTCTCTAAGCCTCAGTACCTCTTCACAGACCACAGCCTTGTCGTGGCAAAGGGACTTGCATAACTCAGTGAAGCTATGAGCTATGCCGTGCAAGGCCACCCAGGATGGACAGATCATAGCAAAGAGTTCTGAAGAACATGGTCCACTGGATCAAGGAATGGCAAACCACTCCAGTATTCTTGCCATGAGATTGCCCAAGAACAGTATGGAAAGGCAAAAAGATGAGCCCCCCAGGTTGGTAGGTGTCCAGTACGCTACTGGGGAAGAGTGGAGGGCAATTACTAACAGCTCCGGAAAGAATGAAGTGGCTGGGCCAACGCAGAAATGACACTCAGTTCTGGATGTGTCTTGTGGTGAAAGTCTGATGCTGCAAAGAACAATACTGCATAGTCTGAGCAAACTCTGAGAGACAATGAAGGACAGGGAAGCCTGGCATGCTGCAGTCCCTGGGGTCACAGAGTCGGCCACCACCAACANGGATGTGTCTTGTGGTGAAAGTCTGATGCTGCAAAGAACAATACTGCATAGTCTGAGCAAACTCTGAGAGACAATGAAGGACAGGGAAGCCTGGCATGCTGCAGTCCCTGGGGTCACAGAGTCGGCCACCACCAACAAAAACAAAATGCTTCAGTTTCCGCAAATGTATGACGGAGATAAACTAGCAATGACCTTTAAAAGGCTCCTGACACAGGCTTACACACTGGGGAATTTGGAAAATGCTGGTTTATTTGCTTCCGCCAGAATACTTTCAGTTGTACAGAGCAGAAGTTCCAACTATGAGAGGAGTAAACAGCAGGAAAGGAAAGTGAAAAGTGTTCATCGCTAGGTCGTGTCTGACTCTGCAACCCTGTGGACTGTAGCCCGCCAGGCTCCTCTGTCCAGGGGATTTTCCAGGCAAGAATACTGGCAGGTTGCCATTTCCTTCTCCACGGGATCTTCCCAACCCAGGGACTGAACCCAGGTCTCCTGCATTGCAGGCAGATTCTTTACCATCTGAGCCACAAGGGAAGCCTGTAAACAGTAGGGGTTTCGTTATTTCACATAATTCACCTACTTGAGGGAAAGTTCAGTGTTGGTTCTCAGCGACATCATCAAGGACCCAGACCCTTTTTTCATCTTTCCTCAGCATATAGCTTGGCCCTAGGCTTGGCCTGATGGTCACAATTGGCTGCCACACTTCCAACATCACATGTAGATGTGACAACACCTGGCTAGAGGAGAAGAGCATTCCCATCCATGAATCTCCTTTCATTAGGAAAGAACACCTTGGAAAACACCAACAAACTCCTCCCCTTGATGGTCCTGTTAGCCAGAACTGGAGCAGATGCCCTCCGCGCACACGTCTGGCCATTTCAGCCTCTTTGTGGGAGGAGAGGAAGCAGGGGTGGAGTGCTTGGTGGGCTGGCATGCATCCTGGAGGGCTCCTGGCCCTCCCGTCTCTTTCCTCGCGGCCCTGCAGGCGTTTCCTTTTCCCAAGGTGCCCTCCCAGGCTTGGGTGTCTTTGACTTGGGGAGTCCATACCTCTCCGCTGTGTTACTCTGAAAAGCATGGCCGGCAGGGGTGTTTCTAGGAGTGTGGCTGTTTCGAGGCAGAGATCCAGGATGTGCTGAGGGTTTGTAAGAAGCAGATAGAAAGATATCCAGAGATCGCTGGAATTGATGGTCACAATTGGCTGCCACACTTCCAACATCACATGTAGATGTGACAACACCTGGCTAGAGGAGAGCATTCCCATCCATGAATCTCCTTTCATTAGGAAAGAACACCTTGGAAAACACCAACAGACTCCTCCCCTTGATGGTCCTGTTAGCCAGGACTGGAGCAGATGCCCTCCCCGCACAAGTCTGGCCATTTCAGCCTCTTTGTGGGAGGAGAGGAAGCAGGGGTGGAGTGCTTGGTGGGCTGGCGTGCATCCCGGAGGGCTTCTGGCCCTCCCGTCTCTTTCCTCGCAGCTCTGCAGGCGTTTCCTTTTCCCAAGGTGCCCTCCCAGGCTTGGGTGGCTTTGACTTGGGGAGTCCATACCTCTCCGCTGTGTTACTCTCTGTTTGAAAAGAATGGCCGGCAGGGGTGTTTCTAGGAGTGTGGCTGTTTCAAGGCAGAGATCCAGGATGTGCTGAGGGTTTGTAAGAAGCAGATAGAAAGATATCCAGAGATCGCTGGAAAGGAGAGGGAGACCAGGTGCAGCCTGGGAGGGTGGGCAAAGGCTGAGGCCAAGGGGACAGGGCCAGAGGACAGAGGGGAAGAAGCGGCTTGTATTTCNGGCTGTTTCGAGGCAGAGATCCAGGATGTGCTGAGGGTTTGTAAGAAGCAGATAGAAAGATATCCAGAGATCGCTGGAAAGGAGAGGGAGACCAGGTGCAGCCTGGGAGGGTGGGCAAAGGCTGAGGCCAAGGGGACAGGGCCAGAGGACAGAGGGGAAGAACGGGCTTGTATTTCAAAACCTCAACTTGACCTCTACTCTTCCTCCTCAGCCCACGCTGCCCCCGACCCACCTCCTTCCTGTTCTGTCAGGACACTGACGCTACTCAGAATCCAGCCTTCCCATCTGTGTGCCCCGGCTGGGGGTGTCCCCACGCCCCGCCTCTGGTTCTCTGGGGACCTGGCTGCTTCTTAGCCAAAAAAGACATTCCTGGCTGAAGTCGCTCACGGTGCCCAAGGGCCCAGACGGCACCCCAGTGTGGGTAGGGCTGAGAATGGCTGGAGCCAAGGGGAAACCAGCTCCCCACTCTCCTAGAGAGAACACGGTTGTCGGGCGCAGTTACTGACCCACCCCAGACCGCCTGGCTCTGGATCCTGGGGGCAGGGTTCAGGCACTACCTCAAGAGCTGCCGTGTTGTGATGAAGACCTTGTCCCTGGTTGATCAGGGCTCAAAACCTTGTTTTCATATTTACTAGCTACGGTGGACATTTGTCATTCGAGCATCTGGACTCCCTCAGTTGATGGTGAGTCCGCCACCTGAAATGGTGAACGTGCCAGAGATTCCCAGACCCCCCCACCTCCCTTGATGCTAAGGTACAGGCACATGACCTGGGCCTTATTCCATCCATTCAGCTTATGGATTAAGTCGTGTTTTGCTTGAAAGCCTGAGGTGCTTTCTGTTTAACTGGACACTCACTGGGGCTAAGCTCAGAGTCCAGTATGAATCTGGGCATTTCTCATGGCATTCAGTCTCAAAGCTAGATCCGCTGGCCCTCCCAATGGCCCCCTCGCTTTTATCAGTTTTAATGCAGTACATTTTTTGCAGCTTTATTGAGACATCAGTTGATGTCCATCAGTGTGTAAGCTTCAAGTGTACAAAGTGATGATTTGATACACACGAATATATTGCAAAACATTTACCACAATAAGGTTAATTAATCCTTCACCTCACATAATTACCATTTTTTTTGCCATTGTTGTTATTATGGTGGGAACATTAAAGCTTTACTCTCATAGCAGTTTTGAAGCACACAGTATAGTATTATTAACGTAATCACCACACTGCATTTTAGACCCCCAGAATTTGTTCACCTTACACCTGGAAGTCTGTACCCTGTGACTACTCCTCATTTTCCCCACCCCTCAGTGGCCGGCAATCCCCTTCCTACTCTCTGTTTCTACAGGTTGATATTTTTAAATTCCACGTATAAATGAGATCATACAGTATTTGTCTTTCTCTGACTAATTTCACTTAGCAAAATGCAGGCAAGTTCCACTCATGTTGTCGTAAATGGCAGAATTTCCTTCCTTTTAATGGCTGAATAAAACACCACCGTGTGTGTGTCCATGTGTGTGTCCGTGTGCGTCTGTGTCTGTTGTGTGTGTCTGTGCGTTCATGCATGTGTCTGTGTGTGCATGTGTGTGCATGTGTGTCAGTGTGTATCTGTGTGTGTGTCTTTGTGTATTTGTGTGTTTGTGCATGTGTGTGTGTCTTTGTGCATTTATGTCTGTGTATGTGTCTGTGTGTGTCTGTATGTGTGCATGTGTGTGTGTGTGCATGTCTGTGTGTGTCTGTGTCTGTGTTTGTCTTCTTTATCTAGTCATTAATCTGTGGACATTTAGGTTGTTTCCGGGTCTTGATTATTGTAACTAATGCTGCTGTGAATAGGAGGGTACAGATATCTCTTGGAGATAGTGATTTTATTTTCTTCAGATATATACCCAGGAGAGGGTTGGGTACCACGGACCATATGGTAGTTCTATTTTTAATTTTCTGAGGAACCTCCACACTGTTTTCCACAGTGGTTGCACCAAGTTACCTTCCCACCAACTCTGTACAAGTGTTCTCTTTTCTCCACATCCTTGCCAGTATTTGTTAGCTCTCATCTTTTTGAAAATAGCCACTGTAACATGTGTGAGGTGATATCTCACTGTGGTTTTGATTTGCATTTCGCTAATCCTCAAAATTCTCCAAGCCAAGCTTCAGCAATAAGTGAACCATGAACCTCCTGATGTTCAAGCTCGTTTTAGAAAAGGCAGAGGAACCAGAGATCAAACTGCCAACATCTGCTGAATCATGGAAAAAGCAAGAGAGTTCCAGAAAAACATCTATTTCTGCTTTATTGCCTATGCCAAAGTCTTTGACTGTGTGGATCACAATAAACTGTGGAAAATTCTTCAAAAGATGGGCATACCAGACCACCTGACCTGCCTCTTGAGAAACCTGTATGCAGGTCAGGAAGCAACAGTTAGAACTGGACATGGAACAACAGACTGGTTCCAAATAGGAAAAGGAGTATGTCAAGGCTGTATATTGTCACCCTGCTTATTTAACTTCTATGCAGAGTACATCATGAGAAACGCTGGGCTGGAGGAAGCACAAGCTGGAATCCAGATTGCTGGGAGAAATATCAATAACCTCAGATATGCAGATGACACCACCCTTATGGCAGAAAGTGAAGAGGAACCAAAAAGCCTCTTGATGAAAGTGCAAGTGGAGAGTGAAAAAGTTGGCTTAAAGCTCAACATTCAGAAAACAAAGATCATGGCATCCGGTCCCATCACTTCATGGAAATAGATGGGGAAACAGTGGAAACAGTGTCAGACTTTATTTTGGGGGGCTCCAAAATCACTACAGATGGTGACTGCAGCCATGAAATTAGAAGACACTTACTCCTTGGAAGAAAAGTTATGACCAACCTAGATAGTATACTCAAAAGCATAGACATTACTTTGCCGACTAAGGTCCATCTAGTCAAGGCTATGGTTTTTCCTGTGGTCACATATGGATGTGAGAGTTGGACTGTGAAGAAGGCTGAGCGCTGAAGAATTGACACGTTTGAACTGTGGTGTTGGAGAAGACTCTTGAGAGTCCCTTGGACTGCAAGGAGATCCAACCAGTCCATTCTGAAGGAGATCAGCCTTGGGATTTCTTTGGAAGGAATGATGCTAAAGCTGAAACTCCAGTACTTTGGCCACCTCATGCGAAGAGTTGACTCAATGGAAAAGACTCTGATTCTGGGAGGGATGGAGGGCAGGAGGAGAAGGGGACAACCGAGGATGAGATGGCTGGATGGCATCACAGACTCGATGGACGTGAGTCTGAGTGAACTCCGGGAGATGGTGATGAACAGGGAGGCCTGGTGTGCTGCGATTCATGGGGTCACAAAGAGTCGGACATGACTGAGCGATTGAATTGAACTGAACTGAATCATCATCTGCAGTGATTTTGGAGCCCAGAAAAATAGTCAGTCACTGTTTCCACTGTTTCCCCATTTATTTGCCATGAAGTGATGGGATCTTTATTTTCTGAATGTTGAGCTTTAAGCCAACTTTTTCACTCTCCACTTGCACTTTCATCAAGAGGCTTTTTGGTTCCTCTTCACTTTCTGCCATAAGGGTGGTGTCATCTGCATATCTGAGGTTATTGATATTTCTCCCAGCAATCTGGATTCCAGCTTGTGCTTCCTCCAGCCCAGCGTTTCTCATGATGTACTCTGCATAGAAGTTAAATAAGCAGGGTGACAATATACAGCCTTGACATACTCCTTTTCCTATTTGGAACCAGTCTGTTGTTCCATGTCCAGTTCTAACTGTTGCTTCCTGACCTGCCATATAGGTTTCTCAAGAGGCAGGTCAGGTGGTCTGGTATGCCCATCTTTTGAAGAATTTTCCACAGTTTATTGTGATCCACACAGTCAAAGACTTTGGCATAGGCAATAAAGCAGAAATAGATGTTTTTCTGGAACTCTCTTGCTTTTTCCATGATTCAGCAGATGTTGGCAGTTTGATCTCTGGTTCCTCTGCCTTTTCTAAAACGAGCTTGAACATCAGGAGGTTCATGGTTCACTTATTGCTGAAGCTTGGCTTGGAGAATTTTGAGGATTAGCGAAATGCAAATCAAAACCACAGTGAGATATCACCTCACACATGTTACAGTGGCTATTTTCAAAAAGATGAGAGCTAACAAATACTGGCAAGGATGTGGAGAAAAGAGAACACTTGTACAGAGTTGGTGGGAAGGTAACTTGGTGCAACCACTGTGGAAAACAGTGTGGAGGTTCCTCAGAAAATTAAAAATAGAACTACCATATGGTCCGTGGTACCCAACCCTCTCCTGGGTATATATCTGAAGAAAATAAAATCACTATCTCCAAGAGATATCTGTACCCTCCTATTCACAGCAGCATTAGTTACAATAATCAAGACCCGGAAACAACCTAAATGTCCACAGATTAATGACTAGATAAAGAAGACAAACACAGACACAGACACACACAGACATGCACACACACACACATGCACACATACAGACACACACAGACACATACACAGACATAAATGCACAAAGACACACACACATGCACAGACACACAAATACACAAAGACACACACACAGATACACACTGACACACATGCACACACATGCACACACAGACACATGCATGAACGCACAGACAGGCACACACAACAGACACAGACGCACACGGACACACACATGGACACACACACGGTGGTGTTTTATTCAGCCATTAAAAGGAAGGAAATTCTGCCATTTACGACAACATGAATGGAACTTGCCTGCATTTTGCTAAGTGAAATTAGTCAGAGAAAGACAAATACTGTATGATCTCATTTATACGTGGAATTTAAAAATATCAACCTGTAGAAACAGAGAGTAGGAAGGGGATTGCCGGCCACTGAGGGGTGGGGAAAATGAGGAGTAGTCACAGGGTACAGACTTCCAGGTGTAAGGTGAACAAATTCTGGGGGTCTAAAGTGCAGTGTGGTGATTACGTTAATAATACTATACTGTGTGCTTCAAAACTGCTATGAGAGTAAAGCTTTAATGTTCCCACCATAATAACAACAATGGCAAAAAAAATGGTAATTATGTGAGGTGAAGGATTAATTAACCTTATTGTGGTAAATGTTTTGCAATATATTCGTGTGTATCAAATCATCACTTTGTACACTTGAAGCTTACACACTGATGGACATCAACTGATGTCTCAATAAAGCTGCAAAAAATGTACTGCATTAAAACTGATAAAAGCGAGGGGGCCATTGGGAGGGCCAGCGGATCTAGCTTTGAGACTGAATGCCATGAGAAATGCCCAGATTCATACTGGACTCTGAGCTTAGCCCCAGTGAGTGTCCAGTTAAACAGAAAGCACCTCAGGCTTTCAAGCAAAACACGACTTAATCCATAAGCTGAATGGATGGAATAAGGCCCAGGTCATGTGCCTGTACCTTAGCATCAAGGGAGGTGGGGGGGTCTGGGAATCTCTGGCACGTTCACCATTTCAGGTGGCGGACTCACCATCAACTGAGGGAGTCCAGATGCTCGAATGACAAATGTCCACCGTAGCTAGTAAATATGAAAACAAGGTTTTGAGCCCTGATCAACCAGGGACAAGGTCTTCATCACAACACGGCAGCTCTTGAGGTAGTGCCTGAACCCTGCCCCCAGGATCCAGAGCCAGGCGGTCTGGGGTGGGTCAGTAACTGCGCCCGACAACCGTGTTCTCTCTAGGAGAGTGGGGAGCTGGTTTCCCCTTGGCTCCAGCCATTCTCAGCCCTGCCCACACTGGGGTGCCGTCTGGGCCCTTGGGCACCGTGAGCGACTTCAGCCAGGAATGTCTTTTTTGGCTAAGAAGCAGCCAGGTCCCCAGAGAACCAGAGGCGGGGCGTGGGGACACCCCCAGCCGGGGCACACAGATGGGAAGGCTGGGTTCTGAGTAGCGTCAGTGTCCTGACAGAACAGGAAGGAGGTGGGGCGGGGGCAGCGTGGGCTGAGGAGGAAGAGTAGAGGTCAAGTTGAGGTTTTGAAATACAAGCCGCTTCTTCCCCTCTGTCCTCTGGCCCTGTCCCCTTGGCCTCAGCCTTTGCCCACCCTCCCAGGCTGCACCTCGTCTTCCTCTCCTTTCCAGCGATCTCTGGATATCTTTCTATCTGCTTCTTACAAACCCTCAGCACATCCTGGATCTCTGCCTCGAAACAGCCACACTCCTAGAAACACCCCTGCCGGCCATGCTTTTCAGAGTAACACAGCGGAGAGGTATGGACTCCCCAAGTCAAAGACACCCAAGCCTGGGAGGGCACCTTGGGAAAAGGAAACGCCTGCAGGGCCGCGAGGAAAGAGACGGGAGGGCCAGGAGCCCTCCAGGATGCATGCCAGCCCACCAAGCACTCCACCCCTGCTTCCTCTCCTCCCACAAAGAGGCTGAAATGGCCAGACGTGTGCGCGGAGGGCATCTGCTCCAGTTCTGGCTAACAGGACCATCAAGGGGAGGAGTTTGTTGGTGTTTTCCAAGGTGTTCTTTCCTAATGAAAGGAGATTCATGGATGGGAATGCTCTTCTCCTCTAGCCAGGTGTTGTCACATCTACATGTGATGTTGGAAGTGTGGCAGCCAATTGTGACCATCAGGCCAAGCCTAGGGCCAAGCTATATGCTGAGGAAAGATGAAAAAAGGGTCTGGGTCCTTGATGATGTCGCTGAGAACCAACACTGAACTTTCCCTCAAGTAGGTGAATTATGTGAAATAACGAAACCCCTACTGTTTACAGGCTTCCCTTGTGGCTCAGATGGTAAAGAATCTGCCTGCAATGCAGGAGACCTGGGTTCAATCCCTGGGTTGGGAAGATCCCGTGGAGAAGGAAATGGCAACCTGCCAGTATTCTTGCCTGGAAAATCCCCTGGACAGAGGAGCCTGGCGGGCTACAGTCCACAGGGTTGCAGAGTCAGACACGACCTAGCGATGAACACTTTTCACTTTCCTTTCCTGCTGTTTACTCCTCTCATAGTTGGAACTTCTGCTCTGTACAACTGAAAGTATTCTGGCGGAAGCAAATAAACCAGCATTTTCCAAATTCCCCAGTGTGTAAGCCTGTGTCAGGAGCCTTTTAAAGGTCATTGCTAGTTTATCTCCGTCATACATTTGCGGAAACTGAAGCATTTTGTTTTTGTTGGTGGTGGCCGACTCTGTGACCCCAGGGACTGCAGCATGCCAGGCTTCCCTGTCCTTCATTGTCTCTCAGAGTTTGCTCAGACTATGCAGTATTGTTCTTTGCAGCATCAGACTTTCACCACAAGACACATCCAGAACTGAGTGTCATTTCTGCGTTGGCCCAGCCACTTCATTCTTTCCGGAGCTGTTAGTAATTGCCCTCCACTCTTCCCCAGTAGCGTACTGGACACCTACCAACCTGGGGGGCTCATCTTTTTGCCTTTCCATACTGTTCTTGGGCAATCTCATGGCAAGAATACTGGAGTGGTTTGCCATTCCTTGATCCAGTGGACCATGTTCTTCAGAACTCTTTGCTATGATCTGTCCATCCTGGGTGGCCTTGCACGGCATAGCTCATAGCTTCACTGAGTTATGCAAGTCCCTTTGCCACGACAAGGCTGTGGTCTGTGAAGAGGTACTGAGGCTTAGAGAAAGTCACATACTAAGTAGCAGAGGCAGAAGTCTAGTCTGTTGTGACTTCAAAAAAATTATAGAGCACTTGCTACATGTTAGGCTCTCTCCAGGGGCTGGGAAGGCAGCGCAAAGGAGACAGGCAAATCTGGGCTCTTGTGGAAGTTCCATTCCAGTAGAGGAGGCTGGGCTTAAAGAAGTGAACCAATAAGCAAGGTTATTTTATTTCTTTTGTTCGTGGTGAGTCTTAGTTGTGGCTTGTGGGACTTTCACTGTGGCATGTGGACTTCTTCAATGTGGCATGCAGACCCTTCGTTGTGGCACTGGGATCTAGTTCCCCAACCAGGGGTCGGACCCCAGGCCCCCTGCATTGGGAGCACAGAGTCTTACCTACTGGACCTTCAGGGAAGTCCCAAGGAATGTTATTCTGTATTAGTGACGATTACTAAAAAGGTCACAAACAGGGTGATATGGTAGAAAGTAACTGGGTTTCCGGTGTGTTGGAGGGGGAGTGAACATTGAGATAGGGTAACTGGGGAGTGCTTTGTAGAGGAGTCACATTTGAACTAAACCTTGACAGACAGAAAGAGCTGCTGTGGCCATGTGGGGACCCAGGGAAGGGCCTTCCAGGCAGAGGGACCAACATGTGCAAAGGCCCTGAGGCAGCAAAGAGCTGGGGACATTTAGAAGCTGAAAGGAGGCCACTGTGACTGGAGCTCCGGAAGGAATGGAGGAGGCTAACTTTGGAGAAAGGCAGGAGTCAGCTCCTGTACGGTTTTGTAGGGCCTTACAAACAGTTTGGATATTATTCTGATTGAGATGAGAAATCACTGAAAGAGTTCAAGCAATGGAAAGCATTATCTGATTTACATAAAAAAAATTTTGGGGCCACACCCCGAGGCATGCGGGACCCTAGTTTCCCGACCAGGGATCGAACTCATGCCCCCTGCATTGCCAGGCAGAGTCTTAACCACTCTGGGAGAGTCACTTTGATTTACATCTCTGGATGTTGTCTGAAATTGGATAGTAAGGGGTAGCAGTGGGGCAGCAAGACGAGTTGGGAGGCCATTGGTGCAGCCTTAGAGTGAGGTAACAGTGGCTTAGAATTAGGAGGTGGCCTGGAGAGGGCGGAACAGATTCCAACCAGGTTCCCAAGCCACAAGCAACAGGACTTACTAATGGATTATATGTGCACGGTGTGGAAAAGGGATAAATCAGGCTTGGCCTCAGGGCTGGGGCTTGGGCAACTGGGGGAGTGGTGACATCTAAGGGGAGAGGAAGAGGTTTGGAGTTCTGTTCTCGAGTCCAGAGCTGGTATTCTTTCCATCCTACTCCACTGCCTCCTTAAAGTCCAGAAAATACAAACTTTACCCGAAGAGTTATTACTGCCTGTGGGTACCTCTGAGTGGTGAGTGAGGGGAAGCAGGAAAGGACTCCAGGAGACAGCAGAAGCTCTAAGAGAGCATTTTCTTGCCCCTCCAAGGTGCTTCTGAAGCACATTTGTTTCCTGGGGTCGTTAACTTAGCACGGTGTCTCCTAAGGCTCCCGTAGAAGCAGATCCTGAGACAAGAAAGTGAGGGCACGTAGTTAACTGGAAGGTGATCTCAGGCCGCACTGCAAGGAGAATCTGGATGGGGGAGGAGGAGGGGAAGGAGACAAGATGCAGCCTGTAACCAGCAGGTTACTACCATGGGCACCTGGAGTGTAGTCTGGTTGGGGACCTCTGAGAGCATAGGGCATGCAACAGAACTGTCCCATTCAAGGGACAAAAAGCTGGGTGCTTCTACTCCAAATCCCCTTCACTGACCAAGGGTTGCTCCCAGGGGCATCAGCTCTCAGCACCTCTGTCTTCCCCTCATGCTGGCCCTCAAAGAATGCCCTCAGGTGGAATATCACAAGTGCTCGCAGGAAGGAATCGTCAGCATGGCCTCTAGAAGGGCCAGTGCCGAGGGGATGGGGAGGGACACCCACAGCTCTGCCGTCGCTAAACCAGCAGCGTGCTTTCACTGCTGCTTACCTTTTAGAGTGAGTCTCGCAACTACTAGACAGTCGTGTTCAAGGCGCAGCCAATGAATCAGCGTCACAAATCATTACCATTCACAACGAAGAATTTGTAAATCAGCCCCCAGCTTCCTTCACTGAGAAAGCCTTACTATAAAAAAAGTCAGCTGATCCAGGCAGTGTGCCTCATGATGAAAATCGATTTCCATTATGGTACAAGCGCTCTGTCTTCTTCCAGACCCGTAACCATTTGCCACACATCTTCTGCAGCGGAGCGCTAGATTGTGAGACCCTTGAAGACAGATGCTGTGACATGTCCGTCTGTATCCCAAGGGCCTGGCCCAGTGTTCAGTGTGGAGGAGGACCCAGTGGATCTGTACCGTGCTATTTTACAGGTGAAGAAACAGGAATGCAGGGAGATTGCCTCCCAGTTCTGCTCCTTGAAGCCTCTAAACCCCAGCACTGCCTTCTGGCCTGACAGATCCCCTTGGGATGACCTTTGTCCTAAGGGTGATGCCTGCCAAGTGGAATCAACCAGTATCATTGTCCCCCTTTAAGAGTTGTGTATTGGCTGTGTCTAGCCCTAGGACCCAGAGAAGGCAATGGCACCCCACTCCATTACTCTTGCCTGGAAAATCCCATGGACGGAGGAGATTGGTGGGCTGCAGTCCATGGGGTCGCTAAGGGTCGGACATGACTGAGCGACTTCACTTTCACTTTTCACTTTCATACATTGGAGAAGGAAATGGCAACCCCTTCCAGTGTTCTTGCCTGGAGAATCCCAGGGATGGGGGAGCTTGGTGGGCTGCTGTCTATGGGGTCGGACAGAGTCGGACACGACTGAAGTGACTTAGCAGCCCCGGCAGCAGCAGTCCTGGGACCAGGCATGCAGCCAAAGCTCTTTCCATCCGCGCTTCTGCCTGAATCAGCTGCTCTCCGTTCCTCGGCCCATGAGTAACTAGGTGGCCACCACTGAATGCTGTCTTGATGAGGCTAATGGAGACTGTATGACTCCTCGATGAAGTGGGGGCTTTCCTTGGTGGCTCAGATGGTAAAGAATCTGCCTGCAATTCAGGAGACCCGGGTTTGATCCCTGGGTCAGGAAGCTCTCCTGGAGAAGGGAATGGCTACCTACCCCAGTATTCTTGCCTGGAGAATTCCATGGACAGAGGTGCCTGATGGGCGACATAGGCTATGGGGTCGCAAAGAGTCAGACACGACTGAAGGACTGACACTTTCACTTTCTTTTCAGTGAAGTGGGAAAACTCAGGCATGGGGAGTTGCTTCTTGGTGGTTCTTCTTTTACCCACATAAGGCTGGCAAAGGACTCAGAAATTCTTGAAATTCTGAGGGGAGTTTCAAAATCCCCTTGCCGATGAGGGAAAACTGGTCATCATCACACCGACTCATGCACAGAAGTGTCCGATGGGTGGGCTAGGTCGTACTGCAGCAGCACCCCCCAAATCTGAGTGGTTTAACACAGATGAAGCTTATTTCTGGTCATGTGCCAGGAGAGGGTTCTGCTTATGTGTCCACTCAGGGACTCAGGCTGGCAGAGGCTCCATCTTGACATGTGCTGACGGGAGACTGCAGCCGTGAAGGAAGAGGGTGGAGTGAACAGCTCACCTGTTCTTAAAGCTTCCTCCTGAAAGGACACATGCCCTGTGTGCTGCCGTGGAAGTGTTATTTGTCTGCCCCGTAGGGTGCATCGTCTGGCTCTCAAGCCCTTGAAATACAGCAGTTGTGCTGGACGAACTGTTAGCATTAAGCTACCTTAAATTAAGAAAAGTTTCTCTATTCTGTACACTGAAGACAATTTCAAGATAAAAAGTAAAAACCCTGGCGGGTCCAGTAGTTTAAGACTCTGTGCTTCCACTGCAGGGGGCATGGGTTCAAACTCCGGTCAGGGAACTAGATCCCACATGCCCAAGATGAGGCCAAAAAACCAAACCCAAACGTCCACCCGCCGCCCCCACAGCAGAACTCCACCAAAACCAGTGTCTGACAGCTAATTCAACAGCTGAAAATCCTGACAGAATATTTGGGACATCTTGGAGGGGCAAATCTACTCCCACAGGACATTTTTACAAAGTCTAATTAAAGATCAAGGATCTAGAGTGAAAACTGAGTGTCCGGATTAGGCGTGCTATTGATGTAAGATACACCCCAGTTTCTAAGACAGGCTTCCCCAGTGGCTCAGCGGTAAAAAATCTGCCTACAGTGCAGGAGCCACAGGAGACACAGGTTCGATCCTTGGGTCAGGGAGATCCCCTGGAGGAGGAAATGGCAATGCATTCCAGTATTCTTGCCAGAAAAATCCCACAGCCTGGTGGGCTCCATAGGGTTGCAAAAAGTTGGACACAACTGAGTGACTGAGCACACGTTCCAAGACTTGGGAAGCAAATGAGACTAAAATTATCTCAATCCTTCTGTTTATTCACATTGGAATAATACTAGCTTGGAACTTCCCTGGTGGTCCAGTGGTTAGTGCTCTGCACTCTCACCGCTGAGGGCGAGCGTTCGATCCCTGGTCAGGGAATGCAGTGCAGCCAAAAAAATTAAAGAAGACTCTGATGGCTGGTGGGCTACTCCTCTTGGGCATAGCTGGCATAACCCTCCAAGTGCGGGATGGAGGAGCTGGCAGGTGGCCTCGGGTGATGAAAAGGGAGTGGGATTTAGAATTACATGTTCATGCCAGAGTTTCTGGAAAGAGACCCAAAAGACAAAACCTTTGAGGAGGTTCAGGAGGCTGAACTCTGACCACAACCTACTTTGTGCAGCTGGGGTTTGGGGCCACACACAGAAGGTTATTGTATGGAAATGCACTTAAAATGAATATAGTTTTTTTTGTCCTGGGTTTATAGCAGCTCCTCCTACGAGGCACTGAGGCCCTTGGCAAGGAGGAGGGGCCTGGATCAGGAGATGGGGGTTGGGGAGGTCAGGGCTGAGATTCCACCCAAGTGGAACCTGAGTTATTTTTTTCCCAGAAAGGAATTGAAAAATGCCATGATGCCGGGACACCATAAAGATCAGATAAACAGAACAAAATCCATCCCCTTCTCCCTGCAGCTCAGATCCTCTCCCCACGGAATGGGGTGGGAAAGAGGAAGGGCTCTGGGGTGCTCATGGGGGCCAAGAAGCAGTGGGGGTTCTAAGCCAGAACTTTGCCAGAGAGAGACAGATCGACAGAAACCGAGAGAAATGCAGCTCCTTCCGGTTTGGCAAATCAATCAGAACTGCCCACACCTGCTCCACCTGTGGTGCACCTGGCACCCAGAAAGACCCCTGGGAGGGACTTCCCATGGTCCAGTGCCAAGGATAGGAATCTCCCTGCCAGTGCAAGGGGCACAGGTTCAATCAAGATCCCACATGAAGCAACTAAGCCTGGGGTCCACAACTACAGAGCCCGAGCTCTAGAGCCCTGAGTGGCGACTGCTGAAGCCGTGTGCCTAGAGCCCATGATCTACGACAAAGCACCGCAATGAGAAGCCCGCACACCACATCTAGCGAGGAGACCCTGCTTGCCGCAACTAGAGAAAGCCCATGCACAGCACTGAAGACCCAGCACAGCCAAAACACCAAAAATGTCTGGGAGTACAGCCTGCAAGCCCTTCCCAGGGGGCGTCAGTGCCTCCAGGGAGAGGGGACGTGTTCCCCTGGAGGCCTTACCTGGAGGGGCAGCGTGCAGGGCAGACAGCAGCCGACCAGGAGGCTTAGGGGCGAGGAACAGTTGGTCACGCTGGGAGGGGATGAGGCGACTCCAGGGAGGAGAAGGAAGTGGACCTATAGGAGCAGCACAAATCAGTCCAGCTCCACCACACCTGCAGTCAGATGACACAGGGTATCCTGTCCCATGAGCCAGGCCATCGTTTAATAGCAAAGGTGGGACCTGGCTAATCTCTGCCATATGGCCTGATGAGGGAGGGGTGGAGGGAACTGGGGACTAGTCACTGCCCTGGTCTCCCGTGTGGCCTCCAGGCTTTCCTGGCTTTGGGCATAGAGTTGACCCATCCATAAAGGGAAAGGGCTGACCCAGACCACTGGCTCTCAAAGTGGTTTCTGTGGTGGGGGCAGGGGGCACCAGGGGTTCCTTGGAGTGGAGGAGGGGCAGGTGAGGAGAATTTCAAGCCTCCTACCCTCCCTCCCCACACATCCCACCTCTTTATTCCGTCTCAGTCAGCAAATGTTTCTTGAGCACCTGCTGTGTCAGGCCCCAGAAATATGGCAGGAAGCAAGTGGGTGAAAGAGGTAACCTGTAAGAAAACTTGTTAAAAAAAAAAAAAATTACAGATTGCAAGGACTTTCTTGGTGGTTCAGTACTTAAGAATCTATGTTGCAATGCAGGGGACACAGGTTCAAGCCCTGGTTGGGGAACTAAGATCCCACATGCCGGGGAGCAAATAAGCCCTTGTGCCAGACTGCTGAGCCCGTGAGCCACGATCAGAGAGTCTAGGAATCACAACGAAAGGTCCTGCATGATGCGACACAGCTCCTGTGTGCCCCAACTAAGACCCAACACGGCCAAATAAATAAATGCTCTTTAGAAATGTCTATTGGACCAATACTAAAAATAACTAAATTGCAAAAAAGAGGCCGCAGCCTGGTCTGGCCTTCTCCCGGACGTGTGAGCTGGGGCTTAAAGCCCCTTAGAATTCTCTAACTAGAACTTCCCTGGCGGCTCAGTGGTAAAGAATCTGCCTACCAGTGTAGGAAATACAGGTTCCATTCTGGTCCAGGAAGATCCCAGGTGCAATGGAGCAAGTAAGTCTGTGCGCCACAACTACTGAGCCCGTGCGCTGCAGCCCGGGAGCCGCGACTACTGCAGGCCCTGCACCCTAGAGCTTGTGCTTCGCGACGGACGCCGCTGCGATGAGAAGCCAGCACACCGCAGCCAGAGCGCAGCCGCCGCTTGCCACGACCAGAGCTTGCACAGCAAGGAAGGTCCAGCACAGCCCCAAACAAACGAAAAAGTAAAAGAAAGAATTTTCTAACTAAAAAGCAGTATGAGAGAGCTTTCCAGGCAGAGGGACAGCCTGCGCAAAGGCCCTGAAACAGCGAGGAATGGCAGCATTGGAGGGGATCCAGGAAGCCTGGGCGTTCAGGAGCAGGAGGTGAGGTTGGCCACATTGAGTTGCATCTGGCTGTGGTCAGAAATGGATATTTAACACGGGGCGACAGTGGGGCCATGAGGAGCTTCCAGTGGAGCTGTCGCCACCGCAGAGACTCCTGTTTGAGATGCTCTTTCAGGCTGTCGTGTTGGGGACAGACTATTGGGAGGGGAGGGAAGCAGGGCAGAGGCGGGGAGGCTGTGGCGGGTGGGTGAAAGCAGGAGGAACAGCTCCCATGTACCGCAACTCCTCCATTCATAGATGAGAAATCGTTTCCATGAGGCTGCTTCATGCTGCCTGGACATCCACCATCCAAGTGTCCAGTTAGTTCCAGGCTGATGGAGGCTCCAGGAGGCTGGGTATCCACCAGGGCAGGGCATTTGTAAGAGGGAAGAATAAGTCTCTATTTATTTATTTTTTGCTGTACCATGTGGTATGTGGGATCTTGGTTCCTACACTAGAGATCAAACCCGCATCCCCTGCAGTGGAAACGTGGAGTCTTAACCACTGGACCATAGAGGAAGCCCTGGGAAGAACAAATCTGACCCTGTATTAAGACATCACCCTCCTAGACTTCAGCCAACACTACAAAGCTACCGTAATCAAAATAGCATGGTACTGGCACAGAAACAGACATATGGATCAACGGAAAGGAATAGTGAGCCCAGAAATAGGCCCACACGCCTATGGTCAATCAGTCTTCAACAAAGAAGGCAAAAATATACAATGGGAAAAGACAATCTCTTCAGTAAGTGGTGCTGGGAAAGTTGGACAGCCACACATAAATCAAGGAAGTTAGAACATTCCCTAACACCATATACAAAAATAAACTAAAAATGGCTTAAAACCCTGAATATGAGACACGACATCATAAAACTCCTAGAAGAGAGCATAGACAAAACATTCTCTGACATAAGTTGTACCAGTGTTTTCTTAGGTCAGGCTCCCAAGGCAGTAGAAATAAAAAACAAAAATAAACAAACGGGACCTAATCAAGCGTACAAGCTTTTGCACAGCAAAGGAAACCATAAACAAAACGAAAAGACAACTTACAGAATGGGAGAAAATATTTGCGAATGATGCAACTGACATGGACCCAATCTCCAAAATATACAAACAGCTCATACAGCTCAACAACAAAAATACAATCCAATCAAAAAATGGGCAGAAGACCTAAGTAAACATTTCTCCAACGAAGAAATACAGATGGTCAATAGGCACAGGAAAAGATGCTCAACATTGCCAATCATTAAAGAAATGCAAATCAAAACTACCATGAGGTGCCACCTCACACTGGTCAGAATGTTACCAAAAATGGAAGTCTGTGTGCCCGACGCACAGTGAGATCCATCAATATTAAAACACTGGAGTCTGGAACAGGAGAAAGGTTTATTATAGGGCCATGGAAGGAGATGGCCATGCCCTAAGAACCCCCAAAGTTACTGAAAAGGGGCTTTCGGCAAAGCCCCTTTAAAGCAAAATGTGGGGGAGGGGCGTGGTGATTTGTTGCAGACTTCTTGGGGTCAGATCCTTTGATCCTGAAGTCAGGTCACGGTCAGGTAACGATGTTCCTATAAATCTCTACCAAACGAATGTCATTCTCCGTCCTAACAAAAAGGGGCCAGGTCCCAAGACAGCTGACACCTTCCAAGGTCCCCGTCCGGGCTAAGAGGAGGCAGAGCTCGGCTGGTGGCTCCCTCAGGGCCAAGCCCCCAGACCCTGCCCAGCTGCCGTCGCTGAGGGAGCCAGGTGCCCAACCCAACTGGCCCTCAGCCTCCTCAGGCCGCCGGACGGGGAGGCCAGCTCGCAGTCTGTGACCCAGGCAGACGGTCACTGCTATTAGCTTGAAGGGACAGGGATGGAGGAGAGGTTNTCGCTGAGGGAGCCAGGTGCCCAACCCAACTGGCCCTCAGCCTCCTCAGGCCGCCGGACGGGGAGGCCAGCTCGCAGTCTGTGACCCAGGCAGACGGTCACTGCTATTAGCTTGAAGGGACAGGGATGGAGGAGAGGTTCACTGCTGCCTCAAGGCCTGGGGGTGGGCCTTGCTGAGGGCTCCGGAGCCCTGCAGGACACAGGCCCCAGCCCGATCCCTGGGACCCCCCAGCTCACCTGCTGGCCCAAGGCCGGGTGAGCTGGAGGGCCTCGGAGAGAAGGCTGGGATCTGCCTCTTTCTCATTCTCCTCCTCAGAACCACCAGCCCATGGCTGTCTGAATCCGCTCTGACAGTTCTTGGTGGTTGGTTGCTGGTGGGCAGGGCCCACTGAGGCATCACCAGTGGCTGAGCAGGATCCGTTGTCTGGTACAGGGTACAGAGTAATCACGTGCAGAAATGGCGGTTTTGCATCCAGTACTGGATATGCTCAGTGGGCTTTGTTACAGTTCCCACCCTTTCCCTTGATACTCCTCAGGCTTGAAGATAACACGGGAGTATGTTTAAACTCGGCAGAGGGACTTGGTTCTAGAGGGACTTAGTCGGGGAAGGCAATGGCACCCCACCCCAGTACTCTTGCCTGGAAAATCCAATGGATGGAGTAGCCTGGTGGGCTGCAGTCCATGGGGTCGCTAACAGTCGGACAGACTGAGCGACTTCACTTTCACTTTTCTCTTTCATGCATTGGAGAAGGAAATGGCAACCCACTCCAGTATTCTTGCCTGGAGAATCCCAGGGATGGGGGAGCCTGGTGGGCTGCCGTCTATGGGGTCACACAGAGTCGGACACGACTGAAGTGACTTAGCAGCAGCAGCAGCAGTTTCAACCTCCAATTCCATTTCATCCTTCCTCATGTCTTTCAGGGAATGGGGTGATGAGTGCTCTAGCTACCTCCTTCCAAAATGGGGCACAGTCCCACCCTGGTTTGGGGAATGGCTACCGAGTTGAAAATGCCCCTGAGTTCCAAGTCCTGGATCTGACTCTTATGTAGAAAGATCTTGTATAAGTTCAAGAGAATAAGCCTGAAAACCAGTCTGAATCTGGCAGTCTGGGGGAGGCTTGTTGCGAAGTAGCCCAAGTCATAGAAGTATAGTTTGCCAAATGGCTCGAAGTCATGAGTAACTTGAGAGGAAAGGCTTCCTTATAATATCTGGAGATATACGGAAGAGATAAAACAGATGAAAAATCAGTACTATTCCAGACAGAATCCATAAACATTATAACCACATATAACAGTTTAATCAGTAACCAATCCTTTTGTTACCCTTATCAAAACGATAAGGTTCCAGCACACGGGCAAGAACAACACATGTCAAAGGCCCTATAAAAAAAAGATGGTATTTGGTAAAGGAGAGCTGTCCCTTTTTGCTCTAAGAGCCACAGCTTGCCCCTGAGTTGCTTACTCTTTTTCCCTTGATCTTCCTGTTACCAAGGGATTGTCTCAGTAGAGCTGTGCTATTTCAGGGGGCAAAGTAAGCAATACTGAATTCAGTCTTTCATTATGCTTTTATGAAAACCAAAATTTTCCAAAGCCGGTACTTCATGTCTACAGTAGTAACATTTACCCATATAGTAAATCCTCAAAGGCTTATCGCTCCTTTGACAATGCTTCCCATGTAATTCAACATACCAAATAAAACTCATTAAGTACTCCTCCTTGAGATGCCTTAGGGGCCCCCTAATGAACCTCAAAGTTAGCTAGAGGTCAAAAGAAATTTAATTAAAATTTGATATTTTGGAAGTTTGTCAAAAAGTTTCAAAACATTTGGTCAAATAAGATCATTGGTCACTGTAAGACAATACAAATATAAAGATTACATAAATTATGGCACAAAGTCTGGTACTCAGTAAGTACTTAATAAATGGATGCATGCATGCTAAGTCACCTCAGTCATGTCCGAGTCTTTGTGACCCTGTGGACTGTAGCCTGCCAGCTGCCTCTGTCCGTGGGATTTTTCAGGCAAGAATAACATAATCTCAGTTGACCATGCATAAAACTCCTTTTTAACTCAAAACATATATCTTACTTTCCTACTTAATACTGAATTTGTTTCCTTTAATTAATTTTATTAACCTCAATTATATATTTATATTAGAATCCTCAACTCTTAAACACCTTAATTTTTAGTGGGAACCAACAGGTAATTGTAAGCTGTTATATTAGCATTTTCTGACTGGAAACTTATGCTATAGTTTTCCTCTCCTAAGAAGGCAAAGGTTGGTAAACTTAGATTTGCCCAGCAACCAATGACCCAGATATTCAATGAATTCTTGCCATTTAAACTTAGTTCAGTTTCAAGTTACCAAAATCCGGAGAGGCTATTTTAGACAGACTTATCATTTCATCATATCAAGTTGTTGATATTTTCTTTGCTGTCTAATTTGTAATAGATATAAGGTCTTATTTGATCTCTAACAAACCTAGGTACAACGAAGTGTTATACTTAACAAACCAACAAGCTTAACCTAACTTCAGTGAAGTGAATCGCTCAGTCCTGTCCGACTCTTTGCTAACTTCAGTAGCAGATATCAATTCAGTACTGAATATTTCTCAGAGCACGAGTACTTGAAATACATTTTGGCCAATTTTCTAAATATTATGAAGTATTTAAGCGCAGGCGGCTGCGACCGGTGCACTAAGCGCAGCCGAGAGGAGCTACTCCACGTCCGAGGTCAGGGGCAGAAGCCCAGGGGCAGAAACCGGGAGGACCCCATGCCCGAAGGGCGGCGGCCAAGAGGAGGCCAGGGGCGGCGGCCGAGAGGAGCTACCCTGCGTCCGAGGAGCAGTGGCTGCGCGGGCGCAGGAGGGCCTAGAGGAGATATCCCACGTTTAAGGTCAGGAAGGGTGGTGGTGAGGAGATACCCTTTGTCCCAGGTAAGCTGCAGTGGCTGTGCTTTACTGGAACAGCCGTGAAGAGATACCCCATGTCCAAGGTAAGAGAAACCCAAGTAAGATGGTAGGTGTTGCAAGAGGGCATCAGAGGGCAGACACCCTGAAACCATACTCACAGAAAACTAGTCAATCTAATCACACTAGGGCCACAGTTCAGTTCAGTTCAGTC
>SJYX01010258.1:210579-233032 GCA_006410675.1 Oreotragus oreotragus
TCTATCAGATCTAGGCCCTTAAATCTATTTCTCACTTCCACTGTATAATCATAAGGGATTTGATTTAGGTCATACCTGAATGGTCTAGCGGTTTTCCCTACTTTCTTCAATTTAAGTCTGAATTTGGAAATAAGGAGTTCATGATCTGAGCCACAGTCAGCTCCTGGTCTTGTTTTTGTTGACTGTATAGAGCTTCTCCATTTTTGGCTGCAAAGAATATAATCAATCTGATTTCAGTGTTGACCATCTGGTGATGTCCATGTGTAGAGTCTTCTCTTGTGTTGTTGGAAGAGGGTGTTTGCTATGACCAGTGCATTTTCTTGGCAAAACTCTATTAGTCTTTGCCCTGCTTCATTCCGCATTCCAAGGCCAAATTTGCCTGTTAATCCAGGTGTCTCTTGACTTCCTACTTTAGCATTCCAGTCCCCTATAATGAAAAGGACATCTTTTTTGGGGTGTTAGTTCTAGAAGGTCTTGTAGGTCTTCATAGATCTGTTCAATTTCAGCTTCTTCAGCGTTACTGGCTGGGGCATAGACTTGGATTACTGTGATATTGAATGGTTTGCCTTGGAAACGATGGGCGTCTTCAGCCTTCCCACAGCCACCCTGCCAAAATGGACACTGAGACCTAGACAGGGTCACTCAGAATCTCAAGGGCACAGAGGGGTCTCCAGCTACAAAAGCTGCTCTGCCAGGAACACTCTTTGCCCCTCACTGCCCTGTTAATCCCATAGAGCTCAGTGCAGACACCTCCTCCAGGGAGCCTCCCCAGATACCTCCCCATCCCCTCAGCTGGATGAGATCCCTTCTCTGGCCCCCACAGCTGTCTGCTTGTCCCACTCAGTTTTGGCCACCTGACGTCATTTCCTCTGCTGGGCTGACAGTCCCATGAGGACAGAAACGCTGGGGAGGGGGTGAGAGTGAGGAAGAGAGAGGAAGAAATCGGGCTTTACATTTCTTAAGGATTTAAAGCTCCAAAGCAGAAACTTCCCTGGCGGTCCAATGACTAAGAATCCACGCTCCCAATGCAGGGGGCCCGGGTTTGATCCCTGGTCGGGGAACTAGATCCCACATGCTGCAACTGAGTTCACATACTGCAACTAAGACCCGGCACAGCCAAGTTAATAAACAAATAAAAATAAAGATGGAAAAAAAAAGGAGAAGAAAACCCCCACAAACCTCACAGCAGGTCTCTTATGGAGGGCTGAGGAGAGGTCAAAGCCATTTCCACAATTCGTCATCAAGTTCCGCGGGCTCTGTCTGCAAGTGTGTGGATGGGGACCCTGGTCCTGCCTGTTACCCCTGAGGGGCCTGAGGAGGAGGACCGCCTCTCTTGGAGCCTCCACTTCCCCCCGCTGTAACATAGGGCCTGTGCAAGCACTGAGAATGCTCCCTTACTGTCTCTAGAGGGAATGAGCTCCCCATCAACGGGTGGATCCAAGCAGGAAGGTTCTGCTGTGGAAAGAGTTGCTGTTCAACACCGCTTTGAGATCCCCCCAGAAGAGCTGAGGAAGGCTTTTATCTGCCCCTGGGCCAGGCTGGGAAGGTTCCAGGAGGCCTCTCTGTGACAGGACCTGATGGGCTGGGCCTGCAACCAGAGGGAGGCCTGGGTGCTCCTCTCCCACCTGCTTCTGGACTCTGTGCTTCACACCCACTTGTCACTGTGCAGCAAACACGTGGGTGGTGGAGGTGCTGCTCTCTCTAGTGGGTCCCTGCACACATCTGGACTCAGGACTCTGAGACCCCCCACATGCCCTGGGAGTTCTAGCCATCTGTCCACCAGGCCATGGGTGTGGTGGGGACTGGGGCAGATTAAGCCAGGCTCATGGCACGGGTAGCAATTTTTCTGTACCCAGCCTGCCTGAGCCTCCCAGAGGCCTGTTGCAGCCTGAACTCAGTCCCACAGGGCAGCAGGAAGCTGGAAGACAGGGCCGGCTTCTGGGGATGGTGCTTCTGGGATAAGTAACAACAATCTTCCCAGGTGGCTCAGTGGTAAAGAATCCACCTTCCAAACAGGAGATGCAGGTTCGATCCCTGGTTGGGGAAGATCCCCTGGGTAGGAAATGGCAACCCACTCCAGTGGAGCCTGGTGGGCTGCAGTCCATGGGGTTGCAAAGAATCAGGCACAGCTGAGCACACAGGCACGCAAGCTAGCCAGGCAGAGCCCCGACCCTGGCAGAGCCCCAGTCCCCACGGAGCCCTGATCCTGAGCTGCAGAGAAGGGAACGCTGGAGACTGGAGTTTGTGGGAGGCATGTAAGGTTCCTGATCACCGACGCTCTGCCCACCTGCACCCTCCAGCAAGTCCTGTCACTTTGCAGGGCCTGGAGGCGAAACCTGTGTGTGTAACTGGAACACAGGTTACCTCTTGCGCATCCAACCCCCCACTGGACCTGCCTAGCGAGTTCCTGCACCGCCCAGATATCACCCCCTTCCCAGTTTGGCCAAGGAACACACCTGACCCCATCCTCACCCGTTGATCCCCTCCACTCCCCACCCCAACATCCTCCTTCTCAGAGGCCTCCTTTCATGGTCTCTCCCATCATTTAGTTTTATAACCTTAAATCCGCCTATTCTGCCTACAATTTCAGATTTTATTGCCATTTTTGCCTGCTTGGCACAGCTGGGAAATGGAGCATGGGGCAGGGTGGAGGGGGTTGCAACGGATTTGAACTGAGGTCTCCTTGCCTCCGGTTGTGTAGCTGGACCAACCACCAGGCCCTGGGGTTCAGACTCTAGAGAACAGAGAGGAACCTCCTGCCCAAAGCCAGAGAGAACCAACGAAGTATTTCCTGACCCTCTCTGGGGGTGGCTTGCCTGGCTGATGCCAGCCAGGTAGGGCCTCTATGGAAAGGGGTTGGTCCCAGGCCAAGTGTGGGGGACCTTCAGGCTTGGAATGAGCTGGGGCCAGCCAGCATGGGGGGTGAGTTAGGGCTGTCTGCGCCCCCAGCCCTGCTCTTTGCCTGCATCAGACCCGCAGCGCCTTGGGTGAGTGATAGAGCTGGTAGATCACTGGAAAGTGTAGATCCCTGAGGCGGTGGGCTGTGAGCCAAAGGGTGGCTGCCAGCTCAGGAGGAGTGCACACCCCACCCCCCCCGAAGTCTGGGATGGGTGAGAAATGAGCATGTGTGATGTGAGGAGCACAGGAAGATGACAGGGTGCGAGGATGGTACCTGGGTGTGAGTGCCGGCGTCTCCTGATGTTGACCCACATGGCTGGCACTCAAGGCAGGTTCCCATCCTCCTCTGAGCCTCAGAGAAACTTCCAGAAAGAGGGGAGAGAGAAGGAGAAACAATGAGGTGTTCAGCTGTCAGTTTAGTTGGAGGCGGTGACCACTCTATACTCCCCAGCCCTGGGAGGCCAGTCCTGCCCCAGCCTGCAAGGAAACCCTGGCCCGGCCCTCCAAGGGCCCCGTCTGCTTCCCAAGACCCTGGCCTACAGCCAGCCCATGTGGAGGGCCGCAGGTGTGTGGTGTGGGTGGCAGGTGAGCGATGGGCCTGGCAAGGCTGGCTCAAGCCTGCGGTCACTGGCGGGCTTGGCAGAGGCTCTCGAGGCCTCTCTCCTGCCATCCACCAGTGGCCCCCTCTCCCAGCCTGGGTCCTGGCCCAAGTCAAAGGCATCACAAAGGTCCCCGCTGTGCAGATAGGTACACCACTGAGGCTCAGAGAGTGCCTGGAATTATTCTCTGCCCCCAACTCCATCTCCCTTGGCATTGTCCAGACAGTAGCATTTTCCCCCAGCACCAAGAAGTTCTGGAATGTTCAGGAAGTCCTCATTTAATGTCAGAATCCACCTGTGGCCCCTAAGTGGTGCATCTGGGCTGGTACCTGTCTATCTGACTCAGAGTTCTTAAACCTAAGAGCTTCGGAGCTCATCTGGCCGGCAGCTCTGTGGCCTCGGGCGAGTGGAGTAGCCTCTCTGGGCTTCAGTGGTGCCATCTGCAAAACGGAGCCCATGCTGGGACCCTCTTCATGTGGTTGTCTTCCCACACCTTCTCTGCAGGGTGGGACTGTGTGCAGGGGCTGGAAATCCGCAGGCCTCCGACGGTACGTTAACCTGTGAGGCCTCTCCTTGCCTGGCGTTCTGGTGTTGGGGCTGCCACCTGGAGACGGAGCGGGAGAGCTCACGGTGGCAGAAACCTGCCATCCCTGCGCTGCCCACTCCCGGCCTCTCTTCACCCAGGGCCCCCTGGCACGTTTGGGTCTGCCTGCCCCTGGCACCACAGCCCTGCCGGGTTCACGGAGCTTAAATTTCAGCCCACAGTGGGTGAGGAAGGGGATTGCCAGACACGCTTCATTTTCCAATTTCTGGAAATAAAAGCTGTGGGGCCACCTATTGTTGAGTGGAAAAAAGCTGGTTGCAAAACTGGGTAAGAAAAAAAAAACAATAGTGCCTAGGTGCGTTGCTGCTGCGAGAGACAGAACATTCCAGGGACTCTGCGGGGCCCCAGGGAACAAAGGGCCCTTTCTCTCCCCTTGGAAAGGTCTGGTGGAGCGTGTGTGGCAGTTTCAGGGTCGGAAAAGCCAGGGAAGGTATTTTGCAAGAAAGAAAATGTTTCGGAGAAGATCTGTCAGGACAAGGAGACGGAAGAGCGTAGATTTTGTTGTTTTGTTTTCAGAGGATGTTGTCCAATTTTCTAAGACACCTGTCCCTCCACTGGCAAAACACGGAGCCAAGAATGCTGGCAAGCTGGGCTCCGGGCCCAGCCCTGCAGGGAGCGTATGGAGATGCCACGTGGGGAAGAAGTGCTCAGAATCCCCTCCCCACCCTGCCAACTCCACCTCCATCATCACTGACAATCTCCAGGGAACAGCAATTTCCCCCCCAAGCAGGCTCTCCAAATGTTCCGGAAGTCCTCATTTAGGGTTAGAATCCACCTGCAGCCACTTGGGTCTCCAGCCCAGCTGCAGCCGCTGGCCCGGTCCCTTAGCCTGAAGGGTGACAATTCTGGAAGTGTGCCTCAGAACGAGGGGAGAGCCAGGCAGGAGGGTTTCAGGCCACCTCGGGCTCATCCCCTGCTCAAGGCCTTCCATGGCCCCTACAGTCCCAAAGGCAGAGCACACAGGTTCTGTGGCATTGCCCCAGTGGTTGACCCCCAGGACCTTTGCACTTGCTGTTCCTGCTGCCTGGAACTCCCTCCACCCCGACAGCCCTCTGGTTCCCTCAGATATCTCCCTCTCAAATCACTTCCTGCTTTATTCTCTGTACAAATGACTACCATTTCACTAGACCATGTATTAGACTTACTGGCATGATTAACTGTCTCATGCCTCTCTACCATCAAAATGTCACCTCTGTGAGGGATCTTGGCCTGCTCTGTGTCCTGCTGTGCTCCGAGCAGCCGGGACAGTGCCTGACACATGGGATGGCCTTGATAAACACACCTCGAATGAATGAATGAATGAATGAACAGTATTAAGCGTGGCTGAAAACTCTCCTGTTTCCCAGCCTGTCATCACTTTTCCCCAAGACTGGGAGCTCCGCGGGGCAGGGTCTGGGGCTCCAGCAGGACTTGGCACTCAGTAAACAGGTGCCGAATAAATTAAGGCGTCTGAGAGTCCACACAGACAGAAGCTTGGAGTGTTACTCAGGGAACTGTAAACGGAGACTCCGGGGGATGCCAGAGCATGGGGCAGGAGTGACTATCACCCACCCTTTTCCCTGCCCCCACCTCCGACTGTCCCGGGCCATGGGCTGTCTCCAAGGGGCCTACAGGTGAGGTGGTCCTGACCCAGGGCGGTGACACCCACTCGGATGGAGCTGGATGGCAGGCACAGGCAGGCAGGCAGGCAGGCGAGGAATGCTCTGGTCGACAGGAATGAATAAACAGGCTCCTTGGATGTCAGAGGTTGGGGGGTGGGGGCCGCCTTGAACCTCATGCTTGGCCGAGGATGTTTGGACAAGGCAGGCAGCCAGGAGGTGTCATCAGGGCTAAAATTAGCCTCTGATTCCCGCTCAACCCCTCCCTCCTGGGCCGGGAGGCTGGGACAGGCCATCGCTTCGGTGAGCACTAACTTTGTCCCGGGCCAAGCTCCTCCAAGCCATGAATGCATTTAATCCTTGCAATGACCCGACCCTCAGTACTATTATTAGCAGTGTTATCATTCATCCCCATTTTACAGGTGAGGAAACTGAGGCACTGACAGAACCCTGGGTGATCTTACCGCTCATGAGGGATGGGGCTAGGACTTGAACCTGGCTTTCGGGTTGACACAGTCACCATCGGGGCCTTGCTGAAGACTGTGGGAGACAACAGGGCCCCTATGCAGTGAAGATTTGGGGGCAGTGGGCTGACCACCCGTCCTTTCCTCTCCCCCAGGGATAATTTCAACATCAAAATTCAAATACGTCCACTGCGGTTGGCAGCTAGATGAGGCCTCAGGTGCCCCATCCACACCTGGGCCCCGATCCCAGGCTCCAGGTCCAGTGCCTGAGAGGGAGACCCACCTTACAGGGAGGCCCCCAGGGTCCCGTGGGGCTGTGTCCCTCTGATTGGTCAGTGTGGATCAGCATCCGAATATCTGCTCCAAATACAGGGAGGCCCACTGTGGCCTTTCGTCCACCCAGGCAAGATTAGGGGCAGGCTGCTGGAGAGTTGGCTGAGTCTGGACTTCAGGTGAAAACCATAATTATGTCCCGCGTAGGACATGGCTCATTGCTTAAAGGAAGCTCAAACTTCACTGGCCATCTGCCTCTTTATTTGCTTAATCTGACAATTTGATGTGTACCCCCCCTACCCAGGGCAGGCAGCGAGGAAGAGGGTAGGTAAGCCAAGGAGGCGCTGGATGGTTGAGGTGGCTCTGGTCCAGTTCCCCCCGGGACTGGAGTTGGGGGAGGACTGGTCTGGGAGGAGGTGGGGGGGGGCAGGGCCTCTCTTCCCCACCCGCCTCCCCTCCAGGTCACACCTGCTGGGCCCATTATTCATTATTCATTTTTAATGCAGAGAGTGGGCTGGGAATGCCTGGGCCTGAGGGTCCTACAGCGCTAGAGGCGGGGTGGGGGCTGGCCTGGGGCAGGAAGCGTCCAGGTGGGGCAGGGGCGGGAAGCCGACTCCCACCGCAAGGGGCCGTTTCCTTTGAGCTGAGACTGGAGACCAGAAGCTGCAATTCTGAATGCTTTTATGTTATTCCACCAACCCCTGGGCAGATCCTCCTGCACCCCCAAGTCCCAGATCCAGGAGCTGGGGGTGGCGGGGTGGGGGCCTGCTCTTGCCCTCCCAGTTTCCTCCTGCCCTCTGGCTCCCGAGTGCCTGCTACGCCCAGCGTGGTGCCTGCAGAGGTCACTGAATCCTCACAGCCAAAGTGAGGCCACTGAGCCGTCACTGAGGCCCAAAGAAAGGGCTGATTGGCTACCAGTGGGCAGAGCGGGGACTGGAACCAGGATCTTGCTCCTGCCACAGCCAGTGCTCATGACCACGTCACTTTCCCTCGTGCCTCTGAGCCATCTTCCTTGCTGTTCATCTGGGCTGGTTCGCTCTCTCCCCTTCTGGAAAGCTCCTGCACATGCTTTAGCACCCTATTATCCCTGGACAACCCAGGCCCGGTCAGGTGCCTGCCCCCCGACCCTGTGCACGGGGCAGCCACATTACAGACCTGGTTAGCCCAGGCTGTAACTGCTCACGTGTTTGTCTCCCTCATTGGACTGTGAGCCCTGGGAGGATAAACTGGGTCTGTCTTGTTCATTACTGCGTCCCTTAGTGCCCAAGACAGGGCCTGGGACACAGCAGGTGGAAATGTTCTGGGGTCTATCACAATGCCTTGGCTCTACCCCATCTGCTGTGTGACTTTGGGCAAACAAGCTATCCTTTTCTGAGCCTTGGTTTCCCCATTTGAAAAATGGGGTACTAGCACCTCCGTCCTAGCCTGAATCATACAAGAGACTTAAGGAACCATGCTTGGCTCCCAACAGGCGACTCAACAAAGCTTTATCTCATATTTAAGCAAATTGAAACCACAACAAGGTGCAACTACACACCCACTGAAATGCCCCGGATCCAGAACACAGGCAACATCAAAGGCTAGTGAGGATGTGGAGCAACAAAACTCAGGTTCATTGCTGCTGGGGATGCAAAACGGGCCAGCCACTCTGGGAGGCGGCTCTTTCTCGCAAACGAAACACACTCTGACCAGGGCCCAGCATTCACACTCCGTGGAATTCGCCTCAAGGAGTTGGAAACTGATATCCACACGGAAACTGATGTCCACACAAAAACCTACACGTGAATGCTTATGGAAGCTTTGTTCATAATTGCCAAAGCTTGGAAGCAACTCAGACATCCTTCAGCAGGTAAAAAGAAACTAAAGTGTGGAACATTCAAACAATGGAATGTGATTCGGTGCTAAAAAGAAATGAGCTGCCCGGCCATGATGAGACGTGGAGGGGGGCTTAAATGCACGTGACTAAGTGAAAGTAGCTGATCTGAAAAAGGCGACAGACTGTGATCCCAACTACAGGACACTCTGGAGAAGGCGAAGGTGGAAATGGTAGGCCTTCCCAGATGGCACTAGTGATACAGAGCCCACCTGCCAATGCTGGAGACATAAGAGATACAGGGTCCATCCCTGGGTTGGGAAGATCCCCTGGAGGAGGGCATGGCAACCCACTCCAGTATTCCTGCCTAGAGGATCTCAAGGACAGAGGAGCCCAGTGGGCCACGGTCTATAGGGTCGCGAAGAGTCAGACAGGACTGAAGTGAGCCAGGGGTGGAGCCCCAGTGGAAGGCTGAATAGCTGGAGGGCAGAGGATTTTCAGGGTTGTGAAACTTCTCTGCATGATACTATTGGGTTGGCCAAAAAGTTTGCTCAGGTTTTTCTGTAAGATGTGATAGAAAAACCCAAACAAACTTTTTGGCTAACCCAAAACAACGGTGAATGCTTCAGTTCAGTTCAGTTCAGTCCCTCAGTCGTGTCCGACTCTTTGCGACCCCATGAATCGCAGCCCGCCAGGCCTCCCAGTTCATCACCATCTCCTGGAGTTCACTCAGACTCACGTCCATTGAGTCCGTGATGCCATCCAGCCATCTCATCCTTGGTCGTCCCCTTCTCCTCCTGCCCCCAATCCCTCCCAGCATCAGAGTCTTTTCCAATGAGTGAACTCTTCGCATGAGGTGGCCAGAGTAATGGAGTTTCAGCTTTAGCATCATTCCTTCCAAAGAAATCCCAGGGCTGATCTCCTTCAGAATGGACTGGTTGGATCTCCTTGCAGTCCAAGGGACTCTCAAGAGTCTTCTCCAACACCACAGCTCAAAAGCATCGATTCTTCGGCGCTCAGCTTTCTTTACAGTCCAACTTTCACATCCATACATGACCACAGGAAAAACCATAGCCTTGACTAGGCGGACCTTAGTCGGCAAAGTAATGTCTCTGCTTTTGAATATACTATCCAGGTTGGTCATAACTTTTCTTCCAAGGAGTAAGCGTCTTNAGAAAAGTGAAAGTGAAGTCGCTCAGTCCTGTCAGACTCTTAGCGACCCCATGGACTGCAGCCCACCAGGCTCCTCTGTCCATGGGATTTTCCAGGCAAGAGTACTGGAGTGGGCTGCCATTGCCTTCTCCGGAACTATACTCAGTATCTTGTCATAACTTATAAAGGAAAAGGATATGAAAAATATATACATATATGTATAACTAGCGATGAAGAATTGATGCTTTTGAACTGTGGTGTTGGAGAAGACTCTTGGACTCTAGGACTCCCTTGGACTTCAAGGAGATCAAACCAGTCAGTCCTAAAGGAAATCAACCCTGAATATTCATTGGAAGGACTGCTGCTGAAGCTGAAGCTCCAATACTTCGGCAAAGAACTGACTCACTGGAAAAGACCCTGATGCTGGGAAAGATTGAAAGCAGGAGAAGGGGTCGACAGAGGATGAGATAGTTGGAGGGCTTCACCTACTCGATGGATATGAGTTTGAGCAAGCTCTGTGAGTTGGTGATGGACAGGGAAGCCTGGCATGCTGCATTTGGTCACTTTGCTGTACATGCGAAATTAACACAACAGTGTAAATCAACTATACTTCAATAAAAAAAGAAAAAAAAATCCTATCTTTAGAACAGCGGGGAGGGGGGGGCGGGGTGGGAGAGTGGGGGAAGAAGAGGGAACCCTGATGCTGATTATGGACTTTAGTTTACAATAATGTATCAGTGTTAGTTCATCAAATGTAACAAATAAAATGCACTCATACAAGATGTTGATAATAGGGGAGGAACTTCCCTGGTCCAGTGGTTAAGACGCCGCCCTCTCAATGCAGAGGCTCATGTTCCATCCCTGATCAGGGAACTAAGATCCCAAATGCTGTGTGGCTCAGACAAGAGATTTTTTTCTAAAAAGCAGGTGGTTGGGGGAGGAATTGTGTGTGTGCACTAGGGGAGTAAGGTACTGTGTGAGAATTCTGCACTTTCTGCTCAATTTTCCTATAAATCTAAAACATCTCTAAAAATATCAAGTTTATTTATTTACTTTAAAATATTTATTTATTTTATTTGGCTGTGCCGGGTCTTAGTCTTGGCCTGCGGGATCTTCAGTTACAGCTTGTGAACTCTCAGTTGCACCATGTGAGATCCAGTTCCCTGACCAGGGATGGGGCCTCGACTCCGTACACTGGGAGCACAGAGGCTGAGGACCACTGGACCACCAGGCAGGCCCCGAATATCAAGTTTATCAATGAAAAACAACTTCAGGGACTTACCTGGCAGTCCAGTGGTTAAGACTCTGAGGTTCCACTTCAAGGCATGCGGATTTGATCCTTGGTTGGGGAAGTCCTGCACACCATGGGGTGCGGCCAAAAAAGAAAAAGATTTTTAGGAAGGGTGCGAGTATATTGGCCCACAAGAATAGTGACATTGTTACAGCTTTTTTTCCTTTAATTTACCCTGACTTCTTTCTTTTAAATACAATTTTATTTGTTTATTGTTTATTTTTGGCTGTGCTGGGTCTTTGTTGCTGTGAGGGCTTTCCTCTAGCTGCAGCGACTGGGGGCTACTCTCCAGGTGTGGCCCCCGTGTCCTCTCCTGTTGTGGAGCACAGCCGCTAGGGCTCAGGGGCTTCAGTAACTACAGCTCCCGGGCTCTGGCGCACAAGCTCAGCTGTTGTGGTGCCTGGCATGTTGCTCTGTGGCATGTGGGATCTTCACAGACCAGGGGGTCAAACTGGTGCCTCCTGCACTGGCAGAGGCTCCTTTACCACTGAACCACCAGGGAAGCCCCGCTACAGGATTTATGGATTCACCGTTTAAACCCACAGAATGCTGGGACCCAGGGCATATGCTTTCATGGGGACGGCAATCCAGCCCCGAGAGGAAATATTATACAGCTGTTAAAAGGCCAGAGAAAGTTCTTCATGGGAAGAAATCTGGGACATCTTGTTATGAGGGACTCAGAAGGGCTGCAAAACAGCAGGGATGGGTGGTATGATGCTGTTTCTATGAGGGGAAGGGAAAAGTACACAGATGCGCTTGTTTGGGGGAGGAACACTGCTGGGAGGAGAAACGAAACACTGGCTGGCAGCCTCTGGGGAGCCTGGGGGACTGGTGTCTCTCCTGAACACCCCTGGTATAGTTTACATGTGTGGCCTGAGTCTGTTTTGCCTATGGAAAGAAAAATAAACTGGAAAAAAATATTTTTAAAAGACTGCTGTGAAAAGAAAGGAGGGGCAAAATAAAAGCGTTTGGATGGGTGTTGTGGGGGGAAATTTTAGGCCACATCACAGGTTTGTTGCAGACCCTACTTTCGGGCTGAAAGCCTCTGGTGCCCCCCAGTGCCTGGTGGGCTCACACCTTTCCTGTCCGGGGTCAAGGAGTGTTCAGAGTCCTGGGGCCCCCAGGGGTGAGACTTGGGCTGGCCTGGGGCTGGGACTGACAGAGGCCCTCGAGGGTCCGGGAAGACCCCTGGAGGCTTGGCTGGCTTCAAGTGGGGACCCGTGAGTGCCTATGTGGGGCCGGCAGTCCAGCAGGACCTCTCTAGGTGCCAAACCCAAGGAGGGCCAGAGCAGAGGAAGGAAGGGTGACTGGACGGGGGGTGGAGACCCCTGGTGGGGGGGTTGGTGTGTACCTCTTTCCCATGACAGTCACTCTCCAGCCAGGGGTGCTAGAATTGGCCAGTATCTCAGGCACTGAGGACTCCCCTGGGTTCTGAGCCCTGGGTGTCGAGCCAGACAAGGTGATGGGTGTTCAAAACTCTGCCCTCCACTTTCAGACCCCTGAAGTGAACCCAGCTTCAGGATCAGGGGCTGGGATTGGCGGGGGTGGGGGTAGGTGATGACAGTGGGCCGGGGCCCCAAGCCCTGCAGCCCCCCAGCATGTGTACTGAGTCACTTCAGTTGTGTCCAACTCTTTGTGACCCTATGGACTGTATGTAGCCCAGTAGGCTCCTCTGTCCATGGGATTCTCCAGGCAAGAATAGTGGGGTGGATTGCCATGTTCTCCTCCAGGGGATCTTCCTGACCCAGGGATCGAACCTAGGTCTCCTGAACTGTAGGCAGATTCTTTACCGACTTAGCCACGCCCCCAACAGAACCCAGACAGGGATCCTTGGGTCCCCCTTTCCCACGATCCCCCACCCTTCAGTCTCCTCCTTGCTCGCTCTGCCCTCCCCTCGGTGTGGTGACCCTGTGGGCATGGTGGTAGGTGCCCTTTTCAGGGGGCTCAGAGGAGACGGGGCCAGAAGTGCCTGCTATGGTGAGGGCAGGATGGGTTCCAAGGTGTCTGCTTTGACAGGCTGGGTCCAGCCGGGGCCATGCCTGACTGCCCACCGTCCACCCCGACCTGCCACGAGGCTTCCCAGCTGGCACGGGAGGTTGCTCCCCCGCTTCTGCCAGCCCCACAGCCTTTGCACCCTCTGTTTCCTCTGGCTGGAATGTCCTCCCTTCAGTCACCCCAGGCTGGTTTCTCCCTCCCTAGCGGCCCCCACCATGCCCACTGGCTCACGGCCCTGTTTCTCCCCGTGTCACTTTAGTTCTTTCTCTCCAGCATAGTTCTGTGTAAATCACTCTTGTTCATTTACGCGTTTGCTCATTGCATTGTTTTACTATACATGTCTGACTCTTTGCGACCCCGTGGACTGTAGCTCATCAGGCTCCTCTGTCCATGGGATTTTTCAGGCAAGAATACTGGAGTGGGTTGCCATTTCCTTCTCCAGGACATACATACATATGTATATATATATTTCTTTTTTTTTTTTTCTACCATTTTACTGTTTCTTCCTCAGACCAGATTTTGAGTTCTAGGAAGTGGGAGCCTCGTGAGTCTTGTCACCTGATGGGACTCCAAGCCCAAGACTCTGCCTGACGCATGTGGGTATTCGGTAAAGATGTGTAAGTCTTGCTTTTTTAAAGAATTAAAAAAAAATTTTTTTTTGAGGTGGACCATTTTAAAAGTCTTTACTGAGTTTTTTTTACAATATTGCTTCTGTTGTTTTGTGTTCCGGGTTACTGGCAATAAGGCACATGGGATCTTACTTCCCTTACCAGGGATCGAACCCACACCTCCTTCACTGGAAGAGGGAGTCCAAACCACTGGACCACCAGGAAATTCCATCACTCCTAAGTCTTGACTTTGAGACCCTCATTCACGGATGGTTCCTGCCTGACCCTGCCTCCTCCCCACACCCTGCCGCCACCATCAACTATGGGGGTGAACTGAGTGGGTCCCCACTCAGAGCAGGGCTGGGCCATGTATTTACAGAGCCCTGCTCTGTTCCTAGGCTGGGTGCTGACCTGAGGGTGTAACAACTGGGATATGCCCCATGTTCCACTAAACAATACACACAGTGATGACAGGTGATTTAGAAGCTGGTAAAAGATGGACAAAAATAGGAGAGGGCAAAGGGCATGTGGGGTGCTGGGCAGGACGCAGGTTCCGAGGCGTGTCAGGAAGGCTTCAACGAGGAGGTGGCGCTTGAATTTGGAACTGAAGGTGGTAACTGGGGAGCTGTAGGGGAGGGGACAGGTCAGGGGAGAGAGGTCTGGGCAGAGGGCATAGGCTGTGCAAGGGCCCTGGGGCAGGACTGTGTGGCTGGAGCAGAGTGAATGAGGGGGAGAGAGGGAGGAGCAGAAGGCAAGGGAAGGACCTGGGAGTTTTACCCCCAGGGAGATGGGAGCCCTGGAGGGCTGTGGGCAGAGTGGGGCGGGACCTGACTCAGAGCAGGGCGGGGCCTGGCTTGAGTGCAAACAGGGCTGCTGCTGTGGGGAAGACAGACTTGGGGGGTGAGCGCAGAGCCGGGAACCAGGATGGGGGTAAATACCTGGGTCTAGGTGGTGCTGACGGGGGCAGCACTGGGTTGTGGGGAGTGAGGTGTGGGTAGGTCCTGGATGGATTCTGGAGCCAGAAGGGTGTGAAAAGGGATAAGAAGGCAGCAGATCAGCCTCCAGGTACAGTGTGTGGGGCAGATGGCTGGCCCGTGGGGCTTCCTCAAAAGCCTTATGTATCCCCCTAGCTCATGTCCAGCGCAACTTTTTACAAGAATTTTGGGGTTATAATTTTGCTTTTAAGATCGCTTGGCCGGGAGCACACATCCCTCCTCCCACCGGGTTGCTTTTGTTGTCACCGTGGCGACCACATGGGAAGTCTTTCAGAGGCAGCCTGTAATGCTCTTTGCCAAGGACAGCTAATAATAATAAAAGAACTAACACTGGGGACTTCCCTGGTGGTCTGGTGGTTAGGACTCCATGCTTCCAATACAGGGGGCGCAGGTTTGATCCCTGGTTGGGGAACTAAGATCCTCCCATGCTGCTCAGTGTGGCCCCCTGAAAAAAGAGAACTAAATGCCCACTGTGAGCTGGGCCCTGTGACATCACCTCTAGGGGCCTCAGTTTCCTCATCTGTAAATAAGATTAAAGTGAAGAGCTCACTCTGGAGCGGGGAAGGGCATGGGTTTCGAGGACTCAACAAACTGACAAAATGAGCTGACAGTAACAATGCCATCCACAACTGTGCCCTGCTAGTGGTGGGAAGGGCTGAAGATGTTCCTCCCTTTGTTTTGGACTGCCTACATTTTCTTGGCCTGCAAGCAGCTCAGAGACTTGGCCTGGGCTGGAGGGCTGGGTCAGTCCTTGCAGCCTTGTCCCCAGCGGTCTTCAGTCCTTGGATCTTCCTTGGTCCTCTGCCTGGGACACCCTTCCCCTCGGCGCACATCTGGAAAGCCCCTCATCCCCAGGTCCTCCCTTCGCCTCCTCCAGGAAGCCCTCCTAGTCCCCTCCAGTGAGGCCCCTGCTCCTCCTCTGAGTTCCCCCTCTGCTCCAGTCCAGACCACTGGGGGCTGGGGATGGCTCGGTCTAGGTGATTCCGGAAAGGCCCTCCAGTGCCCCATGCGGGGGTCCTGCTGGGGCAGTGTGTGGGGTTCCAGGCAGAACGGTCGGAGCACAGGGTGCTCTGGTTGGGGGCCATCCCCACGGGGCACCTCCCAGCCTGGTAAATGTTTACGGGAGAGGGGCCTGTGTCTGGGGCTCCCTGGGGTCCAGTGAGCAGCTGCTCCCTCCTGCCCCATCCTCGAGGGCCTGGAAGGCCTGCTCCAACCCTCATCCCTGCCCACACAGGGGAAACTGAGGCTAGGAGGCAGGCTGGGGCTGGCTGGCCCTGAATGAGTTTTTCCTCCCCTCTGTGGGCCCTCGGACCTGGCACTCAGTTTGGGCTTCAGGAGAGCCAGACTGAGGAAGGCTGTGTGGGGGTGAGGTGTGACGCCTAGGAGGATCTAGTTCTGGAAGCTACTGCGGTGTGGGGGGCGGGAAGTGACCAGCTGCGGGGCCTTGAACTGGAGCTTTTGGCAGCCCCGACACTATCACAGACACTACTGATTCTAAGAATCTGTCTACCCTGCTCCCCGATGCTACAAGCAGGACAGATGGGAAGGTGTGGGAGGACGGGCAGGGAGGCAGGGCTGCAGGGCCAGGGACCTGGGGGCACCAGCCTGAGCATGGCAGGCCCTGCCCCCTGCCGGCCACCACAGGGACAGGCCAGGCTGGTGCTGGAGTCAGGGACCTGAACCCCACTCAGCCGGCATGGAAGGGGCGTTCCCACGGGTGGAGCCACTTCCCCTCTTCAGGGAAGAGCTGAAGGAGGCTTGCACTCACGTCCACTTGCCAGGTGGGGAAACTGAGGACAGAGCAGGAAGGAACCGAGTGCTGAGTCTCGAATGCAGGTCTGGGAGCCCTGAGGCCGGCTGGTCCCATGGCAGGGGCGAGGGGGTATCTCCATCCTCTCTCAGAGACCCCCAAGTCTGGACCTGGGTGCCTAGGCCTGGATGTGACCCCAAGTTGGCGCCTGGTCCCAGGCTGCACGTGGACACTGGTGCCCACTCTGGGGTGGTGTGCTGGGAAGGGGCCCTGTCCGTGCAGAGGGGCTCGGCGTGGCAGGTGGGGAGGCCGAGGGGGCAGGGCTGGGAGAGCCCCGAGTGGCTGTAAGGGGGTGCGGGGGCTGGGGTGGCAGCAAACAGTGGCAGCAAGGGCGGCCCAGCTGGGGCTCCGTGCTCTGCTTCACACTCGAGTGAATTATTACCTGGGCTGGACACAGCATAAACGCAAGGCTCCAAGTTCGGCTTTCAACCGTGTCAGGCTCCGCGAGAGAAGGAAGGGGAAGGAGGGTTGGGGCAGACACGGGGGAGGGCCACTCCTGCCATCCCTGGACCCCTCGGGGTGCTCCTGCAGCACCCAGACCCCCGCCAGGATGCGATCCCGCCCCGCAGGGTGTGCCCTGGAGAGCACTAATTTATGGCCCACTGAGGTGTGCTGGGACATGCAGGGCCTTCCTCTCTGGCTGCCAGGAAGAACTGAGCTGGTCGTGCAGAAAGCCCAGGACTGCGCCAGCATTCTGGGGCTGCCTGCATCACCGGGCCTGACAGGCAGCTGTGCGTGCGAGGCCCCGAGTCCTTCCTGCGCCGCCGCTGAGGGCCCCTGCCTGCAGGCTCCCGGTGGCCTGTCACCCACCTGATGGGGACGGGGCTTGGGGGCCAGGCCGTCTGGGGCTCTCCGCTCCGGTGCCCAGGAATTTGGAAATGGGCCGTGCGTGGGGCCTGGGCGTGTTTTCCACATGCTGTTGGGTTTGGGGGAAGGCCCAGAGAGGGGCTGGCCTGCGAGCTGCAGGGGGGCCACAGGAAGGGCTGTGGGCTGCGGGGCCCCATCCCCTCCAACCTCCCCACTGTCAGTCCCCAGGGCCACTCACAGAGAACTGGCTGAGGCCCGGCGACCTCTGCCTGACACCTGCTCCCACACTGGGGCCCGGCTGGCGCCGCGCCTGCCCCTTCGGGCACAGACCCAGACGCCTTATCTCCTGCCGCTTCCTCACTCCCGCCCACGTCCGCCCTGAGCCGCCCTGGCCTGTCACCCAGCCTCTGTCACCTGGACAGGGCTTCACCCTGGAGAATGATAGAGGAGGAGAGATGCACACAAATATACACAGGATTTATTATTTTTAGACGAGTTCCAAACTGCCCGAGGTCCCAGGAGGCGGCAACAGGGCTCACACCTTGGGTTCTGCAAACACCTTCCAGCCCTCCAGCTGGCCCATCTTGACCAGTGCTGCCGTCAAGCCCATGTACGCACAGGCAGCGGCTCCAATCCCATAGCTGCGGGCTGCAGGGGCGGAAAGACTGGCGTCAGACAGCATGCGGGGAGCGAGGCTCGCCTACGCCCACCCTGAGCACCGCCCGAGGATGGCCCTCCCTCCAAGCTCAGGTGGCCAGGGCTGGACCACATGCTCCTTAGGGACGGAGCCCCGGGGCCTCTGCCTTTGAAGGTGGGTGGCGGGAGTCCAGGCTTCCAGGCGTGGGGGCCGTGGGGGACTGAAGGCCGCTGGCAGGTCTCAGTCCTGGCGAGTCTGCCCTGTGGTCTGTGAAGCGGAGAATGCAAGATGCCAGCGGCCTGAGAGGTGCCCTGGGAAGGGGGTTCTGCCTGCTGAGCGCCGGGCTCACACACCCCGTTGCAGGCTCAGGGGTGGAGGTCAAAGCCAGACCTCAGCCAAGGTCTCCAGCAAAGGCCAGGAGGGCGTGGCACCCTCCTTCTCTTCCCGGCTGGAACCTTCCACAGACACTCCAGCCAGCGGGCTGGGGTGTTTATCTGTGTGTGGCCTCCATTTCTCCCCTGGCCGGTCGCCCCCACCCGCCAGGCTAAGGGAGGCGGGAAGAGTGGTGTCTGCTTCCTATTCCAGGCGGCTCTGCTGTACCAGGCTGGCCTGGGGCCCGGCCTCCCACAGGGGAGACTTCCTCTTCTCCATGTGGGTGACCTCAGGCCACCTCGTCTCCCTGGGGCCTCAGTGCCCCCGTCTGGAAGGTGGGGATGGTGACAGCCGCTTCCCCGTGGGGCCCTGGGTGCCAGCAGCTCCAAGCCAGCCCCGACTGTTCCCCCCGACGGGCAGTGACCTGTGTTCTCTGACAAGATGCGGCAGAGGGAGAGAGACATAAGCGAGGCAGGTGGGGGCCCAGATGTACATAGCGGGTTGGGACAGTGACTTCTGGGGGGAAGGGTGTTCTGGCAGAGGGCACAGCCATGCCAAGGCCTTGGGGTGCTGGAGGAACAGCGAGGAGGCCGTGGAGCTGCAGCAGAAAGAGCAAGGCGGTGAGGACAGGATGGGGGCAGAGCAAGTCCATGCAGGCCACGCTGAGCCACGGGGGCAGGAGGCTGTAGCGAGGTGGGCGGGTAGCAGGTGCCTGAGCAGTGCTAAACTAGCTGGCGGCTGAGACTCGGAGGCGCAGGATCTCTTGCGGGCGCTGCCCTTTCCCCTGCCAGATGTACGTTCTGCCCACCCACCCCTGATGGGCAGAGGGAGGAGGGTTGGCAGAGGTCAGGGGCGCGGGGCTCACTCACTGCGCGCTCCCAGGGTCAAGCCTCCGGCACAGCCTCCGATGAGGTAGTTGAGAGGGTCATCGGGCTTCTCGCGGACCTGGGCACTAACGCAGGAGGTGAGGCCAAATATGGCTCCAATGGCAGCTGTGGGGGCAGGTGGGGCAGGAAGGCCCCCAGTCTGAGTCAGGGGTCCAGCCCAGTGCCGGAAGGGCCCCTGAAGAGAAGCCCAGATGTCATGCAGGCTTGCTCACCTGCGGTGAATGTGTACCGTCCCGTCCTCGCCACTCCCTCCAAGAAGGAGGTCGGGGTTTTGAGCGCAACGCTGTAGGCAGAGACAACGAGGCCTGTGGACAGAGAGGGACAGAAAAGCAGCCAAGCAAGTCAGCCCTGGGTCCTGGAGGGGGCAGGCCCCTCCCCAGTCCACAGCGCTGGCTCCTTGCATTCCCATGGCAACCACCAAGGTGGCTTGGGCCAGGGTGGGCCAGGAAGCGGCTGTCACAGGGCTCACCTGGGGTCCCACAGTCGATGAGCTGGGATCTAACCTGGCTCTCCTGCTCCAAGGCCTGGGCTCTCACCCCCCTCATCCAGCCCACCCCACAGGGCACCAGCCCAGAACACGGCCCCCACTGAGGATGGGCTGGGGCCTTGGTGGCTAGACCAGCACTCCAGCCCTGCTCCCCACTTCCAGCAAACCTCTGTCCCTGCTACAGGGCCCAGGGTTCCTGACGCCTCTTCTCGCCACTTGCAGACCCGACCCTCACCCTGGCTGGCTCAGCGTCACCACTCTGGTAAGCTCTTCCATCTCCACAGTTACCCCAGATGACCTGCCCCTGATATTGGTTTTTACGTGTGAGGGGCCCTGGTGGGCAGCCAGGCCCAAGGTCCTACCCTAGGGCATGCTGAGCCAATGCTGACCTGCTCCGTGTGTCAGCCTCCTCAGCCAGACCCTCTTTGGTGGATGCACAGACCTACGCCCACCTGGCTGGCCTCCCTGTCACCAGAACAGCCCAGTACAGGGCTCCCCACCCTCCAGCTGACCCTGCACCTCTCCTCTCCAGACAGACTCACAGTGGGGCCCAGCTGCCAGCACAGACCTCCTGGGGCCAGCCCGTCCCAGACAAAACAGAACCACCTCCTGCCAGGTGACAGGGCACCCACTGCCCTCTCCCTCCTCAGGGCCTGATGGGCTCAGTCCCCTCAGACAGGCAGAGAGACTCCCTTGATGCCACCCACCTGGAAGAGGAGCCTGGAACACCGGAGGATCTGAAGACCAACCACCTTCACCGATGCCCCAGGGATGTGGGCCCCACCCAGTTTCCAAGTCCCCAGCTTCTGCAGACCCAGCAGCTGGCATGCTGCACTGCCCCACCATGACCTTCCCAGCTGAGCAGCAGCCCTCCAGCCCTGCTGAGGTTCAGCTCGCAAGAGCTGCGGGGGATTTGTCACAGTGGACAGGGGCAGTAACCTTGGGAGCAACTCTGAGGAGGGCCAAGACAGCCGACCCACTTCCCAGACAGGGACGCCGAGGCCCAGGGATGAGGGAAGAGGAGCCGCATATACAGAGGGCACCCGTACGCCAGGTGCCCACTTGGGGGCTGCCCAGGTCCAGTAGTTCCGCACCCCACGCTGAACCCTAGTGTCCCCGCACTCCTCAGAGGCTGACGGCTAGGAAGGAGGGGGTGGGGCAGAGTCTGGGGCTCCCCCTGCCTGCAATGTCCCAGCAAGCCCCTTTCCTCAGTTATTCTCTCATATGAGACCCCCACCCCCACCCCCACCCCAGCTTGTAAAGACTTAATCAGAGCAGCTCCCCACCCTGTCTGGGACCTGGGGCTGCATGATCTCTAGATGACTCTCTGAAGAGGAACCACAGACAAGGTTCAGTGATAGTCCCCAAACCGCAGTGAATCCTGGGGGAGAACCTTATTGATCCTACCCCCACATGCCTGCTTTCCTTATAGCTCAAATAGTAAAGAATCTGCCTGCAATGCAGGAGATCTGGGTTCAATCCTTGGGTCAGGAAGATCCCCTGGAGAAGGAAATGGCAATCTACTCCAGTATTCTTGCCTGGAGAATTCCATTGACAGAGGAGCCTGGCAGGCTACGGTCCATGGGGTCACAAAGAGTCAGACATGACTAAATGACTAACACATACATACCACATGCCTGCGACTCTGGCCAAGGGACACCCAGCTGCCAGGCCACGCTGGGCATAGAACGCATCCCAGCATCTTATGAGCCCCTCAGAAGTCCTTTAACTGGGAAGGGATGACCTGGAAGCCACTGCATTATCCCAAGGTCAAGGACTGTCCGTCCCCCGACCACAACAATCATTTAGTAGATGACATGCCAGCCAGCTCCCCCAGCCCACTTAACTCCTCAGATGCTACAGCCACCACCACCCACCCCCTCAGCACTCGAGGGTCTCCACTGACTTGGCCCCTTCCACAGGTTCCTGTCACCCCCTCAAAAGACCCCTCCTCAGCCCCTCTGCCAGGTCCTGGCTCCCCAACAGTCTTCTGAAGTGACTTCCAGACACTTCACATGAATGAATGAATGCACAGTCATTCACGCATTCTCACATTCATTCACTCACTGTTACTGAGTACCTTCATTCATTCATTCGTAAAGTCATTCATTCATTCCTAGTTACTACCTCGCCTTCCTTCCCTCGCTCATTTCATCACCCAGTTACTGTGTGCTCTGTGCTGGGTTAGAGCCTGGCCCCCTGCCCTCAAAGGGGCTCACCATTCCAGAGAACTCAAGTGTGAATTCTCGCTGTAGAGTGCTGAGGGGAGGCAGGGATGGAAGAAGGGAGGAGGTGTGGGAGGACAGAGGAGCATGTGTAGTTAGGTCCTGAGTGTTGGAGTTGGCTGGTGAGGCAATCCAGGTGGCAAAATGAGTGTCACAGACACACAGCAACGCCCTTGAAGACCCACAAGCCCCCTTGCAGGGCTCCTGGAAATCAGTGACAGCCCCCCAAATCCGAGTCTCTCCATGACCACAGGACATAATGCCTCTGTCAAAGGTTTCCACCTGCAACCCCTCCAACACCCTCCAACAAGCTCCTCCAGACTCCATTCAAGCAGACGCCACAAACACCCAGCACCCAGGAATTTTGACTACCCCAGTGATCAGCTTGTCACAGATACCACAACCTCCCTGGGCCCAGGAACCCTGCTAGCTCCCCCGCCTCTCCCTGCAACGTCTATCTCACACCAGAGGTCCCCATGGCCGGCTCAGACACTCCAACGAAGACCACGTACCCACTCCGCGAGATTCTTAGCCCTCATGAGACCCTCTCGGACCCTATGATCTCTCTGCGCCCTCTGCGTTAGTCCGACAACTCCACAAAGTCTATCTAGTACGAGAGCCCCCCCGGCGTCCCAAGGCCACCCCACATACCCCAACGACGACTACTGCCACCCCGCGAGGTCCGCAGCCCCTCCAGGACGCCCTCGGGCAGTCCCCGAGGGGATCTGACGGCCTCCCTGCGCCCTATACCCTGGGGACCCGGCCGGTACTCACCAGCGGCACCACCGATACTGGTGGTGGCGTAGGTCTTGCGGTGGCACTCGGTGCCTTCGGGGATGTCCCAGTACTGGTGAAGAAGCGTCTTAGCCATGACAGCACAGCCCTGGTCCGGCACCTTACCACCCGGCGGCTCCTGCGGCCAAGGACGGACGCCGCTG
>SJYX01010260.1:7889-43323 GCA_006410675.1 Oreotragus oreotragus
GGCGGGGCGAGAGCCCGGAAGTGAGGGCGGAGTCGGCCAGGGGCTGTCTCGCCCGGTCCCCTCGGTTTTACTGTCGCAACAACCTGCTTCTTTGCGGTTCTGAAGAAGGCTTAAGCTGGCCCACTCTCTGGATTCGAGTCCTGGTGAGAAGCAATTCTGGAAGCACCAAGACCTGTGTTCACCCGTTCCTGCGCAGAGAGCTCTGTAGCAGTACTAGAAGAAAGCTGCTTTGTTTATTGCTTACTTTTCTCGCTGCATCTCTAACGGAGGCAGGACCTTCCTTGGGTCTGAAAAGAGACTACTCATACAGTAAGCTCTCCTCCCCCTCCCACCCCCAGGACAACTCTGTTCTCGCATTGTGCGGAGCCCTTGTCAAGTATCAGTGTTAGTACGCACAAGTCTGGACCATGGTTACCGTTCCCTGAGCAGCACAGAAGTCTTGCAGAGGTTAGATGGCTAGAAAGTGATAGGGGCTGATCGCGAACCTTCCAGTCTGTGACACTAACCTTTGTTGCCACTATCTTGTGCAAACAGTCTCCTCTTGAACCTTTCCACACCTTCAAACATTAGACTTTCAGTTTCCAAAATTGCCCTGGTTGATTTTTTTTCTAAATGTATTGGTCAGACCTGTTCTTGACTTAAAACTGCATGCAAAAGGAGCTACTACTAATTTTTGTTCATATGTTATCTACTTAATGACATGTTCTAGAATTTTGCCAGGGCTGTGCAACCTTTGTTTTTTTCCCCTTTTATTGAAAACTGGAACTTAGTCTGTAGTCTTCTGGAATATCTTCTTTGATACTGAGCTACTAAAGTCCTTGGAATTTTCATATGTGATAAGAATACTAGGAGGCTCTCTTGTTTATATTTGACCTTTGACCTTAGTTCCTGCCACAAGGCCACAAAAACCCTTGGCATTTCCTGGGTGATAGGAATGTCATTTGTTCTAATGAGCAACTTTGGGCTCCTAGACAGCTTCTGAATGGGAGCTGATTATTGGAAAGATCAAGCCACGATTAGAAAGTTGAAATTTTTTTAGCGTCTCCCTCCTGTGCCTTTCCTTGTGGGAAGGCTTCCCTGTGGCTCAGCTGGTAAAGAATCCACCTGCAATGCTGGAGACCTGAATTTGATCCCCTGGAGAAGGGAAAGGCTACCCACTCCAGTATTCTGGCATGGAGAATTCCTTGGACTGTGTAGTCCATGGGGTTACAAAGAGTCAGACATTACTGAGCGACTTTGACTTCACTCTTACGCCACCCCCTACGCTTGCCATTGTATTGAGATGAGAGAAGGGTTGAAAAAGGAGCTAATGATAAATCATGCTTAGATGATGAAGCATCCTTTAAAATTCCAACAAAATGGGGTTCAGAGAGCTTCCAGGTTGGTGAACACATCCACACACTGGGAGGGTGCCACACCCTCAACTCAGGAAGACAGAAGCTCCTGTGCTTGGGACCTGCCCCCCCCATGCCTTTCCCCCACGCCCTCCATATCCCCCACCCCAGGCCTTGACCTCTATATCATCTGGCATTCATCTATGTCCTTTAATAAACTAATAAACATAGGTAAGTGTTTCCCAGAGTTTCGTGAGTTGGTCTAGCAAATTACTGAATCCTCCGGGTACGAGGTCACAGGAACCTCCAGGTAGAACAGAAGTTAGGAGTAACTTGGTGACTTAATACTTGTAATTGGCATCTGAAGCAGAGTCAGTCTCATGGTACTGGTCCCTAACCTGTGTTATCTGATGTTATTTCAGATTGTGTCAGAATTGAGTTAAATTGTAGGACAACCAGCTGGTATCCCAGAGGACTGCTTGGTGGGAGAAAATGCCCATGCATTTGGTGTCAGAGGTAAAGTATTCTGTATGAGTAGTAATGAAGACATGTAGGAAAAAGACTGGTTTTTTTTAGTACATACATTAATCTGACTTGCTGTTAACATAAGACTGAATCCAGAACTGCTGCTAATTTTAGGCAATCATATGTCATCCATTTAATGACATGTTAGAATCTCGCCAAGATTATGGAAAGATTTACAGCCTCTGTTTCCCACCCCACCCCACCACCCTTTTGAAAATTGTAACCTAGGTTCCAATTTCCTGGAATATCTTCTACCCACACAATTTCTCCAGAATATTAGCAGTGACCAAGTTGCATATTTACAGTACTGGGAATGTAATAGTTACTAAGGAGTCTTGAAATGATTTTTTTAATTTGGAAAGATGTTGTAATATTAGAAACAGTCTTAAGACAAAATTTATATTGCTGTCACCTTTACATAATACAGTTCTACAGATAGCTTCCTGATACTTTCACAACCCCAAATTTACTCCACTCAGCTGGCTTTCTCATTGAAATTAATGGTAACGCCACTTCATTTGTTCAGGCCATAGTGCTGAGAGCCATCCTCATACTCCTCTCATACATCCCTTGTCAATCTGTCTGAAAATCCTCTTGGCTGTATCTTCAAACCGTGTCTCAGGTTCAGTACCTCAGTATACTCACAGCCACCTTCAACCCACACCTGGACAACCCAGGTCCCTCTGTCCTTACTTCCTTCCTCCAGTAGCCTGGTCTTCACACAGTGGTCAGAGTGATCCTGACATTTTTCTGTTTAAAACCCCACAGTGTATCCCCAGTTCAATTGGAATAAAAAGCCAGTCCTTTCATTAGACTACAACGCTCAATACCAACTGGCCTGCTTACTCCTAACAGGCTTTGCTCACTCTGTCTCAGCCTCACTACCTTCACTGCTATTCCTTGGGGAATATTTCTAGTGCAGAAGCTCTAGCTGTTCTCTCTGCTTATCAGTTCATCAGTCAGTTCAGTCGCTCAATCATATCCGACTCTTTGCAACCCCATGGACTGCAGCATGCCAGGCTTCCCTATTCATCACCAACTCCCGGAGCTTGCTCAGACTCATGTCCATCAAGTCAGTGATGCCATCCAACCATTTCATCCTCTCTCAGCCACTTCTCTTCTTGCCTTCGAATTTTCCCAGCATCAGGATCTTTTCCAATGAGTCAGTTCTTCAAATCAGGTGGCCAAAGCATTGGAGCTTCAGCATCAGTCCGTCCAATGAATGTTCAGGTCTGATTTCCTTTAAGATTGACTGATTTGATCTCCTTGTAGTCCAAAGGACTTACAAGAATCTTCTCTAACACCACAGTTCAAAAGCATGAATTCTTCAGCTCTCAGCTTTCTTTATGGTTCACTTCTCGCATCCATGCATGACTACTGGAAAAATCATAGCTTTGACTAGACAGACCATTGTTGGCAAAGTAATGTCTCTGCTTTTTAATATGCTGTCTATGTTTGACATAGCTTTTCTTCCAAGGAGGAAGTGTTTTAATTTCATGGCTGCACTCACCATCTGCAGTGATTTTGGAGCCCAAGAAAATAAAGTCTGTCACTGTTGTCCTTCACCATCTCCCGGAGCTTGCTCAAACTCATGTCCATTGAGTCAGTGATGCCATCCAACCATTGCATCCTTTGTCGTCCCCTTCTCCTCCTGCCTTCAATCTTTCCCAGCATCAAGGTCTTTTCTTGGCTCTTCAAATCAGGTGGCCAAAATATTGGAGCTTCAGCTTCAACATCAGTCCATCCAAATGAATATTCAGGATTGATTTCCTTTAGGATTGACTGGTTTGATCTCCTTGCAGTCCAAGGGATTCTTAAGAGTCTTCTCCCAACACTACAGTTACTCTCCCTTACTCTGCTCCATTTTTTCAGTAGCACTTATCAACTCCTTCCATATTTATTATGCTTTACTACTTCCTGTCTGCCTCTGCCTGCTTGGAGGGGAGGCATGTTTGGCTGTTTGGTTCTTTGATATTTCCCAAGTGCCTGGAACAAGGATGTGCTCAGCACTTAGTAGGTGCTCAGCAAACATTGTGAATGAATGAATGAATGAACTTGAACAATTATTTTCATGATGGAGTGTTGCTATCTAAGCCTTTCTTACCTGCAGATACATGAACATAGTGGTAAGCATACTATGCATATTTTGTATATGATATTTTTGTCATCATACCATACATACTATCATGTATCTAAATATTTTCAAAATTACAACCACTTTTTCTTTTTAAATGTACTTAAACTTTTTGCATGCTTGGTATTGTTTTTCAGACAATAGGCTTGTTCAAAGGAAAAGTTAATTATTTCCCACCTCCACTTATCCTGCTGAAAGGAACCACTTTAAATTTAGTGGATATCTTTCCAAATATTTTCTCTGTACATACATATAAATATGTAACATGTACAGATTTCACAGTTCAAAGACAAGTATGTAACTTTATTTTCTGTAACACAAGCCAGTTTCTGTTTTAGGCCTCATTCACTCTGATAGCAGAAAAACTAAGTANTTCCCACCTCCACTTATCCTGCTGAAAGGAACCACTTTAAATTTAGTGGATATCTTTCCAAATATTTTCTCTGTACATACATATAAATATGTAACATGTACAGATTTCACAGTTCAAAGACAAGTATGTAACTTTATTTTCTGTAACACAAGCCAGTTTCTGTTTTAGGCCTCATTCACTCTGATAGCAGAAAAACTAAGTGTAGTTAACTCAGAATAAATGTTCACACTTCATGATTTGCTTATGTATTAATGATCACTTAATTCAGGCTTAATCTGCCTGCAATGTGGGAGACCTGGGTTTGATCCCTGGATTGGCAAGATCCCCTGGAGGAGGGCGTGGCAACCCACTCCAGTATTCTTGCCTGGAGAATCCCCATGGACAGAGGCACTTGGCAGGCTATAGTCCATGGGGTTGCAAAGTGTCAGACCCAACTGAGCGACTAAACACAGCACAGCATGGTTTAATTCTAGTGAACTTGTTCTTTTCTCCTTTCACTTTTATATAATTACCAAGTTTTTTAAAGTTATTATAAAAGTGTATATTCATTACAGAAAAATTTTGTTGTTGTTCAGCTGCTAACAACAACTGTCCGACTCTTTGAGACCCTGTTAACTGCAGCACGCCAGGCTTCTCTGTCCTTCACTAACTGTCTCCCTGAATTTGCTCAAACTAATGTCCATTGAGTCAGTGAGGCCATCTCCTCTGTTGCCCCCTTCTCTTGTCCTCAGTTTTTCCCAGCATCAGGGTCTTCCCCAGTGAGTCAGCTCTTCGCATCTGCTGGTCAAAGTACTGGAGCTTCAGTTTCAGCATCAGTCCTTCAGTGAATAGTCACTGTTGATTTCCTTTAGGATGGACTAGTTTGATTTCTTTGCAGCCCAAGGGACTCTCAAGAGTCTTCTCCAACACCACAGTTCAAAAGCGTCACCTCTCTGGTGCTCAACCTTCTTTATGGTCCAGCTCTCACATCCGTGCATGAGTCCTGGAAAAACCATAGTTTTGACTATACAGATTTTTGTCGACCAAGCGATTGTCTGCTTTTTAATACACTGTCTAGGTTTGTTATAGCTATTTTTCCAAGGAGTAAGCATCTTAAAATAGGAAATCACAAATAAGCAAAATAAAAACCATAGGTAAAGCCAGCAGGCAGAAATAATCAATTTGTTCTGTTCATATATATGCATATTTGAGTTCATATTATAATTAGCTTTTATTGCTTTATATATTGCAAACATTTTTTCATGTCAGAAAATATACTTCTATGGCATTTTTAATGACTGTGTGGTCTCCCATTGTATAAATGTACTATAGTTATTTTACCTGATTTTGTACATTTGGTTTGTTTCCAGCTTTTCATTTATGTGGAATTACTTGTAGATGAATCTCTGTGCACATCCCTAGTTATTTCATCAGGATAAAACCCCTGGAACAGTTGTTAAAAGGTTGTGCTCACTGTTTAAGGCTTTTGATGATGTTGTCAGCAGACCTACCAAATGGTGTCACTGCTTTCACTCCAGCAGGCAGAAGGATCCTTTTCTCACATTGTACCAACACCATCTTAAGTCTTCCACATTACCTTGTTTTTCGATGTTTTCTTGAATATTTTCACAAGTAAATTTTTTCCAAAATATATTTTTCAGATGATAATTATTTGTGATTCATTTGAGAAACTAGATCCTCTTTTGTAATTTAATGGACTCCTCCTTATCAAGTATTCTTTGTATTGATTTTAGTCCAAAGCCCTATAGGTACAAGAGTCAGTTTGTATATTTGCCATTTGTGATATGTTCTTTTATTCTGGAATATATTTTAAAACTCTGACCCATAAGGAAATGGCCATATTCGTTTTCTCCTCTTATCTTATTTTACCTCTTAGCAACTTGTAAGACACTGGACTATGCGCCTTTTCTTACAACACTATTCCCCTCTAATTCCCTTGCCACCACACTCTCCTGGGTGCCCTCCTCCCTCTCAACCTTCCTAACCAGCTTCTTCCTCTCCCTTTTATTCTGTACCCAACACTTTCTGTTCACATAATGCTGTTACCGAACTCAGGTCTGGATCCTCGTTGTCCAAAAATCTTTACTCGAGAAAAAGGAAAGTTGCTTTTAATCAGAGTGCTGGCAATCTGAGGAGACAGTGAATTCAGTTTCCCTGCAAAGCTATCTCTGAAGATTCTGCTCGGTCATGATAGTTTGTAAAGGGGGGAAAAGGAAATAATCTCAGTTAATCATTGAAATAGGGGCACAGAGTTGTTGCAGTTCCCGATATAAAGAAAGCTGAGAGCCAAAGAATTGATGCTTTTGAACTGTGCTGTTAGAGAAGACTCTTGAGAGTCCCTTGGACTGCAAGAAGATCCAACCAGTCAGTCCTAAAGGAAATCAGTCCTGCATATTCACTGGAAAGACTGATGCTGAAGCTAAAACTCTTAATACTTTGGCCACCTGATGCAAATAACTGACTCAGTGGAAAAGACCTTGATGCTGGGAAAGATTGAAGGCAGGAGGAGAAGGGGATGACAGAGGATGAGATCGTTGGATGCCATCACCGACTCGATGGACATGGGTTTGAGCAAGCTTTGGGAGTTGGTGATGGACAGGAAAACCTGGCATGCTGCAGTCCATGGGGTCACAAAGAGTTGGACACAACTAAACGACTGAACTGAACCGAACTGAATCTTGTTACCTTAAGATGTAAATTATGGGAGTGGGTCTGGTAAGACCTTTACAACCTTGAGACATTCTTTTGATTTACTGTAATAACCAATTGAAAAAGTATATAGCTCCCTTGTTAAGACTAGCAAGGGGAGGCTCTCTCCATTCCCCCTTCTGATGTCTATGTCAGAAGCTTTTTCTGTCCCTTTTTCACTTTAATAAAACTTGGCTACACAAAAGCTCTTAAGTGATCAAGCCTGGTCCCTGGTCCCAAAGCTAAATCATCTTCTTCAGAGATCACAAATCCCATATTGTTCACCATAAGCTATCAATGTCAAGACAAAAGGAACCTCTCAGGAGAGTTCTTTCCTGCCAGAAGCTGCTTTCAACCCCAGTATGAGTCACTTGGCTTCCATTATCAACTCCACAAATAAGCCCCCAGGCCCCTTCTCCTCCATCGTCCAGGCCCATATATCCAGCTACATGCTTGGACATCTCAACTGGGTCCCCTCACAGACAGCTCTAATGCAGGTTTCCAAAACTGACTCACAGTATTCCTCCCAGCTCCTCTCCCAGCATTCCCCTCCTCAGTGAGTAGCTCCATCATCCCACGAAATACTTGTGCCAGAATTCAAAGTCCTTCACAGAGTTTCCACCTCTAATCGACACACACTCCTCCAGGCTCATCTCCCAGTTACTTCATGCTGTGCTTCTCTGCGTCTTTTCCCGACCTGGGCCGGTCATTACAGCTCGTACCCTAACCCTAGGAATTGGGTCTCATACCCTAACCCTAGGAACTGGGGCTCATACCCTAACCCTAGGAATTGGGTCTCATACCCTAACCCTAGGAATTGGGACTCATACCCTAACCCTAGGAATTGGGTCAAGATGGACTCAAGCTTGGCCAGCCAGTTCCTTCCTGGAATTTACTGAACCAGGAGAAGGTTTCTGTCAGATAGCAAACCTTGAGCACAAATGAAAATAGTTTCAGCTTTTCTGTTTAAAGGACAAAAGCCTTGGAGGATACTTGCTCAAGATTTGTGGGCCTTGCTCAACCTTTTGACCTTCTGACATGAGCTGATGCTCAAACTATGTGCAGTATGTATAGTAAGTGCTCAGTAAATGTTGGTTACTATTCTTATGATTAATTCTGAAGAGTTTCAGTCTAGTACTTTTTGTTTGTTTCATTTGTTCTATTCCCATCCCAGGAATACCAGTTTTGTGTATGTTGTGACTCATTTGACTACCTTCCACTTCCCTCATTTTTTGGTCTTTGTTTCTTTGCCATTTGTCATGTTTTTTGAATACTTTTTTGTGCATGCATGCATGCTTGCTCACTTGTGTCTAGCTCTTTGCAATCATGTGAACTCCAGCTCTTTGCAATCATGTGAACTGTAGCCCACCAGGCTCCTCTGTCCAAGGAAATTTTCCAGGCGAGAATACTGGAGTGGGTTACCATTTCTTCCTGTAGGGAATCTTCCTGACCCAGGGTTCAAACCAGCATCTCCTGCATTGGCAAGCGGATTCTTTACCACTGAACTACCTGGGAAGCCCCTAGTTTTTTCAGTTATTTTATTTTTGATGTTTCTAATATTCCCAGGCAAATATCAGGTTAATACAGTTAAGTTCCCCCAATTTTCCTTAAACTTAAAATAAAATTCTAACAATACATACTTTTTTTATCCTTCCAGAATGTATGATTTAGTGGTTTTCGGTATACTTGATACAGTTACACAACCATCACCACTTATCCAAAGCACTTTCATCACCCTTGTAAGAAACTGCATGTCCATTAGCAGTCACTCTCCTTTCCTGCCTCCCTCACCCCTATGAACCATTGATTTACTGTACATCCCTATGAGCCTGTTCTGAACATTTCATATGAATATCATCAGACATGTGTCTGCTTCTTAGCATGGTTTTTTAAGATTTCATCCATGTTATAGTATGTTTTAGCACTTCATTCCTTTTTATGGCTGAATAACTTTTCACTGTATATATGTTATTTATTTATTCATCAGTTGATAGATATTAAGTTGTTTCCACTCTAGTATCTGCTTTTGCCAGTGTAATATAAGGAATGAATATAAGGAGACTGGACTGCAGCCTCCACATAAAAGCCTACAGAATCCTCAGATGATGAAAGGTATTTGGGAGAAATTTTTGTTTTCTGGAGAACAATGGATGTGGGCTAGTGCCCCCCTAGATTTGGTGGAATCCCAATTTTAAATGATCTGTTAACCCTGTTCTTGTTATACACATAATCATCACACCATGTATCTTCTGTGTCAGATGGAGACAGTCCTGACCATGGGCACGTTCTGACTTTCTCCTGTCTTCTCACTCACTCTGTCCTTGGCCTGGTTGGTATTTATTCCTGAAATACCCTCCACCTGAATGTCTCTCATCATGTGTGACTTCTTAATCATTATACTATTTTCTAAAATCTGTTACCATTAGCACTTCCAGGAGGTGAGGGTGAACTTTTCTAGAACACTGAAGACAGATAACCCCCACTTCCTTTTTTATGTCCCTTGTGGCTAAAAATAAATAACTAAAAATTGGGTGTGGGGGCCTGGAGTTACACTGCAAATATGGGACTAAAGAGGATGTGACTAGCCCAGACATCTCCGTAGCTAATGTATAAAGCTGAAGACTGTGTAGTGTGCTATAGGGAATTTGAGTGAAACCCAGAATATTAAGCAGAGACTTAGGATGCAGGTGGGGTGGTAGATGGAGGACACTTGGGAATTTCAGTTTAATCATGGGATGAAAGCTATTTAAGTACACTTAAAATCATAGCACTGCCTTGCTTTGTTTCACAGTGAAGGATGCACTTACTATCTTGTGTCGGGTCTTTCCTTATTTAATCCTAGTATTATTTTAATTATATTAATTTGGAGCATTTCTCCCCAACTAGATTATGTGCTTCTTACAAGAGAGACCCTGCTTACCTCATAATACTCATATGTTTCTGAATTTGTTCAATGCAGTGAACATTTATCTGCCAGCTCAGATTCTGGCTCCTCTGATTTCTGTGGACTTGGGAGATTTGGTTTCCTTTTCCAAGGCTCAGGTCGTGAAATCTGTCCTTCATTCTTGGCAAGGCATTCATGAGGATCAAATGAAACCAAGGCTGTGGGAACCCTTTTAGAACTGAAAAGTGCTATGTAAATATCTGTGGTATTTAGAAGTTTCCAGATAGCAATCAGTATGCCAGGGTGCTAGTCGTTTTGAGCTTTCAGGGGAGGACCCCTTAATGCCCCTTCCATCTGAGAACAGAGAACGCCCTGAGCATCCCCTCCCTTAGGAAGCTGCTCCCATTTCTCACCTGGCCTTTCCCTTTTTCAGGACTCTCAGAGTGTGATCATGTCATAGAGAAATCCAGTCTGCTTTTAAACACCTTTCTTTAACCATATTATAAGTTCTGATTGTCACTGGATCGGTTGGTTGGTTTTCAAATCTGTGAATTTGCCTTTAAACCAGCAGCATTCTTAAGTCAGTATTCCTTTAGACCAGCTCCATCAAAAAGGGTTGTCCAGTTACCTAGTGAATATTTGAACCTTCAGATACTGATGCCAGGAAGCTGAGGTTTTCCTCTAGGGCCTCCACTAGTAGGGAGTGGTGCAGAGAGGGGAGGAGAGGGAGAAGGGCAGTCAAAAGAGAACGGTCTGAAATAGAAGTGTCTTTTGGCTTCAGGATGTATCAGGTCACAGGAGAGAGGAGACTGGTTATCAAGAAAGAACAAAAAAACTTACAAGTAAAACACTGAGGACAAGCAGGAGTACAAGAAGTATGTAAAATTAATTTGGAGTATTTCCTGAAGGTAGGTTTTGAAGGGAACAGGAGAGAGGAACCCCTGGTTTAGGGGTCATATATCCTTCTCTACTTGAAGTAGAACCAAGCTCAAATAGAAATATTTCTAATCTTTATCATCTAAACTGAGCCTGGTGCCAGGAGCTTGGATGCTGATACTGATTGCAGTGACCAGGTTTCACACACCCCAATCAAACCCTTTAAAGCATCTCCTCATGTAGGAGCAGTTGAGAAGTACTTTGGGGAAAACAATTTATAACGAATACCTCCAAACCAAAACTATAACCTCATCATAATTCTTTTATCTCTTTTGAAATGGGTTTTAAACCAGAATAACTATTTCTAATTGTTAGAAATATTTTAAATAATTGTCAGTAATAATCTTTAATAATCATGAAAAGAGAAACATACATTAGTCTTTTTTTTTATTAGTCTTTTTGAAAGTAACATTTCTGATCTTTTGCTCAGTATGTGAGTTGCTCTTTTCCACCTTATTTTGTGACAGAGGTGTGGTACTCGTGTTCCCCACCCGCATGCCCCACAAACCAATACTAGACTCCTCTAGAATAGTGGAAGAACAGAAGTTAAAGGCAACCGTACACTCCGAGCAAACACTCATCAGGTATCACCTGAAAAAATTTTAAGGGGCCGCTAGCTTCTTGGAGTTAATAATCCATTCTGCCTACTGCCTCCCAGTTATTTCACTGCTATATGACAATCACCTCTGCATTGTATCATGCACTGATTGCATTCCTGGTAACTGTTAAGGACTGACCTTTTCAGATGATTGGCACTTCTAAATAAATCAGATCCATTTGAGGTCATGTCTGGGGGAATATTACGCTTGCATTCTCACATGCCTTCTTGAGTGGGCGAAAAACAATTGGAATTTCTGTACAGAATTGGGTGTGATATATGAAATGGATCCTGTTACTCAGCTGCAACTCAGAATGAGGCGAATATTTCAAGAAAAACATTTGATTTGCATTTTTCTGGGCTTTGTCAATACTTGAAAACCAGAGGCAGTTTGTTCCAAGGAAGAGATCACGGATGGTTGGTCTGAGGAACACAGAGATGCCAGAATGATTTCCCCTCCCTCAGCTTGGGGTGCCACATCTTCCTTATCCACCCCCAAAGTCCTCAGAAGTCTTCTATTACCAGCTCAAATGCTTCTTCCTCCTTGAAACCTCAGTCACTGTCAGCACTGATTCGTCTTGCCTTGGAATTCATTGTGGTACAGCTGTCCCTAGTGTTGCTCCTGTCCTCAGCTCTGTTTCACCACCCCCAGCAGTGTCTTGAGAAGCCCCAGTGGAGTGTGAACAGCTGCAGGATGCAGCAGATGTGAGCAGCCACAGAGGAAACGGAAGCCTCAGTGAAGTGCTATGTGGAAACCCAGGCAAGCTGTGGAATCGAAATTAAGAAAGGTAGAAAAAAAATGTAAAATGTTGAAGATTTAACCTGATAAACTTTGAGCAAAAGAAGGAACATGATATAGTGGATAAGGCAGAACTTTGGGCTCAAATCTGAGTGAAGTTTACAAAGTCCACTCAACCAGATCCCTAGAGAAGAGATAGAGCCAAGAAAATGTTAGAAACTTGGTTGTAGATTTCACAAGATTGAACCAAGAGGGCCAAGTCTGTAGGGTAATGGAAAATAGAATAGGCACTCCAAGAATAATACATTGTTTTCCCATTTAAAAAGTAAGGAAGCACAATCTGAAAAATATGGGAAAGCGCAAGTTTAGACCTGTGTTGAGAGACGCCATGGCATATCGTAATGTGCACACGCCAGATCCTCATGCCTTGAGGTCACCTGCCACCTCCGCCACAGAGTTCTGTGCCCATGGGCAATTCTTGAATCTCTCGACGCCTATGTCCTGCACCTGCCAAATGGGAAATGATTAATGGCCACCTCATGGTATTCTTGTAAAGACTGGAGGAGTTGCGAGCAATGGTGCCTGGTACCTAGGGAGTACTATGTTATTTTATTACACATGAAATTTGAAAGTTCTCCTTGGTGATTTATTTGGAATCAATAAACTTTAGGAATAACCTTATCAAATTTTTCATAAATGATGAAACAGTGTCATTATGTGACCTTTATAAGCCATTTGAATTGCATTTTATTATCTGCCAGTCTCTTTAGGTCATTTTTAAATGACTCCATGTATTTAAATCTTGTCTTCCAGTATGACTCTTGAGTGCAGGAAGTTCTGTCTTAACCTTATGTGACACAATGTGAGGCCCATATATCAGAGCTTAATAATACCTGTTAGTTCCTTTAAAATGCAAAATTTCAAATGTATCCCAATGACAGTCATTTACACATTAGCAATGGTAAGTTTCTTTCTTTCTTTTTAAGTACTTATTTATTTGGCTGCACTACGTGTTAGCTGTGGCACTCAGGATCTTCAGTCTTCCTTGCGGCATGCGAACTCAGCTGTGGCATGAGGATCTAGTTCCCAGGCCAGGGATCAACCCCAGGACGCCTGGATTGGGAGCATGGAGTCTTAGCGAAGCCACTGGACCACCAGGGAAATCCCAGCTTTGTTCTTTCTTTCTTGTTTAATGCCATCTTGGAAGACCCAGATGTCGCTGGTAGAAAGGTCTGGATGAGTAAGTGTTAACAAAGGGAGAGAAGATCCCAGAAGGAAATGTGGCTGGGGCAGCAGATCTTGCTGGGTCTCAATAGAGGAAATAAGATGTGTTTACTGAAAAGTTTTATGAAAGCAAACAGAAGGTATAACAAGGACCATGGCCCATACTTTTCAGTTCCCCCACTCTGTCCAGCTATGGCAGGCTCCTTTGCATGTGTTTTTCCACAGATGTTGGGCCCCTGTCCTCAGGCTGCTCACAGCCTATTGAAGAAACAGGTCAGCAGCCTCGCAACACAACCCAGGCCATGGAAGAAGGCCCTACAGGGCCCCGGAGCTCAGAACTTGACCTGAAGCTTTGACCAGGATGTGACATTTGTCCTTCCTATTAACCAAATGTAAGGGCACTGTTGGAATAGCAAGGACACAGGAAGGATCGAATCATGTCACTAAACCATCCATTTGTGAGCCATTTCAAATTTACCAATTTGCTGCTGGGGCAGTGGGAGAGGGAAAATGAGAAGAAAAACCAAGTCCAGTGGTCTTAATTCTGAGGGCCTACACGGGACAGAGAGTATGCTTTGATGGAAAGGCAAGACTTTTCTCTGGGATATCTAGAATTAGAGGCAAGGGGAGGCAGGAGGGAGGTTGGGGATGTAGGCTCTGGAGGAGGGAAGTAGGAAGTGAGTTTTCCTCCCAGAGGGCTCTCCCTCACCAAGCAGATCACTAGCACAGACTGGAGTGACTATTAGGAGAGATGGGGGTTCTGTTCAAAAGCTGGATGGGCTGGTGACTGTCCCTTTGCCACAGGGCTAGAGTGATAGTGCAGCATGCATCCCAGAGGTCTGGCATGCCAAGCTCCAGGAGGACTCCAAGGTCAAGTGGACAGCAGGAACAGGGTTTGTGCCATCTTGCCAATCTACTACCCTGTCTGAGAGGGTGCTCTCCAGATGAGCCCTATCAAGGGCCTGTGGGGTGTGTAGCCAGCAATTAAAACTGAGGGGAGCGGAAGGAGGCTGAGCCAGATGTTCCCCATTCTTCCCAGCAGTGATGCCCACATCCTGTCTAGCCTACATCCATCCATCAGATTTAGGACCTTCAAAGTAGAGACAGGGTGTACAGCCAGTTGAGTTGCCAGATGAAACACAGGACACCCAATTAAATTTGAACTCTAGACAAGGAATAATTGTTATTGCATGAGACATACACTAAAAAAAGACTATTCTTTGTTTATCTCAAATTCAAATCTTACTGGCTGTCCTGATTTTTTTTAGTTGTTTTGCTAAATGTGGTATTTCTAGTAACAAGACAACATGCTAAGTGAACCTCAACATTTTTGAGGATGGTATTAAAATAGTGGGGTCTTGTCATGTCTGGGTAATTGTAGGAACTTCCAGAAGTGGTGCCGAGTTCAGGCTCTGGGATTTGGTTACTGACTCCCAGGTGACAGTTCCCCTTCCAAGCACTTGGCCCCTCTTCCCTCTGGGAGCTGTGAGAGAAAAGAAAAAAGAAATATACTATACAAGCTGATCTGATGGGCCAGCCAAAGCAACCGGCAGTAACTTAGGGGTTTCAAACTCCTGCAGGTTGTGAACCTAGGTCATGCCAGCATTTTGAGTAGGAGATAGGGTGGATTAGGAAAGGGGATCAGAGTGTACAGCCTGTATTTTTTTTTTTCAACTGCTCTCCCTTTTTAATCAATTTTACACAATGATATTTTACATGAGTAATCACAGTAAGAGACAGGATGGGTTTCCTGTCCACATACAAGATGTACAAGCTCATTCACTGAGGCTTTTAGAAGGTTTTATCAGCACAAAACTTGTTGCTACAGGTGAAGCCCAAGAATACAGTAGACATGACAGAACATCAGCTCAGCAGAGGTGAATTCTTCAGGCGTTTGTCTCCTGCCCACACTGTCTGCCATGAACCAAGTGTAGCGGACTTTCTCTCGGGTGTTTAACCTTTGATGAGCACAGGCCTGTGGGACACGCAGCTTCCCAGTGACCCCACAGCTCAACCACACCAACCTTGACACAAGCAAAGGATATCTTCCTTTCTCCAAGTATTCTCAAGAGTAATAAAGCTATTCCTGGTCACCCTACTCCTTTGGGTAAACTACATTCTAAAATATATGATTATTAATCTGGCAACATTCTCAAGCATCTTTGGCAAGGTATCTCAAATATCTCATCACTGTTCATCTACTCACTAAAAATTCTTTGAGCTTCATAAAGATTGGTTCTGATTTCCCCCCAAAGTATGACAATTACATACAGAATAAACGTGCTAGAGTTAAAAGAACTAAAGAGAGGGCAGACTTTTCCTTACAAAATAAAGCAGGAATGGAGATTAAAGAGAAAAGTCTAGTATACACATGAATGGAGGAAGCTGAGTCCACTAATGATTCTGTCACTGCTACCCAATCCACTAACAGTTCTGAGCAAGTGTGTTTCTACTTTGCTTTTTCACACCCAATCTCATCAGCCACAGGAACTGTTAAAAGTTCACAATGTTGACCTTCACTTGGGCCATGGAATTCCCATGATACACAGTGGGGAAACTGCCCACCAGCCCACACAGTCAGCTACAGCTTCCCATGGCCAGAGCTAGACCTTGTCACTGCCTGGGACGGGTTTTAGTTCTCTCACTGACATACCTCAAGAACATAGAGGTTGAAAGACTACATTAAACAAAGGCTTCCAGGACACGTTAGGGAAAGAAAAACCCATGCATCACATCCACATCTATTTTCCATCCTTCACAAAGCCTAACCCTCTTACAACGAAACAGGCTTTTGTAAGCAGGTTTTTAAGCAGATAAAGCAGGAGAAATCAGTAACTGGCTGAGATTCGACCTAAAGTAGAAAAAGAAAACAAAATGTTTACTAGATTTTAGAAATGATAATTTTACAAAGACAATCTTCAGTCTGTAATTCTATTACTTAACTGTTTCTAGAAGCAGAGTATTAATACAAAATAACTGATTTTTTTTCATTAGACAATTCCACAGAATTTCAATGAACATTCATTATTTTAGTAAATTTTATGTTTATTACATGACTACTGAAGGTTTCCTATGTGTGATTTTATACGCACAATCCTTCATATAAATTATGTACTGGGCGGAAGTGTGGTAAGAAACAGCCAAAGGACAGCTATTCCTCTTTCCTGAAAGTAAAATCAAATTACTACCTATCTCACACCCACCACTGCCTTGCACACAGTTTAGTTGCTGAGTCATGTGTGACTCAGTGACCCAGTGGACTATAGCCCACCAGGCTCCTCTGTCCATGGGATTTCCCTGGCAAGAATATTGGAGTGGGTTGCCATTTCCTTCTCTACTGCCTGTATTTTATCTCAAAAAAATCTTGTATCTCTGAGTCATTGTATGTATACATGGCTAACAATATTTCTTACTGTAGTCAGGGTCCAAAATGTTTGAAAGACAGTAATGATGTTGAGGCTTGCAGGGCATTATTGTGAAAACTATTGGATCAACAGCCAGGATGAGTTGGTTTCACAACCATGGATTAAGGTAAGCTTTGCCTTGTTCTGGAAAAATCACCCTCCGGAATCATCTTATCTTTTCATGGAATCTTCAGTCCCTGCATATAAATGGCCAATGCTTAACTTAAATCATTTAAAGTTCCCAGGTTTGTTCGTTTACTGTACTGTAATAACTTATTTAAAACGTACACTGGAATTGAACATTGTTGCAATTGGTCTTAGGCATTAAATATAAGTTATAATGTTGGGCTAAAGGCATTGTCCAAATGGCCATAGTGGGTTTTTTTAATTTATTTTTTTGAAGGATAATTGCTTTACAGAAAACCATAGTGGTTTTTAACATTTGTTTTATTTCCTCCTCTAAAGGAAAGGTTTTTCACTGAAAAATCCATGGAGATTACTTGGGATAATTCCCCAAAGCTTACCCTAAATGGTTTTGACAGAGTCATAATTTCTCTCATACAAAGAATATATGATGCTTTTACTTAAAAAAAGGAAGAAGAAATGTTTGCAGTTATACTTTGAATTTTTAAAAATTCCTATAACAATTAGCTCTTGATTCAGAAATTATAAATAAAGCTATTTTATCATCCAGTGTTACTGAAACATTTTGTCCTGTGATGTTTTAATTTTTATTGTTCTTAAGAGATTTAATTTTTATCTTGTACTCTTTGTCAGAAATAGCTTATAAATATTAAGTCTAAATACTTATTGTCCTGTACCAATTGCTTCAACCTCTGTTTCTTCAAATTTTGTTTTTATATATGAATGAAGTGGATTTGCCATGCCTTTTCAGTAGGGAGATACTGTTTGGCCATGGAATGTACAGGCTTTGGAGGCAGATACACCAGGATATGAAACTAATTCTGACACACAGCACACTGTGACACACAACACACTATGATTTTGAGAGGCACCTAATGCCTTAGAGCCTCAACATCCTTAAATGTAAGATGGGGGGAAAGTACCTAACTGGAAGAGCTATTGTGGAGTTTATATGAAAGAATAAATATAAAGACTGGCATGGGAAAGATAATGCTATATATTCAGCAAAGTCCATTTCTGTTTCCTCTTTATGAACTTGACAGTACATTTTCAACCTCCCTTTAATTAGTCTGGGGCTAGGTGACTGGGTTCGGGGAAGGCAATGGTACCCCACCCCAGTACTCTTGCCTGGAAAATCCAATGGACGGAGTAGCCTGGTGGGCTGCAGTCCATGGGGTCGCTAACAGTCGGACAGACTGAGCGACTTCACTTTCACTTTTCTCTTTCATGCATTGGAGAAGGAAATGGCAACCCACTCCAGTATTCTTGCCTGGAGAATCCCAGGGATGGAGGAGCCTGGTGGGCTGCCGTCTATGGGGTCACACAGAGTCGGACACGACTGAAGTGACTTAGCAGCAGCAGCAGGTGACTGGGTTATGGTGTGGGCTCTTTCTAGGCCTGGCTACCTAACCTGGCTCCCATAGAGCACACATGTTTTAGGTCGTGTGGCGAAAGACAAAGACTGCTCAACTCACATAGGACTGTGTAAGCAAGAAATCAACCTTTCTTTGATTCTTTCTTCCCTGGTAGCTCAGCTGGAAAAGAATGTGCCTGCAGTGCAGAAGACTCTAGTTTGATTCTTGGGTCGGGAAGATCCCCTGGAGAATGGATAGGCTACCCACTTCAGTATTCTTGGGATTCCCTGGTGGCTCAGACAGTAAAGAATCTGCCTGCAATGAGGGAGACCTAGGTTTGATCCCTGGGTTGGGAAGATCCCTTGGAGAAGGGAACAGCTACCTACTCCAGTATTCTAGCCTAGAGAATTCCAAATTCCATGGACAGTACAGTAAGTGGGGTCACAAAGAGTCGGATATGACCAAGTGATTCTTTCAGTTTTTATTCTTTAAGGCCATTAAGATTTTGAAGTTTGTTACTCCAGCATTGACTAGCCAGCTCTGACCAGTGGGGCTTCTCAGGGGCACTAGTGGTAAAGAACCTGCATGCCAGTGTAGGAGGACGTAAGAGACTCGGGTTTGATCCCTGGGTCGGGAAGGTCTCCTAGAGGAGGACATGGCAACCCATTCCAGTATTCTTGCCTGGAGAAACCCATGGCTAAAGGAGCCTGGCAAACTACAATCCATAGGGTCACAAAGAGTCAGACATGAGTGAAGCGATTTAGCATGCATGCAAACACTGTAACCAATGCATTTGAGATATAAAGTGTATTTTTCTTAAATGTAGGTAGATATAGATACTTGGATGTAGAAACTTAGATACAGATAGAAAACAGTAAATTTTAGCATTTAAGATATCTATGAACCTTATAGTATGAATCCTTTGATATATATTAAAAGTAAAAAAGAAGACAGAGTATATACCGTGTCACATTTTGTGTAAGAAAGAAGGGGAAATCAAGATGTACATATGTTTTTGCTTATTTTTGCGCCGTCCCCCTCCAAAAGAAAGTATAGGAAAAGAGAAACCAGAAACTGATAAAAGTGATTACCTATAATGGGTAGATTGGAACAGAGTGGAGATAGTGTTCATGGGAGTGAGACTTCTCTGACTAAATGTGTTTATACAGTGTTGATTTTTGAACCGTAAAGTTTATGTATTCAGAAATAAGAGTAAATCATAAAAGAAAAATGCCCTAAAGTTGGACCTTAAAAGAAACGCATGGCCCAACTCTAAATAAAATCGGTCATTCAACCAGCAATGAAAAAGAAGCTTATTTGGGATAAACTAAACACTCTTATGTGAAGAGTTGACTCATTGGAAAAGACTCTGATGCAGGGAGGGACTGGGGGCAGGAGGAGAAGGGGACGACAGAGGATGAGATGGCTGCATGGCATCACTGACTCGATGGACGTGAGTCTGAGTGAACTCTGGGAGTTGGTGATGGACAGGGAGGCCTGGCGTGCTGCGATTCATGGGGTCACAAAGAGTCGGACACGACTGAGCGACTGAATTGAACTGAAACAATCTTATTCTGACTCCACATACATTTTATTGGAAATGAGGAATTTCTGATATAAGAAGGGAAAAATAAAGGAGAATTTAAGAAAAACACTGTTAAATACCAATAGTAATATGAACTCATATAATTCATATTCCACCTCCTTGCTCTCCGTACATATACATATGAAATAGTTGTGTTCCTGCAAGATCCTAAAAATTATATTCTAGTGGCAATGAGCCTAGCTCGTCCCCTTACTTTGCATTTCCTAATAATATAACTGCCACAGGCAAGGATAATCAAATGGTACTACAATCACTACAGGGAAGGTAGTTGGGCAATAGGTTATTCCCACATGGGTGGAGTACCACTCCACAGATCATTACTAATTTCAAATGGAAAGTTGTTCCTTTGATATTGATGCAATGGATGCCCACCCCCACATAGGCATGTGGCCTTGCCTGTCCCTGGGGACCCACTTGCCCAGATTCTGGGTAAAGTGGCCCAGTGGCAGCTGTAAAGCCCCAGCCTCCACCTTGTCACCTCCTACACCAGGTGTCCCTGCTTTGACACGGCTGTCGTTACACCTCCCAGAGTCAAAGCTGCAGCAGCTCCCATGCCTGGGTCCAAAGCAGTGGGACCCACGGAGGCCCTGGTGTTTCCAGGACCTGCCCAGAGGCACCTGGTAACACAGCCCAGAAGTACAAATGCATCAACACCCCATAGGAGTGCTGATTTCCCAGAGGAGTCCTCCAGGATGTGATGGTGTCACGCAGCAGCTCCAAAGATGTCCCATATGACAAAGTGACAAGCAGGCCACTTGTGAAGTCATTGCCAGCTCAGCAATAAATCACTTTTTATTTGGTTCCCTCCTTTTCTGCCTCAATTCTTCCCCCTCCGTTTTTTTGCTCCCCTGAGACTGTACTCATCATAAAACACTAGCATGTAAACTTTGCCTCAGTCTTTGTTCCCAGGCAGGTGCTTCTCCGTGGAGTTCCGGCAGTCACCATCTCCACCCAGTCACCATTAGGGTCACCAGTAGTGGAAAAACCCAACATATAGACCTCTTCATAAGATGAATGAAGATGAGCCTTCATGAGGTGGAACTCTTCAGAATGCTCTGAAGCATTCTTGCAAACAATGTTTAACCCAAAACTAATCAAGCTTCCAGGCCTAATTTCCATTTTAAGGGCAACACAGGCTTCCCTGGTGGCTCAGACGGTAAAGCATCTGCCTGCAATGCGGTAGACCTGGGTTTGATCCCTGGGTTGGGAAGATCCCCTGGAGAAGGACATCGCAACCCACTCCAGTATTCTTGCCTGGAAAATCCCATGGACAGAGGACCCTGGTAGGCTATAGTCCATGGGGTCACAAAGAGTCGAACACAACTGCACAACTTAACTTTCTTTTCTAGGCTTAAAAGTAAAAGTTAAAGAACACCATCAGGAAGAAAGCAGGCAAATTAAGAATGTATAACTCTATAAGTCCCCTGGCCTGGACTCTTCAAAAGTCAAATGTTGTAAGTCAAAACCAAACAGAAGTTAAGATGGGGGAGATTTTCCAGGTTAACCTCCAGAAAGACTTCACAAACCTTGATTAGATCGTGGGGGAAACTGCATAGATATCTTCAGGGGACAATTTAAAAAATTTAAATGTGGCTTGGATATTAGTTGTGATTGTAGAATGATTATTCCTTTTCTTAGGTGTGACAGTGGCATTCTGTTTATATAGGTGATTGTTTTTATTCTTTAGAGATTCATGCTGAAATATTTAAGGATTATGATGTCATATTGACAACTTAGTTTCAAAATTTATGTATGTCAATGTATGTGTGGTAGGGCCAGGGAAGAGAGAGCAAATGTAAAATAATAACCATTCTATTTGGAGGGAAGGCCTTCATGGTTCTTTCAATATAAAATGTTTTAAAATTTTCACAATAAAACTTTAAAAAGTGGTTTTAAATTGTCAGAAAAAAATCTAGGTAAAATTCAGGATACATTCATACTTGAAGAAATATTTTAAACTATTTTTTATTTTCCTCAATTGGTCTCCAAAAGGAGTCAATACTTTATCAGGGGTTAATTCACTTACCTCAAAATGTATGTGAAAGTAGCTCAGTCATGTCCAACTCTTTGGACCCCATGGACTAAAGAGTCCATGGAATTCTCCAGGCCAGAATACTGGAATGGGTAGCCTTTCCCTTCTCCAGGGGATCTTCCTAACCCAGGGATCAAACCCAGGTCTCTACATTGCGGGTGGATGCTTTACCAGATGAGCCATAGGGAAGCCCAAGAATACTAGAGTGGGCAGCCTATCCCTTCTCCAGTGGATCTTCCCAACCCAGGAATTGAACCGGGGTCTCCTGCATTTAAGGCAGATTCTTTACCAGTTAAGCTATCAAGGAAGCCCTTCAAAATGTGTGTTCACTCCCAAATTGCTATGCTTTCAAAAGTTATTTACCTCTAGCAGGTCTCTAGCAATTTCCCAGGTAGAAAAAATTTGATACCATTGCTGTATACCTAAATTCTTGTTGACAAAATAACCAGCAAGTAGTACAGAGTCGCTTCCTTTGAAAATCTTTTTGGTGTGCAAACTGAATATTCAGGCACTGAGACACCATGGAGAAAATGGTTTTTTTTAGAAGTAAATTTTGATTAATCTGGTCGAGGCATCAGTTATCTTTCCCATGCTTTACAGATCTTGTATAGGATTCAGATAGAAATGGCTTCATTTTCTACAGCTGTATTGGCAACAGGTAGACACTAATTAACTTTTTAATATGATATAGTTATTTCAGGCTTCTATTACTAAAACTACTTCTTGACTCATGGGGAAACCTTTCCAAGCTTTTTGTTCTTGTTGTAATGTAACTGTTTTAATTGATTTTCAGAGAGTTTTCTATTATTTATCATTCCTCTAACCCACAGCTTGCACTTTATTCCCAAGATGCCACCATTCCAAACACAGTTGCTACTCCCATACCCGCTTCTGCTCTCATCAAGGTGACTGTCTCCAGGTCAGCTGATCTTCAGTGCTTCCACCCAAGACAGTCCCAGGAAGCCATGCTGACTAAACTGGCTTGACAATGCTCTGGACTCATAAAGGAGTCCCCCACAGGTTGGGTTATCTCTGCTCTATCCAGGGAGGGGCCCTTCTTATACCCGTAGAATGCTTGTAGTATACTAATGTGCATTTTCCCCTACTGGACAGCAGAACTCCTCAGTTAAGGCTGAGTCCATAGCCACTGCATTAGGTTTCTGCTGCATTAATGCTACATAGCAAGTGACCAAAAATCTCAAAAAAAAAAAAAGCCATTGATATTTCTTTCAGGCCAGCAAAGGCAGCTCTTCTTCAGGCTATGCACTGGTTTAGGGCTGCTCCACTTGTCTCGCTCTCTGGACCAATGGCTACTTGGGCAGGCTCTTCTCCATGTAGAAGACAGCTCCTGGCAGCTGTGTCAGGAGCGTGAGCAGAAACACAGGGCCTTGGCTTGGAACTAACATACTGTTGCTTGTGCCACATATGCCCCTGGTTGAAGCCCAAAATCAATGGGATAGGGAAGTACTCTCCATCCTGGTGAACCTTGCCAAGGGCAGGGAGAAGAGGAAGAACTGCAGGCAGATAATTCAGCTGACCTCAGTCTTCTGTGCAGCATGGCGCATCCTTGCAACTAAGTTCTGGCCAGTGGAATGTAAGGAGCAATGAGTACAACCTTCAGGCCTTGCCCTTGTAAGGATTAGGCATACCCTGTCTTCCCCCTGCCCATCACCTGGAGGGCATGGTGGGATTGCAGCAGTCACCCAGCCCAGAGGCAGATGGCACAGCTCTTCTTCCAGTCCTACCTCTGGACTGTTACATGTATGTCATTTACACTGCTGGATTTTTGCCTCTCTGTTATGGCATCTTAGAACCATAGTTATTTAGTACACTATCCATTCGTTCAGCAAGTATCTACTGAGTGTCTTCTCTGTGCCAAGCATTGTGCTAAGGCTTGGAGGAAGTAACAATCAGCAAAAATAAGAGACTAATACATGTTGCCTCCCTCAGAGTAATCCCTGAAGGTGGTGGGAAAGATCAGAGCAGTGTACAGCAGTAAATCAGCTTCCTTTACTATTTTCTCTGGTTCTTTTTGGTTGCAATCTACTACCATTCATTTCTGAGAACACTGTTTTCTTCCCTCCATTTTATAATTCTCTCTCCTCCTCATATTAGTTGGGCTTCTCCAGAGAGACAGAATAAAGGTATGTTTGTCTGTCTGTCTCTCTCTTCTTAGAGAGAGAGAAGAAGAAGAAAAGGAGGAGAAAGGAGAACAGTAAGGGGAAGAAGAAGGAGGAGGAGGGGTTACTGGGAGGAGGAAGAAGAGGAGAGGAGAGGAGAAAAGGAAAGGGAACAAGAGATTGATTTTTAAGGAATTGGCTCATGCAGTTTTGGAGGTTGGCCAGTCCAAAATCAGCAGGGTGGGCCAGCAGGCTGGAGAGCTGCAGAGAAAAGTTGCAGTTCAAGTCCAAAGGCTCATAACTGGCACAATTCCTTCTAGCTTAGAGGAGGTCAGTCTTTCTGTTCTCTGTAGGCCTTCAACTGATTGGACAAGACCACCCATATTATGGAGGGCAATATGCTTTACTCAAAGTCAATCCATTTAAATGTAAACCTCATCCAGAAAGACTAACAGAAACATCCAAAATAATGTTTAACCAAATATCTAGGGACCACAGCTCAACCAAGCTGACACATGAAATTAAACACATCTTCCAAAGCCAGTTTTTAACACTTTATATTTCTTGTCTAAAGTGAGAGGCAGAGGGACATGAGGGGAAAAATAGTCAAGTTCAGTTCCCTTCCGTTCGGTCATTCAGTGTGTCCAAAACTTCATGACCCTGTGGACTGCAACACACCAGGCTTCCCTGTCCATCATCAGCTCCTGCAGCTTGCTCAAACTCATGTCAGTTGAGTTGGTGATGCCATCTCCTCCTGCCTTCATTCTTTCCCAGCAACAGGGTCTTTTCTAATGAGTCAGATCTTCGCATCACGTGGCCAAAGAATTGGAGCTTCAGCTTCAGCATCATTCCTTCCAATGAATAGTCAGGACTTATTTCCTTTAAAGCTAGGTTCAGATCCCACCAGTCTGAACTCAAGTTTTCTAATTTGTAAAATGGGAGTAAGAATGGTTATCTTGAGTGATTCTGTAAAAATTAAGAGACCATATATTGAGACACCTAGACTTATCCCTGACAAATGGTGGCAATTATTCAGTTTTCAACTTGAAAAAAAAGGTTCACTGAACACTACATATCAGTATTTTTACTGATGCTTTTTAATTTTTTTGGCCATGCCACGTGGCATGTGGGATCTTAGTTCCTCAACCAGGGTTCAAACCCCTGCCCCCTGCATTGAGATTGTGGAATCCTAACCACTGAACTGTGGAGAAGGAAATGGCAACCCATTCCAGTATTCTTGCCTGGAGAATCCCATGGACAAAGGACCCTGGTGGGCTCTAGTCCATGGGGTCGCAGAGTCAGACAGAACTGAGCGACTAACACACACACAAAACCACTGAACTGCCAGGGAAGTCCCTTACTGATGCTCTTTTTGCAGGTGACTGCCACCCTTTTCATTCTCCTTCAACAAGAAGAAAATTTCCTACTACAGTGTATAGTTCTTATGTGGCTTCACCATTTCCTGGCGCTTGAGTTGCCAGCAGTCAGCTGTGTCTTGGATGCTTTGCCTTCCTACTTTTCCATGAGCCATCACTGATAACCCATGGAATGGCACATGTTTGAACAACTTACTTAGGCATCCAGAGAAAAACCAAGGAGAAGGAGAAGTGAGAAAGAGTAATAAGAAAAAGAAAAGGTGAACGCTAGCAGGAAATGATGGGAGGAGGAAAAGAAACAGAAATCATATTTTCTACTAATTTGGTTTCTGTTCCCGTGTCAGTTCATAAATTCACATCTCGCTGACTAGACAAACCAGCTTTTCTGAATACTCTCAGCCAGCCAGGCTACAGATTCCTCCATTGGGGTGGAACTGAGAGAGCTTTAAAAGCAGGCAAAAACGATATGGGGACATGTGTCATAAGCAAAATGGTCTTCCCTAAGCGAGTGCTGCCAACAGCTTGAAGTAGGTAATGCAGAGGTTATTAAACGGTGCTCCTTTAAACCTTGGTTTTCTGGTTAGGCGACTGTCTAAGTCACCGTGGAAAAAGATTCCCAAATGCATTGGCTTCAACAAAATAGGCCTCTGCTTCTCTTTTAGATAACAGCACAGAGGTCGGCAGCTGGACTGTACAGAACAATAGTTGAACTGCTCCACAGGTCATTGGGTGCCAAGGCTGGAAGGTTGGCATTGTCATCATCATCAAAACAAGGTATCCACTCATGGATCCAAGATGTCACTTCAGTGCCGCTCCAGTTGTCCCCTTTCCAAGGCCGGTGGGAGGGGCAGAAGAAGCAGAGGACGAGGAGCTGTTTTTTCTCTCTTTTTTTTAGGATATCACCTGAAAGTAAGTTTCTCCTTTACTTCTACTCATATTCCTTTGTCCAGAGGCTTGAAGGGAAGCTGGGCACATGCCCTGCCAAAACCTGCTGGCGGGGGTCTGATTACTAAATGGAAGAAGGCAAGACTGGATCCTCTGAGTAGCTTGTAGTCTCTGCCCTAGCTAGTTCTTTGGAGGTGATTCGAATCCCTCATGAGAGTCTGATCCAGTGGGCAACACCCCAATTTTCCATTCTCTACCTGAGAAGCTCCACTTTCCACCTTATTTGAGGTTTCCATCTAGATTTCTGAGAAATAAGGTTTTCTGCTTAAAAAGAAGCTCAAACCAGTGAGGTGCCTCAGTCAAAAGCACTTGTTACACTTTGGAGTCATACCTGAACCCCTAGCCACGGCCATTCTGGTACGAGGGGAGCCTGAGGTGAGGGGCAGTGGTCCTGAGCAGGGCCAGGCCTCCTCACCTAAGAAGTTCACCTGCTTTCCCACCCTCCCCTCACCAAGTCCCTCTTCCACACTCATACCTAATAGTTCTCAATCTCAGGAGAAAATAAGAGTCCCAAGATTGAAAAACTCCATTTTGCTCCAAGTGCAGTTGCTAGATTTCCTCCTGAAATGTCTTCACAACGGCTGTGCTGCCTCTTCACTCTCCTCCAGTAATCACCACCAAAGTCCCCTTCCACCCAGAGTTCTCAAAGGCACTAGGTGAGGTGGGATGGGAATGGGAGCTAGTTATCCCCATATTTGGCCTCGTCTGGCATGAAGATGCTATTTGTCAGGTCTACCTGACAAAACATGGCTGTCCCTACCCCAGTTTCCGGACTTTGCTCTCAGGTTCTGATCAGTGGTATATATCTTGAGCCAAGTGTGCCTGTCACATCATGCTCCTTCAAGAAGCTCCTGTTGACCGGAACACAGATCAGATGGCTGGATCTAGGGACACCTTGGCCCATGGGAAGGAAGCAGCATAAGAGAAGGCTGAGTAACAAGATAATGGGAGCCTGAGTTCCTGATGATTGCAGAGCCACCATAGCAGCCCTGGGCTACTGTTTCCAACTTTCATCTTGTCTAAGCTACCTTCATTTAGGGTCTCACTTAAAGCATCAATCATTGTAATGGTGGTGATGTGGGTGTGGATGGAATACTACTTTCCAGCTGTCAAAGATAAAGCTAGACACTAATTAAAACTACTGCTTTAATTAGAATAGATTTTATTCGATAACTGTTGCAATAGGGAACAGGGCCCAGTATGAACTAAACTCTAATTCAATTTGTATAAACCTGAGCCTTTTAAAGGGAGAATGAGAGAGTAGGGAGGAGGAAATGAGGAGTGGGAGCAGAGTCAGGGAAATAGAAAAAAAAAAAAAAACGTGATTGAGTTATTGGGATTTGCTAACTGACATTTATAGAAGCGAGGCTCCTACCCTCCTACAGAGACTGGGAGACAGGGATCCTATCTTCAGATGTTGGCTGGAACAAACAACATTCCTTTGAGTTTTCCCAGGCAGGAACTTGAGTGGGCTGGAGCAGTCATCCTAGGGGACGTGGCCTTCAGCTGTTAAAATCTATGCTAGTGTTTGTTTACGTCTCTAAATGCAGGACATGGGTGGAGTTGTTCTTTGCCAAGAGCTCTCTGCAGTGCTCACAGTCCACCCCACTCCAATATCTGGGCTTTTTGTGAGGCAGCCTAGGATAGCTTGGCCCTTAGGCCCACAAGAGAACAAATCAGATCCAGGACTTCCTGGCTAGCAGNGAAGGAAATGGCAACCCATTCCAGTATTCTTGCCTGGAGAATCCCATGGACAAAGGACCCTGGTGGGCTCCAGTCCATGGGGTCGCAGAGTCAGACAGGACTGAGCGACTAACACACACACAAAACCACTGAACTGCCAGGGAAGTCCCTTACTGATGCTCTTTTTGCAGGTGACTGCCACCCTTTTCATTCTCCTTCAACAAGAAGAAAATTTCCTACTACAGTGTATAGTTCTTATGTGGCTTCACCATTTCCTGGCGCTTGAGTTGCCAGCAGTCAGCTGTGTCTTGGATGCTTTGCCTTCCTACTTTTCCATGAGCCATCACTGATAACCCATGGAATGGCACATGTTTGAACAACTTACTTAGGCATCCAGAGAAAAACCAAGGAGAAGGAGAAGTGAGAAAGAGTAATAAGAAAAAGAAAAGGTGAACGCTAGCAGGAAATGATGGGAGGAGGAAAAGAAACAGAAATCATATTTTCTACTAATTTGGTTTATGTTCCCGTGTCAGTTCATAAATTCACATCTCGCTGACTAGACAAACCAGCTTTTCTGAATACTCTCAGCCAGCCAGGCTACAGATTCCTCCATTGGGGTGGAACTGAGAGAGCTTTAAAAGCAGGCAAAAACGATATGGGGACATGTGTCATAAGCAAAATGGTCTTCCCTAAGCGAGTGCTGCCAACGGCTTGAAGTAGGTAATGCAGAGGTTATTAAACGGTGCTCCTTTAAACCTTGGTTTTCTGGTTAGGCGACTGTCTAAGTCACCGTGGAAAAAGATTCCCAAATGCATTGGCTTCAACAAAATAGGCCTCTGCTTCTCTTTTAGATAACAGCACAGAGGTCGGCAGCTGGACTGTACAGAACAATAGTTGAACTGCTCCACAGGTCATTGGGTGCCAAGGCTGGAAGGTTGGCATTGTCATCATCATCAAAACAAGGTATCCACTCATGGATCCAAGATGTCACTTCAGTGCCGCTCCAGTTGTCCCCTTTCCAAGGCCGGTGGGAGGGGCAGAAGAAGCAGAGGACGAGGAGCTGTTTTTTCTCTCTTTTTTTTAGGATATCACCTGAAAGNACTGCTCCACAGGTCATTGGGTGCCAAGGCTGGAAGGTTGGCATTGTCATCATCATCAAAACAAGGTATCCACTCATGGATCCAAGATGTCACTTCAGTGCCGCTCCAGTTGTCCCCTTTCCAAGGCCAGTGGGAGGGGCAGAAGAAGCAGAGGACGAGGAGCTGTTTTTTCTCTCTTTTTTTTAGGATATCACCTGAAAGTAAGTTTCTCCTTTACTTCTACTCATATTCCTTTGTCCAGAGGCTTGAAGGGAAGCTGGGCACATGCCCTGCCAAAACCTGCTGGCGGGGGTCTGATTACTAAATGGAAGAAGGCAAGACTGGATCCTCTGAGTAGCTTGTAGTCTCTGCCCTAGCTAGTTCTTTGGAGGTGATTCGAATCCCTCATGAGAGTCTGATCCAGTGGGCAACACCCCAATTTTCCATTCTCTACCTGAGAAGCTCCACTTTCCACCTTATTTGAGGTTTCCATCTAGATTTCTGAGAAATAAGGTTTTCTGCTTAAAAAGAAGCTCAAACCAGTGAGGTGCCTCAGTCAAAAGCACTTGTTACACTTTGGAGTCATACCTGAACCCCTAGCCACGGCCATTCTGGTACGAGGGGAGCCTGAGGTGAGGGGCAGTGGTCCTGAGCAGGGCCAGGCCTCCTCACCTAAGAAGTTCACCTGCTTTCCCACCCTCCCCTCACCAAGTCCCTCTTCCACACTCATACCTAATAGTTCTCAATCTCAGGAGAAAATAAGAGTCCCAAGATTGAAAAACTCCATTTTGCTCCAAGTGCAGTTGCTAGATTTCCTCCTGAAATGTCTTCACAACGGCTGTGCTGCCTCTTCACTCTCCTCCAGTAATCACCACCAAAGTCCCCTTCCACCCAGAGTTCTCAAAGGCACTAGGTGAGGTGGGATGGGAATGGGAGCTAGTTATCCCCATATTTGGCCTCGTCTGGCATGAAGATGCTATTTGTCAGGTCTACCTGACAAAACATGGCTGTCCCTACCCCAGTTTCCGGACTTTGCTCTCAGGTTCTGATCAGTGGTATATATCTTGAGCCAAGTGTGCCTGTCACATCATGCTCCTTCAAGAAGCTCCTGTTGACCGGAACACAGATCAGATGGCTGGATCTAGGGACACCTTGGCCCATGGGAAGGAAGCAGCATAAGAGAAGGCTGAGTAACAAGATAATGGGAGCCTGAGTTCCTGATGATTGCAGAGCCACCATAGCAGCCCTGGGCTACTGTTTCCAACTTTCATCTTGTCTAAGCTACCTTCATTTAGGGTCTCACTTAAAGCATCAATCATTGTAATGGTGGTGATGTGGGTGTGGATGGAATACTACTTTCCAGCTGTCAAAGATAAAGCTAGACACTAATTAAAACTACTGCTTTAATTAGAATAGATTTTATTCGATAACTGTTGCAATAGGGAACAGGGCCCAGTATGAACTAAACTCTAATTCAATTTGTATAAACCTGAGCCTTTTAAAGGGAGAATGAGAGAGTAGGGAGGAGGAAATGAGGAGTGGGAGCAGAGTCAGGGAAATAGAAAAAAAAAAAAAAACGTGATTGAGTTATTGGGATTTGCTAACTGACATTTATAGAAGCGAGGCTCCTACCCTCCTACAGAGACTGGGAGACAGGGATCCTATCTTCAGATGTTGGCTGGAACAAACAACATTCCTTTGAGTTTTCCCAGGCAGGAACTTGAGTGGGCTGGAGCAGTCATCCTAGGGGACGTGGCCTTCAGCTGTTAAAATCTATGCTAGTGTTTGTTTACGTCTCTAAATGCAGGACATGGGTGGAGTTGTTCTTTGCCAAGAGCTCTCTGCAGTGCTCACAGTCCACCCCACTCCAATATCTGGGCTTTTTGTGAGGCAGCCTAGGATAGCTTGGCCCTTAGGCCCACAAGAGAACAAATCAGATCCAGGACTTCCTGGCTAGCAGCCCTGCACACACAGGCCCTCTCCTCTGCAGGAGACAGGGCAGCCAGGGTGAAAAAGTCATTGCAAAATAAGCCAGGAGAAGAGGAGCCACAGTTGTCATCCAGCTTTTTGGTCTCTCTCATGTTTTTATAAGTTACAATAGGCCTTTAGTCAAAACCAGTCCCCCTGCTTCCTAGNCCTGCACACACAGGCCCTCTCCTCTGCAGGAGACAGGGCAGCCAGGGTGAAAAAGTCATTGCAAAATAAGCCAGGAGAAGAGGAGCCACAGTTGTCATCCAGCTTTTTGGTCTCTCTCATGTTTTTATAAGTTACAATAGGCCTTTAGTCAAAACCAGTCCCCCTGCTTCCTAGAGCCATACAGCAGGGAGCAGGGTGGTCCAGGTCACACTTCTGGCAACCCCAGAGAGTGGCAAGGATTGGGGTCTGGGCTAGGACCTTGGAGACACCCTCCACACACCCATCCTCCATGCCTCACCTTGCTCCCTAACAACTCCTCTCCCTACCCCACCTCTAGCTCCTAACTCCCATCTCGCACCCCATCCCCAGATCATTCTCCTGTGTCACACATGTCCTTGACCCCAGTTACCGTGTGTTTGCCTTCCAAAGTCAGTCTTTCTCCAGCTGTGTGTCTATCTCCCTGTGAATGTCTTCCTCCTCCTTTGCTTGGCTAATGCCTCCTCAGCCTCAGGCCTTAGCCCTCAGCTGTCAGCTTGAACACTGCCTTTTCGTTTTATCTTTCTGAACTTCCAAACCAGGTCAGTCTCCACTCCCTTCTACCTCCAGATTTCTAGGAAGGAAGTACAAAGAGGCAGACAAAAAGAGAAGTAGCCTCAGGGTAAAAAAGGTGAAGGTGAAAGTGTTAGTCACTCATGTCCAACTCTTTGGGACCCCCCAGCCAGACTGTAGCCCCACAAACACCTCTGTCCATGGAATTTTCCAGGCAGGAATACTGGAGTGCATAGCCACTCCCTTCTCCAGGGAATCTTCCTGACCCAGGGATGGAACCTGGGTCTCCTGCTTTGCAGACAGATTCTTTACCATCTGAGCCACCAGGGAAGCTTCAGGGTACAACAAAGTAAAGGAAAGTTGACTCAACACTGGGGTAAAAGCCAGCATGTTTAAAAGGGGACGCTAAGGAGCCAGTGGCAAGAGCACTTGAGAAGGTGAGGATGGCAGCAGAGCTGAAGAAGGGGATCTGGTTTAGAAAAGGCAACACGAAAGGAAAGGAAGTATGCTCAAAGAGACAACAGCAACAACGGAAAGCAGGCATCACAGGTCTTAGTAGTGTACCTCCTCTGTTACTGTTATTCGTTTAGAGGGGAGAGGTGAAAAATTGTGGTTGGCTATTTCAGATGACGTCTTGTCTTCTTAGGGAAATAGGAAGTTAGGTCTTATGAAAAATGGGCATTGGGAATAAAATCAAGATATATTCTGATTTCTTAGGGCAGTATTAGTTAGGACTAAGAGCTATAACAGGTAGACTCAAAATGCAATGGCTCTACAGTATAATCTCTAAGCCACAGAAATTTATTCCTTGCACCTACCCTTAGCAGTCCAGGATGGGTGTTCAGATCAGTGGGCAGTTCCCTTCCTTGGTGATCATTTAGGCACACAGGCTCTGCCATTCTCTAAGGTCTAGAGAAAATGGGAGGAACATGCAGAGCGTGCAAAGGAGGTTCTCACAGATCTGACATGGAAGGAACACACACATTTCTGCTCACATCCCTTTGGAGGGACATTGATCATGTGCTGTCAACCAACTGTAAAAAGGACTAGAATGTGTTATTCTAGCTGTGTGCTCACAGGAGAGAATAGCATTTGGTAGACAGCTAGTGGTTTTCACCACTGTGGTAGGCAGAAAAATGGACCCCAAAGACGTCCACATCCTAATCTGTAGAACCTATGAATATGTTACCTCATGTGGTAAAAGGGATTTTGAAGATATTTAGGATCTTGAAATGAGGTAGTTATTCTGCATTATTCCCCTGGGGCGTTATAAATCAAAGAGGGAGGCAGANTTTTCACCACTGTGGTAGGCAGAAAAATGGACCCCAAAGACGTCCACATCCTAATCTGTAGAACCTATGAATATGTTACCTCATGTGGTAAAAGGGATTTTGAAGATATTTAGGATCTTGAAATGAGGTAGTTATTCTGCATTATTCCCCTGGGGCGTTATAAATCAAAGAGGGAGGCAGGAGAATCAGTCAGTATCAGAGGGATGCAGCATATAGAAAGACTAGCATGGCCACTGTCGACTTTGAAGATGGAAGGGAACCATGAACGAAGAAACTTGGGCACCCTATAGAAGCCAGAAAAAAAAGAATGGATTCTTCTCTAAAGCCTCCAGAAAAAAATGCAACTCCTGCTGACACCTTGATTTTAGCCCAGTGAGACTCATTTCAGATTCTTGATCTCTAGAACTCTAAGATAATATGATTATATCATTTTAAACCACCAAATTATGGTGATTTCTGCAGCAAGCAGAAACTAATACAACCACATGTGGTAATTCCTTTTTTAAAAAATTACTTACTAGTGGTATGAAGCATTATGTTAAAATTTAAGAAGACAAGACTATGTGTTGATTTTCTACTTTTTGCAGAAGCCTGTTGACTGCCTTACGAACTCTCGGGGATTAGTCAGGGCTGGAGGACTTTAACGTGGAGAGTTTCCAGAACAGCAGTTCCCAAAATGGGATCCCCAGACCAACATAATCTGTCTAAGAACTTGTAGAAATGGAAATCCTCAGCCATCTCAGCCTTACTAAATCACAGAATCTGGGGTCCAGCAGTCTGTGTTTAACAAGCCCTCTGAGGCCCAGCAGGCTGTGTTCAGTTTGAGACACTTGCTCAAGTTTGAGAACCACTATTCTAGGACTAAGGGACTATTCTAGAGTGAAAGAAACTAAAAAGCAAAAATGAATTAGCAAGGCATGATTATAAGCTGGATCTTTTTGTTCCAAAAGACATTATTGGAACAATTAAATCTGGATGGAGTCAGAGAATGCATGGTAATGCGTTAGTATTAATTGTGTGATTTTGATGGTTGTGGGGTGGTGATGTAGGTGGTCCTTGCTTCTAGGAAATATACACTAAAAATATTCAGATATAATGAGGTGCTTCAGTTGTAACTTGTGGCTTGTAACTTCACTTCACCAGTAACTTTTGAATTTGTGAATTCTCAAGTGATTCAAGGGGGGAAGTTTTAAACTCTACTTTCCATTTTTCTTTGAGGCTATTTCAAGATTTTTAGAAGTTTTTGAAAAAAAAAAACAAAAACAAAAAACCCAGCATGATATCATTTTTCAAATATCAGCTTGGCATGCGCGAAAAATGTGGTGAAGGTATAAGGAAACAGTTTCATACATCATTGTTGGAATTACATGTTGTAATATTTGGAGAGGGCAATTTTACAATATCTATCAAAAACTTAAAAGCAAAATTTGTCTCAGAAATTGTGCTGAGGGTAAATAAATACATTTTGTTGCAAATGTATAAGGAAATGTATTTATACTAGAAAAAGACTGGAAACAACTGAAGTATTTATCATTAGGTGATTGGTTAAATAAATTATGGTATAACATATGCAATGAGTTACCTGGCTTTATTCTTGCCTGGAGAATCCCAGGGATGGGGGAGCCTGGTGGGCTGCCGTCCATGGGGTCACACAGAGTCGGACACGACTGAAGTGACTTAGCAGCAGCAGCAGACCACAACTTCTGTAGGTCTTGAACCAACTTCCCTTTTGCAGTGTAACAGTCAGGTTCCAATCAGGAACATATAAACCACTCTAAGTATTTGGATGGAGGGAATCTAATGCCAGGGACTGGTGACATACTCAAGGATCAGCATCAGAGAAAGCTGGTACAGATATACAGATACAGCTTTTAAAATAACAATGCTCAAGGACATAAAAGACAAATTTGAGAATTTGGCATGTTATAAGAAAGGAGGCAGATGGAAATTCTATAACTTAAAAATAGAATATATACATAAAAGCAGGTTACACAGTGAATTGGAAGGTAAGTTATATCCAGAATGAAGCCAGGTACGAAGTAAGGGGACAAAGGGATGGGAACAAGACATTAAGAGGCATAAGTGATACAATGAGAAGGTCTAACATACCTTTAGTTGGAGTCCCAGAAGGAAGTTAGAAAGAAAATGGTATAGAACTAATATTCGAGCACACAATAGCTGAAAATTTACCAAAACTAAAGAAAGATACATATCTACCAATTTAACAGCCCAAAGAATCCCAAGGAGGATTACTTACTAAAAAAAAAAAAAAAAAAAA
>SJYX01010260.1:48748-104436 GCA_006410675.1 Oreotragus oreotragus
AAAAACAAAAACAAAAAACCCAGCATGATATCATTTTTCAAATATCAGCTTGGCATGCGCGAAAAATGTGGTGAAGGTATAAGGAAACAGTTTCATACACCATTGTTGGAATTATATGTTGTAATATTTGGAGAGGGCAATTTTACAATATCTATCAAAAACTTAAAAGCAAAATTTGTCTCAGAAATTGTGCTGAGGGTAAATAAATACATTTTGTTGCAAATGTATAAGGAAATGTATTTATACTAGAAAAAGACTGGAAACAACTGAAGTATTTATCATTAGGTGATTGGTTAAATAAATTATGGTATAACATATGCAATGAGTTACCTGGCTTTATTCTTGCCTGGAGAATCCCAGGGATGGGGGAGCCTGGTGGGCTGCCGTCCATGGGGTCACACAGAGTCGGACACGACTGAAGTGACTTAGCAGCAGCAGCAGACCACAACTTCTGTAGGTCTTGAACCAACTTCCCTTTTGCAGTGTAACAGTCAGGTTCCAATCAGGAACATATAAACCACTCTAAGTATTTGGATGGAGGGAATCTAATGCCAGGGACTGGTGACATACTCAAGGATCAGCATCAGAGAAAGCTGGTACAGATATACAGATACAGCTTTTAAAATAACAATGCTCAAGGACATAAAAGACAAATTTGAGAATTTGGCATGTTATAAGAAAGGAGGCAGATGGAAATTCTATAACTTAAAAATAGAATATATACATAAAAGCAGGTTACACAGTGAATTGGAAGGTAAGTTATATCCAGAATGAAGCCAGGTACGAAGTAAGGGGACAAAGGGATGGGAACAAGACATTAAGAGGCATAAGTGATACAATGAGAATGTCTAACATACCTTTAGTTGGAGTCCCAGAAGGAAGTTAGAAAGAAAATGGTATAGAACTAATATTTGAGCACACAATAGCTGAAAATTTACCAAAACTAAAGAAAGATACATATCTACCAATTTAACAGCCCAAAGAATCCCAAGGAGGATTACTTACTAAAAAAAAAAAAAAAAAAAAGTCCATATCTATACATATCATAGTAAAACTGGGATAAACCAAAGACAGAGAAAAAAAATCTTAAGCCATTAACAAAAGAATATATTAGACAGATGAACAGTTGACTGCTTACCAGCTGACTTCTCACCAAGTCAGAAACTGGTAGCTTGGTGCCTCCAGTGTGACAAGAGCATATCCTGCTCAACCTAGAATTCTATTTCTAGAAAAAAATGTTTCTTAAAAATGAAGGTAGAAACTGAAAATATCACATCATTAATCAGCTATATATACATATTTATTGCTCAGTCATGTCTTACTCTTTGTGACCCCTTGGACTGTAGTCCACCAGGCTCCCCTGTCCATGGAATTCTCCAGGCAAGAATACGGGGTGTGGGTTGCCATTCCCTTCTCCAGGCGATCTTACCAACCCAAGGATCAAACCTGGGTCTCCCCCATTTCAGGCAGATTTTTTTTACTGTCTGAGCCACTAGGGAAGCCCAATACTCTGATATAAAATAAAAAGTTTAAGGGAAAGGAAGAATGAAGGTAGAATAACAGGACAGAATGTTTTAAATGATGTTTTTCAAACACAAGGAAAATGACCTCACAAGGAAAGAGGGAGGGAGAGAAGAATGAAGAGCAATATGAAAGTAATTAAAATACTAAATATGTGGATAAATGTAACTAAACATTTGATATAGAAAATAATTGTTTTTATTACATATCTATACATATTTAAATATACATAATTAACATTCACAAGATAATAACATACAAGACAGGAGATAAATAGTTAAAGTATTTAAGATCCTTTCATTATCTAGGATGAAGATAAAACTAGGCTTTCATAAGTCAAGAATGGATCGTTTATTTCCTTGCCCATTAAAAGAAAAGCACAAACTTCCAAATCAAAAGAAGGAAATAGAATGATTCTAATCTAATCTGAAAGAAAGTAAGAAAAGAGATAACAGAATTTAAATCAGATGGGATAAATAATAAGCAGTGTGGGCTTCCCTGGTGGCTCAGTAGCAAAGAATCCACCTGCCAAACAGGAGACTGGTTCGATCCCTGATCGGGAGAAATCCCACATGCCGCAGAGCGACTAAGTCCATGTGCCACGACTATTGAGCCTGCGCTCTCGAGTCCAGGAGTTGCAACTATCAAAGCCCATACACTCNGAATCCACCTGCCAAACAGGAGACTGGTTCGATCCCTGATCGGGAGAAATCCCACATGCCGCAGAGCGACTAAGTCCATGTGCCACGACTATTGAGCCTGCGCTCTCGAGTCCAGGAGTTGCAACTACCAAAGCCCATACACTCTGTGCACTGCAGCACAAAAAGTCACTATGAGCAGAAGCCTGTGCACTGCCGTGAAGAGTGGCGCCTGTCACCGCAACTAGAGAAAAGCCCACTCAGCGACAAAGACCCAACCCAGCCAAAAATAAAATAAATGAGTAAAACTATTTAAAATGTAATAAGCAGTGAATAAAACTGAAACCCAAACATATCAGAAGTTACACATTAAAGACCTAATACCCATGATAAAAAAGTTATCAAACTGGTTTAAAACAACAACTATATGCTATTTCCAAGAGGCACAGTTAAAACAAGGATACAGAGGGAATTCTCTGGTGGTCCAGTGAAAGTCCACTGGACTCAGCACTTTCACTGCCATGGCTGGGGGTTCAATCCCATCCCACAAGTGGCACAGAGTGGCCAACCCCCCCCCCCCAGAAAAAAACGAACAAAATACCCAAGGATACAGAAAAGGTTGAAAGTGAAAGGATGGGAAGAGTTATGCTAGGTAACAATAATCAAAAAAAAGCTGATATTACTAATACCAGAAAAAAAAAAAAATAAGCCAAAGGCATTACTGTAGATAGAGTTTTACTCCTCTAAGGAAGGAAGATGCAGCAAGTCTGTAATTGCATGTACCTAATGACATGGCCTCAAATATATTATGCAAAACCCACATAACTGTAAGTAGAAATAGATAACGAAACAATTATCTTATTAGTTGATAGGGCAAGTGGATAAAAATTCATAAGGAGTAGAGAAGATCTGAACAATACATTACAAAATTGATCTAATGTCTTTATCTAGGTGACTGCACCCCGAGTCTGCAGAACACATGTTCTTTTCCAGTGCTCATGGAATCTTCATTAAGGTCAAACACACACTGGGCCATAAACAAGTCTCTACAAACATAAAAGAATAGCAACCATATACAGTATGATTTCTAACCAAAATGCAATAACAAAATTATAACTAGGAATTTCCTGTATGTTTCAGAATTTAAAAATACACTTCCAAATAACCTAGGGTATCTGTTATAATTATCTGTGTTTTGTTCTTTCTTATCATACCAGAAGTCTACCAGAAGAGAATTTTAATTCTCTTTTCAAAGTACCAACCTTGACTTTTGATCCTCTCTGTTGTGTTACAGTTTCATTGATTTTTACTCTCATCTTCTTTATCTCCTTTAACTTTAAAAAATAAGACAGATCATTAATCAACTTAACAATAATGTTTATGTGAAGTTTTATAAAATACAAAGTGCTTTCTCATTAATCCTCAAAGCAACCTTGTGAGCTGGGTCTTTTCTTTCATTTTTACAGATGGGGAAATTACAGATAATTATCACATTCACCAGAATACTGAACCCAGATCAGAGGAACGTCTCCTGCCATTCCAGGGCCTCCTTTTATTCTCTGAGGTCTTCAGGAACACTTAACCAAAACAGTCATGGTTAAGATGGCAGAAGCTTAGCTCTCACCAGTCCTTCCTTCAGTAGTCTCCAGCATGCCTATTACCAAGAAAACAGAGGGATGGGGAGGGAGTGGGGAGAAAACTGTGTACAGCATGAGTGGGCAGGCTGCCTAGCCAGAAAAGCAAGTGTGAAGCAGCCCTTGATCAACCTAACACTCTGGGTCACTGGACTAGAGCTGGAGGCTCTTCTTGTTGACCCCTTTTCCAGAAAAAAGCATATTTGCTTAGAAACAATGGATTGCTCACTTAGAAGCAAATACCACAGAGTAAACATATCAAAAAAAATTTTCTTCTCAAATCTTGTGTGGGGTGGTCCTTGGGGGATTTTCTTGGCTTGAAGATGGGGCTGTATTCCATTGCCTGAGTGTCCATCTAGATGTATGAATCCTTGGACAGGGGCCACCACACTGTCAGACTTACTCCCCACACCCTTCTACAAATGCTTCTCATTCCAAGCACATTTCTAAGGGCTCTAATAACACTAACCTCCCCAACCCTCATTACAACTCTGAGGTTGTTACCATTATTATCCCAAAAAGAGGTAGATGAGGACACATGAGCAAAAAAAAAAACAGAAGGTTTAGTTACTTGCTTAGTCATCTGGGAATAAGTGAGAGTCCTTACTGGAAACCCAGCTTCATGGCGGAGAGACTGCTCTTGGCTAATACTGTGTGTTGCCCCTCTGGGTGGGATTCACACAAACTCCTTCCTGAGCATAACTGATACTATTCACAGCCTGAGAAGAACTGCCAGGTCTAAATGGGAACACTCAATGGAAAGAAAAATGGAGTTAAATATTCTGACTTCCTTCTGCATGTCTCCAGTCAAGGCCCTCAGCTGAGGTTGGGGAAGAGACATGGAGAGACTTCCCAGGCCAGGGAATTCCCTAGGAAACCTTAAGGTCCTGATGCAGACAGACTTCAGGTCCCAACTGTCTGTCCTCAGCTAGTTGATCCTTAGGTGACCATTTCTCATTTTTTAATCTCATGAGGGAAAATTTCCCTTGCATTTCATGACTGATATTCGTACTTTTTACCCATAGTGTCTCTGTACATAAACCCTGATGAAATTATTTTTCAGGCTTTTGCTTTCAGACAAATTAGCTAGAAATAGTGTACTCCTATGGAAAGCTTTTTCAAACTCACGGTTTATTAAGGTTTTCCCTTCCCTCTCTATTCCTTCTCTCTCCGCTCACTCCTCCTATGAGTTCCATAAGGACTGAACTCACTTCAGAATCTTTCCCATACTCCTCCCAACTGTGAGACCTTTAGTAAGTTTTGTTTCTTCCCCCTCTTGGAATCTTCTCAGTTCAAATAAAATTTCTAATTTATTGGCTCAAAACTGTGATATAATATCTTATTATTTTAATGTCTGTAGCATTTGTAACACAAAACTTTAGAAATCTGCTGAGACTTCAAGGGAATTTATTCACACTGTTGTTACAGGGAAAGGTTTAAAGGGAATGTCTCCCCAAACATGAGGAATGAGAGAGGTTTTGTAGGGAAAGAAAAGCAGCACTGAATACTGCAGTTTTGGTGGGTTTTATAAGGTAGGTATTGCGATCTTTTTTTTTTTTAAGTATTGCAATCTTACAGAAATGAGTTGTGGTTCTTTCTGATCTGGCTCATCGTGACTGTTACATTCCTGTTCTCAGAACTGTTGAGTTAGGAATTTAGGAGAGAGCTATTCTCAGAATAGCAGAGAGCAAGGAGGTCAGTGTATGTTCAGAGAAGAAAAATTTACTGTTCTCTGTATTCTCCCTTTTTATCCCTGACTTTGCTTATTCAGGCTTTCTCTTTTTTTTCTTGATCAGTCTCCCCAGAGGTTTGTCAGTTAAAACCAACAAAACACACAGACATTTGGCTCTGGTCTCTATGCTGCTGCTGCTAATAAGTCGCTTCAGTCGTGTCCGACTCTGTGCGGCTCCATAGACGGCAGCCCACCAGGCTCCCCTGTCCGTGGGTTGCCACTTCCTTCTCCAATGCATGAAAGTGAAAAGTGAAAGTGAAGTTGCTCAGTCATGTCCAATCCTCAGCGACCCCATGGACTGCAGCCTGGAAGGATTTTCCAGGCAAGAGTACTGGAGTGGGGTGCCATTGCCTTCTCCGCTGGTCTCTGTAATGTTTTTCTATTTTGTTAGTTTCTGCTCTTTATTACTTCCTTGTTGTAACTTCCATTAGGATTTGCTTTTCTAAGTGTTGCTTAGGTGATTAATTACCAGGTTTTCTGATTTTCTGAAATATCTTTTAAGCTATAAATTTCTAAGCACTGTCTAAGCAATATCTCTCCAGTTTTGATATGTAGTATTTTCATTATCATTCAGTTGAAAATACTTTATTCTTTGTGATTTTAAAATGTTTATGCAAATTTCTGAATAGACATGCTTTATACATTTTTAAAATTTATTTCTAATTTCAGTTATTTAAATTTTGTTCAGATTTACTTTCTGGTCCAGCATGTTTGTCAAGCCCCCCACCCCAGCTTTACCGAAGTATAACTGACACATAACAGTGTAGGTATTTTTGAAAATATTTCATGTGTTCTTGACAAAATATATTCATCCTTGATACACTGGTGCAGTGTTCCATACATATGCATTAGAATGCTTTTAACCTTATTGTTTGAATCTGTATCTTTACCAATTTTTAGTCTGTTTGGCCTATTAATTAGAGGTTAAAAAAAATCATAACTGTGGATTTTTTATTTTTTTCTTTGTGTTCTGAATACTTTTTAGGTAGATACTGACTTATAACTGTTCTATCTTTTCAGTGTTTTTTCTTTCCTGAACGTTTTGTCTTAATCGTACTCTAAGAATGAAGTCCCTGCTCTATCTAATATTAGTAGAACTACATCAGTTTTATGGTGAAGGCAATGGCACCCCACTCCAGTACTCTTGCCTGGAAAATCCCATGGGCAGAGGAGCCTGCTAGACTGCAGTCCATGGGGTGGCTAAGAGTCGGACACGACTGAGCGACTTCACTTTCACTTTCACGCGTTGGAGAAGGAAATGGCAACCCACGCCAGTGTTCTTGCCTGGAGAATCCCAGGGACAGGGGAGCCTGGTGGGCTGCCGTCTGTGGGGTCGCACAGAGTCGGACACGACTCAAGTGACTTAGCAGCGGCAGCAGCACATCAGTTTTATGTTGGCTTCATATAACTTCTTTTCATTCTTTTACTTTCAAACTTAGCCTCTTGTAAGTAGTAATATAGTGGGGTTTTGTACTTTTGCCCTGTGTGCTAAGGTCTGTGTGTGTTCCCCCAGAATTCACAGGTTGGAATCCTAATGCCCAATGTAATGGTGTTAGGAGGTGGGGGCCTTTGAAGGTGATTAGGTCATCAGGGTTGGGCCCTCATGAATAGGATTGGTGCTCTTATAAAAGACACCCCACAAGATTCCCTAATCCCTTTCTGCCATATGAGGATACAAGAAGTTACAACCCTGAAGAAAGCCTGCACCCAACCATGCTGATCTCTAATCACTCTGGACTTCCAGCCTCCAGAATTAAATATTAATACATTTTTTGTTATTTATAAGCCACCTAGAATGTGGTGTTTTGCTGTAGCAGCCCAAACTAACACACTCCCTGACAATCTTTGTCATTTAGTGAAATTAATTTATGTTTAAATATTGTGGGGTTTTTTTGGCTTAAGATTTACCATCTTTTTTTTTTTTTGGTCTCACCCCTCTTTTTAATTTACATTTTTAAACATTTTTTCTACTAGTATTGAATTTTTATGTTCTATTTTTATGAGTCCTCTAGATTTTACAATATTAATGAGAGTAACCAAAACCTTCACCCTAATACTTCAATCCATTTTACTCTCTTGTGATTTATATATCACTGTTTTCTGGTATTTTACATCTATCTTAACTGTACATTTTTATTGTTTGGTATAAAACGGTTATATTTTATACATATTTTGCTCTTCATTCCTTTTCACATCTAAAAGTCCAATCTGAGATCAGTTTCCTTCTATAGTACATTCTTTTAAAGTTTCCTTTAGTAAGGGTCAGCAGGGGATGAATGAAACAAAATTGTCTATGTGCTTATTTTGTCCTCATTCATAAAAGCTATCTTCATTGGGTACAAAATTCTAGTATTTTCTACCATTATACTGACATTTTCATTCTATTTATTTGGATTCTGTTGTTGCTGTTTGTTCCTTTGAAGCTAATTTTTAAATCTGTTAATTTTTTTCTTGATTTCCTGCAGTTGCACTATGATGCATGTAGATATGATTTGATAAATTTATCCTAATTTGTATTCTTTGAGCTTTAAATCTATAGACTTGTTATTTTTCATCAGTTCTGGAACATCCTCAGCCCAATTACCTTTGCCTTTCTTCCATCTTCGCCTTTTAAGACTGTGATTAAATAGAAGCTTTCCAGTGAGACCTTCCCATTTTTTGTGTGTTTTCCCATATTCTTCTATCTCCATGGTGCATTCTGGATAAAGCTTCAATCATATCTTCCAGCTCACCAATTCTTATTCCCCCTATTTCACCATCTGTTGCCAAATACATCTTTAAATATTTTAAGCAGTTGTTCTCACAAACGTACCCATTAATTCTAATGTGAAGTCTATGTGGGTCTGTTCTTTTCAGCTGGTTTTCAGTCATGCTTTTTCCCTTGTGCCTGTTTATTATTTCTGATTATTATCCCTGAAAAATTGTTACCTGAGGTCTAGATTGAAGGAGTCCTGTTCCAATGAAGTTTTGTTTGCTTCTGGTTGTGTTTACCTGGGTTGTAAGGGTTGGTCAAGGACCACAATCTGCCAGGGATGTTCTTTTTCTTCTACTGCTGTGCTTGGCAACAAAGTACCCCGGGGGTGGGTTTAGATTTGGTTTATCTGGTCCAGAGGGTGTAGCACTCTGGTAACCCAAGCTAACTTTGGAAGTCACCTGTAAAATTCATCACCCTGGGTGAGCCTGACCCTATCATCCTTCTATTTCTCTCACTCTTTGTGGCTGGTGAAGTGGGGCCTAACTCTTCTATAGCATCAGCACAGTCTGGGGCCTAAGCCGCTTTGGTGTTATCTCTGATGACAAGACCCCATCTTAAAACAGCTCTGCCTGTTTAAACTGCAGTCTTTTCAGACTCCAGGCTCTTTTAAGGGGAAGGGAGGGCATGGCATCTGCATTTTAAAAAAACTTTTTTAGGGACTTTCCTGGAGATCTAGTGGTTAAGGATCCACCTTGCCACGCAGACATGGGTTCGATCCCTGGTCAGGGAACTAAGATCCCACAAGCTGCAGAGCAACTAATCCTGCTCACTGCAACACTGAGCCAGTATACTCCAGAATCCACATGCTGCAATGAAAGACCCTGCATGATGCAGCAGAGATCCACTTGCTACAAACAGCACCAGAGGCAGCTAAATATTTTTAAAATATATTTTTTGTAAGAAATCACTTTTCAGTGTTTTTTTCTGGGAAACTGATCCAAATAACCTAGGTGATCTTCACCAGAAACAAAGTACTGTCTCACCTTTGATATAATTTTTCCTTTTCTAGCCTTTGACATTTTCCAGTTCAGATTTTTCAAATTATACTTTATTTCTATCCTTCTAGTGCTTGCCCATGACATTTTACCATTTTAAACAGCATCTTGACCACCCTGTCAAATAATTCAAGTGCTTAACCCACTTTCACACAGATGTTCCAGCCTCCAGTTTACCTACTATTGTCCAAATTCCATTTATTTTTTAGCCTTGAGAATTAGTCATGCACTTTTAAAAAACAGTGTTTCAAATTTACCTACACATTGGCAATTTTTTCTTCTTGGATATCAGATGTTCTTTGGGAGAGTGGGGGTTAGTGATCCCTAAACTAGCTCAAGTCCTGATGTGGGCTTAAGTAGGTGCAGCTGCACCAGCTTGTTGGATCTGCTCTACACAGTCTGCCTGTTATGGCTGGAGACCCAAAGACTCCCACCTCTTTGGAATCAGTCCAAGCAGTACATATCTGGCCCTAGGTAGACTGTGGCTCATTCTCCATGTGCCTGAGTCAACAGAGTTTGTAGCAGGAGCACGTCAGTGCTCAGTAGGCTGGGGCATTCAGAATCCTCACTCATGCATTACGTCTTCTCCCTTGTTATTTAACCCATGTCTCTTTTGAAAGTAGGTGATGCATTAGGTCCACGTGAACTCATGTAGGACTGTGTGTGTGTATGTATGTATGAGGGGGTTGGGAACTTCAGGCCACAGGCACACCAACAGCCCTGGCCACCTTAAGTAACCTGATCAAACAGAGTTGGCCCTGTATCCAGCAAATCAAAGATTGGTAGATGCTCAGTGACTACTGGGAATCAATACTCATGGCCTCTTTCCTTTCTGCCACTGTACACCAGACCTCCAGGGACTGGCCCTCTCCGGACAATGCAGGCATTTCCAATGCTGCTTCTGACCAGGCCATCCTATTTCCCATTCTCTTAAATAAAAGACCCAACTCAATATCCTGCTCAGATGTCACTGGTGCCTCGTTTCCCAGTAGGTGGAGATCACTTTCCTTGCAAAGCCCATTCTGTTATTCCCATCTCTTTCAGAATTTTCCACAGTTTATTGTGATCCACACAGTCAAAGGCTTTGGCATAGTCAATAAAGCAGAAATAGATGTTTTTCTGGAACTCTCTTGCTTTTTCCATGATCCAGCAGATGTTGGCAATTTGATCTCTGGTTCCTCTGCCTGTTCTAAAACCAGCTTGAACATCAGGGAGTTCACGGTTCACATATTGCTGAAGCCTGGCTTGGAGAATTTTGAGCATTACTTTACTAGCATGTGAGATGAGTGCAATTGTGCGGTAGTTTGAGCATTCTTTGGCATTGCCTTTCTTTGGAATTGGAATGAAAACTGACCTTTTCCAGTCCTGTGGCCACTGCTGAGTTTTCCAAATTTGCTGGCATATTGAGTGCAGCACTTTCACAGCAGCATCTTTCAGGTTTTGAAACAGCTCAATTGGAATTCCATCACCTCCACTAGCTTTGTTCGTAGTGATGCTTTCTAAGGCCCACTTGACTTCACATTCCAAGATGTCTGGCTCTAGATTAGTGATCACATCCTCATGATTATCTGGGTCGTGAAGATCTTTTCTGTACAGTTCTTCTGTGTATTCTTGCCACCTCTTCTTAATATCTTCTGCTTCTGTTAGGTCCATACCATTTCTGTCCTTTATTGAGCCCATCTTTGCATGAAATGTTCCCTTGGTATCTCTAATTTTAAGATTAGAAGCAGAATATTAGAGGGCACTCTTCTGGGCAGGTACATGGATATGACAAAAGTTCTAACATACACCCTGAAAACAAGGGAAGATACAGGAAAACTATGAAAAGAAGCTGTAAGAACTTGAAAAGCAAAGCATACTGGGGTTATTTATAAAGTACCGAAAGCACTACCCATCCCATAAGCCTGAAATCATTTCACTTCAATAAGTAATGCTCGTGATGCTAATCCTGACATCAAGAAACAGTGAAATAAGGAATTCCCTGGTGGTCCGGTGGTTAGGGGAGCTTCCTAGATGGTGCTAGTGGTAAAGAATCTTCCCACCAATGCAGGAGACATAAAAGATATAGGTTCATTCCCTGGGTTGGGAAGATCCCCTAGAGGACAGACCACATGGCAACCCACTTCAGTATTCGTGCTTGGAGAATCCCATGGACAGAGGAACCCAGCGGGCTATGATCCATAGAGTCGCAAAGAGTCGACACAATTGAAATGACTTTGCCCGCACACACCAGTGGTTAGGACTCCGTGCTTTCACTGCTGAGGGCTTAGATTCAATCTCTGGTCAGGAAACTAAGATCTCGCAAGCCTCATGGCATGGCCAAAAAAAAAAAAAAAGGATGAAATGATGTCTAATTTCGTGCATCAAAAATCAAGGAATTAGAATAGTTTACAAAGCAATTTCATCTAAAGTGATTATAAGTAAGCAGTTTTAGGGCCTTAAAGATTTAATTCTAAACTATCTAGAAAATCCAACTACCCTAAAAGATTCAGTTATCCATTCCCAAAGTCCCAGACAAACCAAAATTCTGTGTAAATAAATAAGATTCATCTGGTATTCATTTCAGTTGCTGAAAAAGTCAGGGACTGGATCCAATCTGCCAACAGAGGCCCAACATTAATGATCTTCATCTTTGCTCTTTTCAGCCAGTTATTGATTGAAGACATATTTCACTGCACATAAAACCATGTCATGATTCAAAACATTCTACTTTCTAAAACTCAAGCTCAGAAACATCGATCTCTAACCACCATATAGAATCTTTCCTCTGTTTTACTAATTCCTATAGATTGGGAGTACATTTTTTCAGTCATTGAAAATTTTATTTTTTATTTAATAACCAAGAAAACAGTAGGCTTGACACAGCAAACTAGAGAAGTAGCAAATTAAGAGATAGAGGAATGCTAAAAGTATGTCTTTCAGAAGGATTAAAAGGAGTAAAAAACACACAAAAAAGATGAATTTGAAAATACAGAAGCCTCAAACTTCTTTATTAGAAGACTAGGTGGAAAGAACATAGAAGATTGTGGGAAAGGAATTTTTGAAGCAATTCCAGTTGTGGAATGGCTAAATGCATCTAAACGAAGGCAATGGCACCTCACTCCAGTACTCTTGCCTGGAAAATCCCATGGACGGAGGAGCCCGGAAAGCTGTGGTCCATGGGGTCACTGAAGGTCGGACACGACTGAGCGACTTCCCTTTCACTTTTCACTTTCATGCACTGGAGAAGGAAATGGCAACCCACTCCAGTGTTCTTGCCTGGAGAATCCCAGGGACGGGGGAACCTGGTGGACTGCCGTCTACAGGGTCGCACAGAGTTGAACACGACTGAAGTGACTTAGCAGCAGCAGCAAATTCATCTAGAAACTAATGCAGTAGCCATAATTTGTTTAGAAAGATCTGAGTCAACAGATATGTCATTTTTGCTTCCTGTCCTTTCTGTTAATTCCTGCCTTTTCAGTTAATTTAGACACGGATGGAGCTCCAGCCACCACGTTGTGAACATGACATACCTACCATTGTAGACCACTGAAGCTGAACCATAGGAGGCCAGGTCCCTGAATACTGTGGGAGCTGCCATACAAGCTATGGTCAGCCTGATTGCAATTTTGTTATTGAATGAGAAAGAGAAAATCCTAATTAGTTTAAGCCTTTATTTTTAGGGACATAGTGTATGTTTTAGATCCTCATTCTCACCTCAGACTTTTTCACCAGTTTCTGCTTATGGCAATGAATTCTTATTAGAACCTTCAAGTCTTTCTTGATTTCTATCTTACAAAAGATGACAATCAATCCCAACCTTGGGCAAGCCCTACCATTCACTTTATTTTTCCCTCCCAGATATCACTGGGAAAAGGCAAAAAGTTTACCTGGTCCAGGAGAATACCATACCTTGCATTCTAGAGAATGAGGCAACCTGTTTTCTAGGGATAGGATTTATCCCTATACCAGATGATTCTATCTTCTCTTATTTCCTTAAAAGAGTGACTTCATAGTTTTTTTTGTTCACATTCCCCCATTCCCCCTAAAATTTTGGAAAACATTGTAACCTATTTACATATTTTTCAATTGGCATCTAAAACTTTCTCTCATAACTTAGAGTTGAAAAGAAAGAATTTTAACAATGGATTCTATTGTAAATAATTGCATTTTAAAATAAAAGCTCTGCTGCTGCTAAGTTGGTTCAGTCATGTCCGACTCTGTGCAACCCCATAGATGGCAGCCCACCAGGCTCCCCCATCCCTGGGATTCTCCAGGCAAGAACACTGGAGTGGGTTGCCATTTCCTTCTCCAATGCATGAAAGTGAAAAGTGAAAGTGAAGTCACTCAATCCTGTCGGACTCTTCGAGACCCCGTGGACTGCAGCCTACCAGGCTCTTCCGTCCATGGGATTCTCCAGGCAAGTGTACTCTTCTATCACTTAAAAAAATATAGATTCTAAACAAGATCTTTTTCTAAATATGATATTGATTTGATATTCACCATCATCTGTTTAAAACATATATGAATGTATTCCTAATAATAAGAAAGTTTTACATAATTGCATTTCCTCCTGGAACTTGTACTTTATTTATTTTAAAAGCTCACTGTACTCATGAATAACTTTGTTATTCTTAACAATTTTTTTGGCCTCATGGCATATGGGATCTTAGATCCCTGACCAAGATCGAACCCACATCCCCTGCATTGGAAGCAATTTATAATTTATACTAATGCAATATAGTTTTAATCTTAAAAATCTTATTGTTTTACTTTGTCATCCTTTTCTTCAACAAAAATATGTATACAAATTTGAACATTTAAAGATTTTTCTATGTTTTTAAAAAAATTATTATGACCAAGTAATCATAATTAATAGTACACAATTTATGAAAACAACATAAATACATTACAAGCATTTTTAAGGCTTCAACTATTACTGATTAACATATTTTTTAATGTTACAACTTTTGAGTTATTAAACATAAAAAGTAAAATTTTATTGACAGTGTATCTCAATGAAAAAAACAGGAGCTTTTGACAGGAAAAAAAAAAGGTAGCCAGTCGCCTTCATTCACTTCCTTATTACCTGATTTGATATATCCAATTATCCCTTTGATGACAGTAATGAAACTGTTCCCCTCTAAATGCAAACAACCCTAGTTAGCTGGGAGATGGCTAAGAGGCATGGCTTGCTTTTGTACTGTGAGAGAAGGGCCGTTGTGAAATAGAAACCTTGATTTTAGAGATATTCTTAGGCAAAGCAATTTGAAGGAAGAATGTATATCATCTAGAGACTGAGTCTCTTAAAACTATCCATGTTTCTATATCCTAAGGAAATAACGTTCTCCCAGAGGACCCTTGTTCCAGAACAATGCACCTTCCGTGTTCTTCCTTCTTATCTTACTCTGTCTCCACGTCTCTCCTTAAAAAAATAACCTGCCCCAATCCTTTTCTTTCCATTCTCATATCCAGCCTGCACCTTATTCTTTCCTCGACCACTCGGACTTTCCTGAAACTGATCTCTTGAAGACCAGCCAACTGCAAACTCCAGTGGTTACTTTTCATTCCAACCTCAGTAAGTACTATTGACTCCATCATCCCTTTCAAAACTCTCCTCTGTTGATTTTCCCTCACCACTTTCTCCTGATTCTTTTCTACTTATCAGTTTCCTTCACTGTCTTCTTTCTCTGCCACCCTCTCAAAATCATCATTTCTTTGGATTTTAAACACAGACCTCTTCTCACTCCACCTGTTCTTCTTTGCAATCCCTACTCCCTCATCTTCAATTACTAAACAGCCTTGATTTCCTTCTCCAGTTAAGTCATCTCTACCTAGATGTCCTACATGTTTGTCAGTATTAAAAGGTAAATTTTCATCCCCTTTCTCAAACCTTTTCCTGGTGTCCCTTAGACTGTGTGGAATCCAGCATCCAGCTGATCAAACCAGAGACCTGGGAGTATCCTATAATCCTATCTCCTCTCTCACTTTTATTCACTATCTACAAATTGTCAGTAAATAGTATCGGTGAAGGCAATGGCATCCCACTCCAGTACTCTTGCCTGGAAAATCCCATGGATGGAGGAGCCTGGAAGGCTGCAATTCATGAGGTCGCTAAGAGTCGGACACGACTGAGTGACTTCACTTTCACTTTTCACTTTCATGCATTGGAGAAGGAAATGGCAGTCCACTCCAGTGTTCTTGCCTGGAGAATCCCAGGGACAGAGGAGCCTGGTAGGAGGCCGTCTATGGGGTCGAATAGAATCAGACACAACTGAAGCGACTTAGCAGTTGCAGCAGTATCAGTTGGGGTTTCTCTGGTTCCTGGTACAGAAAAATCTCATGTATGTACAACAATATGTGAAGAAGAGTACCGGAGTAGTCTGGGCTTCCTAGATGGCGCTAGTGGTAAAGAACCCACCTGCCAATGCAGATGAAAAGACATGGGTTTGATCCTTGGGCTGGGAAGGCCCGCTGGAGGAGTAAATGTCAACCTGCTCCAATATCCTTGCCTGGAAAATCCCATGGACAGAGGAGACTGGCAGGGTATCGTCCATGGGGCAGCAAAGAGTCGAACACGACTGAGTGACTAAGCACAGCACACACAGCCCGGCTGTAGTTTACAGAAACAAAAACTACACATCATGACACGGATAGAAACTGGGCGGTTCTCAGGATCTCCATAACAGAAACTTGAAGGCCATCCCTCAAGGAACTGCCCCCAAGTGATTCAGCAACAACCCAGCCTTTCACTTCCAGATGTTGGGGAATAAGAATCATGAATCCCAAACTTTGATTCAACCGTCGTTGAAATTAAAACAGACCATAGGTTGAAATGATAATAGGTGAGACTTGTGTATTGTTGACATAAATTCTCTTGGGATCCAGAGCACTCTGTTGAGGAGTTCCCTGGTAGTTCAGTGGCTAAGACGCCGTGCATCCACTGCAGGGGGCACGGGTTCAATCCTTAGTCGGGGAACTAAGATCTCACCTGTCACAAGGTGCAGTCAAAACAACAACAACAACGAACCCAAGGTACTCTGTTGGTCTAATGTTTCTCAATAACAGAAGAGATGATTAGAAAAATTTACATTCTGATGACTAGAGGAGCACAATGAATAAGAGATTAACTCTTAAATGGATAAAGATCATTTTTAAATTTCCAACAAATGTCAGTTCTGTTTCTTGTTATTATGATATAGTTTCTTTAATACCTAGTAAGAGACTCCTGTCTTAAGCAATCGAATTTTCTCATTCACATCACAAATGAATTCACAAGCCTTCAAGGCACTGAATATACTCTGTGGCTACTTTTTAGCAGCCCAAGGGTATTCTGAATTCCTCTTTCTCATAGCTGTAGAAATTAAAATCACCTCAGTTGATTCAAACCCAAAACAAAAGTTTCGTTTCTTTGACAGTGTCAAGTTTAAAAGCTTGGGAGGAGAGAGTTGATTGATTTAGTTTAGATCCCTGTGATAGGGAATGGGAACATTGAACAATAAAACAAACAATAATAACCACATCCCCCTAGTCTAAACAGAAAGTATTCATCCTCCTTAAAATAGCTCTATTTGAGAATTTCCTGGCAGCCCAGTGGTTAGGACTAGGACTTTCACTTCAGGGAGGGGATGGAGTGATGGATTAAACTAAGATCTTGCAAGCTGTATGGTGTGCCCCTCCCAAAAAAAGAGCTTTAATCTGTCACTTCCTCTCCATACCTTGCTTTAGTCTACTTATTTTAAAGACATCTTTTGGTAAAAAGAAGTCCTCTCTTTCATCTTTTGCATTCTGACTTCTTCGTTTTAGCCTGAAAAAGATCACAACTGTTTCTCTCATTACCAGAGATTTCTTATTTATAAATGAGATACAGTGCACCTTATTGGCAAACTTTTTCTGTAAAGAACTAGCTAGTAAATAGGTTTTGTGGATCCTACAGCTTCTGAGTTACTCTGCCACTATAACATTGAGAGTAGCTGTAAACAATGGAACCTGGCTGTGTTCCAATAAAGCTTTATTTACAAAGACAGTAGCCTGGCTCATAGTTTGCCTCTCATCTAGGAGAGTCCTGAGAAAAAAAGAGTCTGGCAAATGAACACTGTGGACTTGCATGTCTGAAAACATCTGTATCTACACTTCAACAACCAGAATGACTGCAACAGAATTCTAAGTTGGAAATATCTTCTCCTCATAATTTTGGAGGTACTGCTCAATGTTTTTCTACCTTCCAAAATGCCTCATTTCCTTCAGCTCAGCTAAATCCACTAGCCTTCAAAGGTAGGACTTTGCTTTAGGCTTTTATTTAGGCTTCCAGAGCTACTTTGCTTCATTATTAACTTTTTTTTTTTCATTTCTAAAAAGAAAATCCATTTGAAGAAATTGACTGTTATGTTTTCCAGTGTTCTTCACCCAAGGAATAGCTTTTCCTATAATTTGGTACCAAGAAAAAGTCTGAATCTCAGAGAAACTTCTATTCTGTCTTTATGAGACAATCAGAATTAAATAACCCGTTGTGATTTACTTGATTGTTAATGTCCTGTTACATTAAACTCATAACACATCAATTCATTTGTATATTCAGATGTTTAATAAATGGAAATAAATTGAAGGAAAGGAGAAAGGGAAGCAACTATTTTGGCAGGTATTGCAGTACTCCAGATGAAAAGTAGTCGAGATGGAAAGCTGAGCTTCAGATTCAAGAGACAATTCGAGATAGATTCAATAACAGGAAGACAAATCCTGAATTTTCCAGTTTAGGAAAGTTTCCAGGAAGTGACAGAGTAGCTAATATCACTAACCAACGTAGGGGCTTTCCTGGTGGCTCAGACGGTAAAGAATCTGCCTGCAATGGGGGAAACCTGGGTTTGATCCCTAGGTTGGGAAGATCCCCTGAAGAAGGGAACCGCTACCCACTCCAGTATTCTTCCCTGATTCTTGGGCCACCTGATGTGAAGAGCTGACTCATTGGAAAAGACCCTGATGCTGGGAAAGATGGAAGGCAGGAGAGAGGAGGACAACAGAGGACGAGATGGTTGGATGGCATCACCAACTCAATGGACACGAGTTTAAGCAAACTCCCAGAGATGGTGAAGGACAGGGAAGCCTAGCATGCTGCAGTCCATGGGATCACAAAGAGCTGAACACAACTGAGCGACTGAACAACAAAAAATCAAGATAGAGGAATTGGTATGGAAATGAGAAAAAAGCTAAGAGGCTAGGTTTTGAATATGTGAGCTGTCTTAAGTAAACATTGTTGATTATCACTCCCTTCCTATCTGCTGCTGCTGCTGCTAAATCGCTTCAGTCGTGTCCGACTCTATGTGACCCCATAGACGGCAGCCCACCAGGCTCCCCTGTCCCTGGGATTCTCCAGGCAAGAACACTGGAGTGGGGTGCCATTTCCTTCTCCAATGCAGGAAAGTGAAAAGTGAAAGTGAAGTCTCTCAGTCATGTCCGACTCTTTGCGACCCCATGGTCTGCAGCCTACCAGGCTCCTCCGTCCATGGGACTTTCCAGGCAAGAGTACTGGAGTGGGTTGCCATTGCCTTCTCCGCCCTTCCTATGTACTTACTTTCAAAAAGTACTATAAGTGCCTTAAATAGAGGTTATATGGAAGAACAAAGATTGTCATTAACGAGAAATCCAAGTTGTAAAGCAAACAGGGACACAGCCAGCTGAGGTCAATGCAAAGCCGAACATTCCTAAACCAGTAAGGACATCCACTGTAACTAGGTAAGGTCAATGCATTCAGAAAAGCATCTGGCCACATTGCAGCCTGTCCTTGTTTCTTGTCCCCAAGGCATCAGAGGCCAGCCAGTGGGGCCTTTGGAGCAAAACTGGCATCCGGTGTCTGGCATGCAGCCAGCTCCAAGGATGAGAACTGATTCCTGGATCGTGAGTGCCTAGCATGTTTCATAGGAGTCCAGTTTTGTATTCAGGGGCTCAAAGAATGTTTAATTCTAAGCCCCACCCAGAGAAATAGACTGTGACTCTGCCCAGATTCACCTTTGGAACTGGATCTATGAGGCAAGGAAGATTCATAGGCAAACAATGCTATACACACTATCAGACAGAAGAAGAATAGCTTTTGACACCCTTGAATTTACCCCAGGCTAGGAAATGCAGAGAATCTTGAACTACAAACCCCATGCTTCTGTGCATTCTCTGAGGCTGACCCAACCTCTCTTACTTACCCCCAAACCCTCCACTGAGCCCTCTGGAACCTTGAACACCCCCAACTTCAGTGTCACAGAACCCATTTCTACTTCCTACCTTGTCTGATAATGGCTTTCTTCATGCAACCCTCTTCTGTATAACGTGCTAAATATCTTACACCTCATATTCCACTGGTCAGGTATACAATCAGCATCCTCCTGGTTCCTCACTGCTGCTTGTGGACCAGTGTTCTACCTAGGTGAGGTGTTCCTCTCCATTCTAAGTCCTGGAGCATCTTGGATGTCAATATCCATTGATGGAGCCGTCCATACTTGGCCTTTGCTTTCCCTGAATGTGTCTTCTTGTTCACCTTCCCCTTCATTCCACTGCAGTGACCCACTCCCATGGGCACACTATAGACCTGGTCACCACTTAACAACACTTCTGCTGCTTAAGCCTTCCCATCTTTTAGCCCACCCATTAGCCTGTCTTTCTGCCTTTCACTCAGTTACTCCAATATTTATTCTTTTCAGAAAGTTAGGTTTACTGAGTTACAAAGTTTTAAGCTTTATCCAGGTTTAATTGATAAAGAATAAACCACACACTAACATTTTTAAAATATTTATTTATCTATCTTGGCACCACCAGGTTTTAGTTGTAGCATGTGGGATCTAGTTCCTTGGAAGCACAGACCGACAGGGAAGTCCCTAAGCTACACATATTTAAAGAGTACTATTCAATGACTTTTAACATATGTGTACACAATGAAAATATCACCACAATCAATATAATGAATATGTCTGTCACCTCCAAAAGTTCCTTCATGGTAATTTCTACCTCTCTCCCTGTACGCCCTCTCTCCTTCCAGGCAAGCACTGATTTGCTTTGGTCCCTATAGATAACTGCTGGAGGAGGAAATGAAAACCCAGTCTGGTATTCTTGACTGGAGAATCCCATGGACAGAGGATCACAAAGAGCTGGACATGACTGAGCGACCGAGCATACATGCACTATAGATAAATTTGTATTTTCTACAATTTCATATAAATGGAATAATATACTATGTATTTTTTTTTGTTTGACTTCTTTCACTTTGAGATTTTATCTAGATGTTCAGTTCAGTTCAGTTGCTCAGTCGTGTCTGACTCTTTGCGACCCTATGGACTGCAGCACACCAGGCCTCCCTGTCCATTGCCAGCTCCCAGAGTTTACTCAAACTCATGTCCATTGAGTTGGTGATGCCATCCAACCATGTCATCCTCTGTCGTCCCCTTCTCCTCCCACCTTCAGTCTTTCCCAGCATCAGGGTCTTTTCCAACGAGTCAGTTCTTCGCATCAGGTGGCCAAAGTATTGGAGTTTCAGCTTCAGCATCAGTCCTTCCAATGAACACTCAGGACTGATTTCCTTTGGGATGGACTGGTTGGATCTCTTTGCAGTCCAAGGGACTCTCAAGTGTCTTCTCCAACACCACAGTTCAAAAGCATCAATTCTTTGGCACTCAGCTTTCTTTATAGTCCAACTCTCACATGACTCTCTCATGTAGTCTCCATACATGACCACTGGAAAAACCACAGCCTTGACTAAATGGACCTTTGTTGGCAAAGTAATGTCTCTGCTTTTTAATATGCTGTCTAGGTTGGTCATAACTTTTCTTCCAAGGAGCAAGCATCTTTTAATTTCATGGCTGCAGTCACCATCTGCAGTGATTTTGGAGCCCCCAAAACTAAAAGCCTGTCACTGTTTCCACTGTTCCCCCATCTATTTGCCATGAAGTGATGGGATGAGATGCCATGATCTTAGTTTTATGAAAGTTGAGTTTTAAGCCAACTTTTTCACTCCCCTCTTTCACTTTCATCAAGAGGCTCTTTAGTTCTTCACTTTCTGCCATAAGGGTGATGTCATCTGCATATCTGAGGTTATTGATATTTCTCCCTGCAATCTTGATTCCAGCTTGTGCTTCATCCATCCAGCCCAGTGTTTCTCATGATGTACTCTGCATATAATTTAAATAAGCAGGGTGACAATATACAGCCTTGGATGTACTCCTTTCCCTATTTGGAACCAGTCTATTGTTCCATGTCCAGTTCTAACTGTTGCTTCCTGACCTGCATACAGATTTCTCAAGAGGCAGGTCAGGTGGTCTGGTATTCCCAGCTCTTGAAGAGTTTTCCAGAGTTTGCTGTGGTCCACACAGTCAAAGGCTTTGGCATAGTCAATAAAGCAGAAATAGATATTTTTCTGGAACTCTTTTGCTTTTTCAATGATCCAGCGGATGTTGGCAATTTGATCTCTGGTTCCTCTGCCTTTTCTAAATCCAGCTTGAACATCTGCAAGTTCACAGTTTACATAATGTTGAAGCCTGGCTTGGAGAATTTTGAGGATTACTTTACTAGCATGTGAGATGAGTGCAATTGTGTGGTAGTTTGAGCATTCTTTGACATTGTGTTTCTTTGGGATTGGGATGAAAACTGACCACTAGACCATTCAGGTATGACCTAAATCAAATCCTTATGATTATACAGTGGAAGTGACAAATAGATTCAAGGCATTAAATTCAATAGAGTGCCTGAAGAACTATGGATGGAGGTTCATGACATTGTACAGGGGGCAGAGATCAAGACAATTCTCAAGAAAAAGAAATGCAAAAAGGGAAAATGGTTGTCTGAGGAGGCCTTACAAATAGCTGTGAATAGAAGAGAAGCAAAAGGTAAAGGAGAAAAGGAAAGATACCCATTTGAATGCAGAGTTCCAAAGAATAGCAAGGAGAGATAAGAAAGCCTTCCTCAGGGATTGGTGCAAAGAAACAGAGGAAAATAATAGAATGGAAAAGACTAGAGATCTCTTCAAGGAAATTAGAGATACCAAGGGAACATTTCATGCAAAGATGGGCTCGATAAAGGACAGAAATGGTATGAACCTAACAGAAGCAGAAGATACTAAGAAGAGGTGGCAAGAATACACAGAAGAACTGTACAAAAAAGATCTTCACAACCCAGATAATCACAATGGTGTGATCACTCACCTAGAGCTAGACAGTCTGGAATGCAAAGTCAAATGGGCCAAAGGAAGTATCACTACAAACAAAGCTAGTGGAGGTGATGGAATTCCAGTTGAGCTATTTCAAATCCTGAAAGATGATGCTGTGAAAGTGCTGCACTCAATATTCCAGCAAATTTAACTGGATGTAGCATGTTTCAATAAACCCTCCTTTTCATTGTTCTGAAGTATTCCATTGTATGGCTGTCCCATTGTTGTTTATTTTGTAGCCATTCATCACTTGCTGGTCATTAAGATGTTTCCAGTTTTTAACTATTACCAAAAAAAGCTGCTGTGAACAGTCACATGAAATTATGCTTTCATTTATATTAACTATAATTCACTCATGATAAAATGTACATATTTAAGGGGTACGAGTCTATTTATATAATGGCCAGGCTCTTCTGTCCATGGGATTTCCCAGGAAAGAATATTGGAGTGGGTATCATTCCCTTCTCCCGGAGATCTTCCCCATCCAGGGATTGAACCCAGGTCCCCTGCATTGTAGGCAAATTTTTTGCCATCTGAGCCACCAGAGAAGCCCATATAAGTTGACAGGCGTACACAGCTATGTAATGATCACCATAATCAAGCTATAGTATTTCTATCACTGCAACAAGTCCGCTGAGCCCCTTCCTTCCACTGCTGGTAACTGGCAAGCACTGGTTTCATTTCTGTCCCTCTAGCTCTGTCTCTCTAGAATGGCATGCAAATGGACTCACGCGTTGTGTGTACTGTTTTTGTTTGTCTGGCATCTCTCATCTGTAGCCTTTCAGATTCAGCTATACTGCTGTATATTTCAGCAGTTCACTCCTTTTTGTTACTGAGTAGTATTCCATTATGTGACTGTAAGACAATTTGTTCCCTAGTTGCCACACATTTGAATAGTTTCCAGTTTGGGGCATATGCATTAATAAAGCAGCCATAAGCATTCCCATACAGCTCTTTTTGTGGGCATATGTTTTCATTTCTGGTGCGTAAATACCTAGGAAGGGGGTATGCTGGGTCAAAAGAGTTGGACATTAGTGAGCGACGAAATGAATGAACTGATAGTAAGTCTGCATTTAATTTTTTAAGTACGTTTGGTTAGGCAGGAGAGCTTTCTTTCTTTCTTTTCGGGCAATAGTCAGCACTCCTAGACAGGGAATCATGGCCTCTTCTGGCTCTTGAATCCTTGGAGTCCCAGCTGAGCCAGGGCCATAGGCACCTGGAAACAAGGTCTTGATATCCCTGGGGCAGCTCACAGCTGCAGGAGCTCAGAGATCCCCAGAATCCTAAGGAGATACCTTGAAGGCTGCCTCGGGAACCCAGAGGTGGAGACGAGCAGGCAGGACTATGGCTATTTAGTTTCTTTAATGTGGGGTGATTTTAGAGGAAGCAGAAAAATCCAACAGACTCACCCCTTCACACACACAAACTTCCTCCTCACTTCCATATAAGATATGGCCTGGAAGCTGGGCAAGGGACTGTGAAAACAGGAAACTGTAGTGTACATAAAAGGTCATAGGGGAATACTAGGCAGCAATGAAAATAAATGATTTTCATTGATTTGTAACCACAGGCAACAATAATGATAAATCTCAGAGACATAATGTAGATGAAGGGAGCTATATACAGAGTACCTGTGATGATTCTTGTTATCTAGGCTCTAGGTTCCAGTTACGGGGAAGGCAATGGCACCCCACCCCAGTACTCTTGCCTGGAAAATCCGATGTACGGAGGAGCCTGGTGGGCTGCAGTCCATGGGGTCGCTAACAGTCGGACAGACTGAGCGACTTCACTTTCACTTTTCTCTTTCATGCTTGGGAGAAGGAAATGGCAACCCACTCCAGTATTCTTGCCTGGAGCATCCCAGGGACGGGGGAGCCTGGTGGGCTGCCATCTATGGGGTCACACAGAGTCGGACACGACTGAAGTGACTTAGCAGCAGCAGCAGCAGCAAGTTCCAGTTATGGAAACACATACAATTGCTCAACTCTGTTGTTCTTGTTCCTGTTCAGTTGCTCAGTCGTGTCCTGCTCTTTGCTACCCGCTGGCCCGCAACATGCCAGGCTTCCCTGTTCATAGAATTCTCCCCACAAAATTACTGGAGTGGGTTGCCGTTTCCTCCTCCAGGGGATCTTCCTGACCCAAGGCTTCATTGAGAGCATATGAAAGGGTGAGAACATGAGCCATACAAGATATCTAGGCAGGTGGCAAGTCAGCCCTAAGTACCAGGCAGATTGGAGGGAGAGGGATAGCGAGGCGGTCACTGTGACAACACACAAGTAGAGCAAGAGTTCAGGGAGTTTATCAATGGCCAGATTCCATCAGCCTTGTAGGTCACGGTAAAAATTAGAATTTCTACCCTGGGTGAAATGGGAAACCTTTTCAGGGTTTTCAGCAGAGGAAGTTCATAAGCTGTTTTCGTATTTTAAGCATCTCTCTGGTTGCAATGTGAAGAGACAAACGAAAAGTGAAATCAAGACGCCATTGCAATAATCCAGGCGAGGCATGATGGCGGATTGGACAATCATGGTGGCAGGTGTAAAAGTAATACATTTGACATTTAATTCAAGTTGCAGCATTATGACTTGTATTGAATGCGTTGCTAATATGCTTCTGCGGGGGGGGGGGGGTTTGCAGCCTGGATTTCAGAGAAGGGTAAGGAACGAAGAGGGGAAGGATGCTTTGAGGTTACCAAGGAAACAGAACATCATAGATCTGAAAACCTGAGATGACTCCAGGCCTTTAGGCCTCTGGCGCAGCAATAATTCCGCAGCTGAGACCACCAGCACTTCCCAAAGACCATGCGCAACAGGCCGGGGTAGGAGCCTATGGAAACCACAGACCTTTCGCAAAGCTGGACAAGCGCATCCCGGGAATCGTAGTTCCGCGCCCCTGCGCAGGCGCATTCAGCTCCCCGCCGCCTTGCGCGCGCAGCTCCTGCAGGACCAGTTTCTAGAAGCTCATTGCGGTGGCGCTGGTCCTGGCTGCGGGTCTTGACGCAGGTAGCGGTTGCCCCTGGCCTCTAGTTTGGGGCCGAAGCCAGGTTGCCAGTTCTGAGGGCGTACCTGGGGCGGGGTGGGGGCCGAGGGCAGTCTCGCTGTGCACTCCCAACGTTGCAGCTTCTGCCGGAGATAAGCGCGCTCCTGGATGGAGCTTTCCTCCATCCCTTCCCTGAGCCCACGGTCTTGCAACTTAGCTACTTTGGTATTTTGGGCGGGAAAAGTTATTGTGTGTGCGTGAGGGTAAGGGGGGCTGTACCGAGTATTGCGGAATGTTTAGCAGCATCCCCGGCTCCACTCATTGGGTACCAGCAGCATCCCTCCTCCCCAGTCGAGATAACCAAAACGTCTTCAGACGTTGCCGAACGCACCCCGTGGGGCAAATCCCCCCTCCTCCTCTTTTGAGAACTTCCTTCTGCCTGCGTCACATTTTCACGGAGCCTTTATTGTAAACTCCCTGGAGATCGGGACGAGTGTCTTAGCCACTGCAGAGTCCCAGGTGTCCAGAGCGGCTCTAGGTACGTGGTGGACGCTTAATATTTGGCAGAGGAATAAATGACGTCATGCATAGTGTGCGCGGCACTCTGTGCCCCTCGGAGGTGGGTAATTAATTGACGTTGTAGCTGGAGGAGAGTGTCCTCACTTGTCGCAGTGTAGCCCATCTAAGACATCTAAGACTGTATTGTCATTTCTTGAGTGCTTTGTGAGGGTGGGGGTCCCGTCTGACCCGTTCACGTCTGAATCCATAGTCCCTGGTTCCAGATCGTTGTAGATGGTCAGTTATTTCTGGAATGAGAACGCATGCAACACAGGGCAGACTGCGCAGAAGAGTACTTGGGGATCAGAGAAAGCCTCATACAAGAGGTGTCAGTGGAGTCGGGTTTTAAAGAATGAGCAAGTTTGGTAGAGGGAAAAAAGGCAGGATTCCAAGGGGAGGGAATGAATGACTAGTGCAAAGGTGGAAAGGGGCAGAGTTGCTTAAAATGGAGAGATACCTCTTTATGGCTGCAGTGTCCATCAGGGGCAGCTGCAGCGGAAGGTGAGGTCATAAGGACAGGGTTTCAAGATCATCATGCGTGACTTTTGCGTTTGAATTTTGTGTTGAAACAGTTGGGGAATTACAAGACCGTATTTTGCATATTAGAAGAAATCCTTAGGCTTCAGTGTAAGACTGAAATTGAATGAGGATGTCCTTAGGTAATTTCAGCAGGAGAGAATGGAGAGGTGCTTAGGAAATAAAGCCACCAGAACTTGGTTATTGATTGTGTGAGAGATTTGAGAGTCAAGTATGAAATCAGGTTTCTGAGGTGAGCAACTGGTGGGGAACTGTGTGACCATTCACCCAGAGAGGGCAGGAGTGGAGTCAGTTTGGAGCCTCTGGTAGCAGTGAGCCTTTTCTGATACGTTCTGCTGAGGAGGAGTATCTGAAGAAACTGTTTTCTTGGAGGGTATGTACCTCTACCCTCAAGTAACTTCTCAGCGTTTCACTTACAGAGAAAATCATTCTTATAATATAGTAGTTGGGCAGGGCAGTTCTACGCCTCTGAGAATGTGTGTGTGTGTGTGTGTGTGTATCTATAACAGAACCAGATCAAGAACGATGCTTTTTAGGATTCACAATTTGTTTCACTTAATTTATCATAATTTCTTGATGGTTTCTGCAGGACCATAAAGTGGATCCTTGGAACACTTGGTATTTTGCTGGAGAGTGCCTGTTGGTGGACAGTGCTGACATTCAGAGTCTAAAGGAGACTGGATTTCTGTTGGTGATACATACTGCAAGCAGGAGTAGCGTAAACAAGATGACAGCTGTCTCCCCAGATCCTCACACTCTGGTCTCAAGTGAACAGAACAAAGTCCTTAGGATGGAGACTCCCGGGAATCCAGAAGCTCTTATGAGAAGAGACACTGCTGACCCAGAGTCTTTCAGACAGAGGTTCAGGTGGTTTTGTTACTCTGAAGAGGCTGGACCCAGAAAAACTCTGAATCAGCTATGGGAGCTTTGCGTTCAGTGGCTGAGACCAGACATCCACACGAAAGAACAGATTCTAGAGCTCTTGGTGTTTGAGCAGTTCCTGACCATCTTGCCTGGGGAGATAAGGATTTGGGTCAAATCACAACATCCTGAGAGTAGTGAGGAAGTGGTGACCCTAGTAGAGGATTTGACCCAAGTGCTTGGAGAAAAGGAAGGTGAGATTAATAGGTGAAGGGGGGAAGTGGGGGAGATCATCTCAAGATATGACAGTAAACTCCCCCAAAGAGTTTTCATTCAGTAAGTGACTTTTGTGCAAAATGAAAGAAGCAAATTACTATATGATATTACACATATGCTGTACCACCTTAATACATCTCATAAAGATTATTATGAAAAGTAAGTACATTAAAGTAGTAGGTATATGGAATAAAGGAAATCAGATTTTGTGAGCCTAAGAATTGAAAGAATATTTTAGAGGGTAGTAGGGGAAAGCTTGGGTTTCGGTATGAAAATGTATGTGTGGCTGTCCTCTGTGTTTTAGGAGTGTAGGAAAAACTTTTCCTTGTTTAATCTGATCTTTTTCTCCAAAGTGACAAATATAATAATTTTTAGTCTGAGGAGCCCATTTGAAAGGCTGAATTGATATTTTTCCCCTTCCTAGAACCAATCTCTCAAGATTCTGTTATTTCCCAAGAGGAGAACCCTGAAGAAGATAAAACAGTTTCTCTTCTTCCGAATACTGAGTCCCAGGTAAGCTTCCTTTCACTGGTTTTCATTCTTTTTTTTTCTTTAACTATAAATTTTCATTCTTAAGTTAATTTTTAAATTGAAGTCTAGTTGACACCCAGCATTGTGTTAGTTTCAGGTATATAATGTAATGGTTTGATATTTGTGTATATTGTGAAATGACCACCACAGTAAGTCTACTTAATATATATTACCATATATGGCTACAGACCTTTCATTTTTAAGTAAATGCTCACTGAGCTCCTCCTGGGTGTTATAAAGACACTAGACTAATTCAGACCATCTCCTTTTCCTCTCAGTCTTCACATTCTTAGGGCTCATTCTTCAAATGCTATTTTACTTCAGTTATCAGAATTGGTCATAAGTCTGACTCTAATAAGCTCAAAGTTATTTACTAAAATCCAGCAATTATTCTTCATAAGACTGGTCAGGTGGAAATAGAATTATATTTCCTGAACATGACCAAAAAAAAAAACCATCTGGATAGTGCTGGAAAATAAAAAGCAGTCCTCACAATAGCATTAAAAAGATGAGGATGTCTCACCTTGCTGTATTAATGAGTATTTTCTGAATATTTTAGCCAATCCAGTGTGATAGGAAACAAGCGAGGTAAGTATGGATATGAAAGAAGATGTATATTATTTATAGATAATGTAGTCTTTTTGGAAAACCTCAAGAGAATCAACTGAACGTGTACTGAAACCCATTTAGTGGCTGAGAAAAGTAGCTGATTACAAATCAATGTTTTCTATATACCAGTCATTTTCAGGAAAAAAATTCTTATTCGCAGTGGTAAATAATAGTGTTCTAGTAGCCTGGTCCGGGGAAGGCAATGGCACCCCACCCCAGTACTCTTGCCTGGAAAATCCCATGGGCGGAGGAGCCTGGTCGGCTGCAGTCGGTGGGGTCTTGAAGAGTCGGACACGGCTGAGCGACTTCACTTTCACTTTTCACTTTCATGCATTGGAGAAGGAAATGGCAACCCACTCCAGCGTTCTTTCCTGGAGAATCCCAGGGACGGGGGAGCCTGGTGGGCTGCCGTCTGTGGGGTCGCACAGAGTCAGACACGACTGAAGTGACTTAGCAGCAGCAGCAATAGCCTGGTAATAGCTCTGATTACCAGGTAATGGCTCTGAGTGGACATGTGTCAGGGACATATCTCCCTGATGTATATCCACTTCCTTGTCTCTGGAACCTGAGAATGTTACTTTACCTGGAGGAGAGGTCTTTGCAGATGTGATAAAACAAGGATTGGTCATATGAGGACATTATTCTGGATTGTATGGGTGGGCCCTCAGTGACATTAAAGTGTACTTAGAGTTTGAACACAGGAACAGGAGAAAGCGATGTGAAGATTGGAATGATAAGGCTGCAAACCAAGGAACACCATGGAATGCTGGCACCTAAGGAACCTGGAAGAGGCAAGGAATGGATTCTCCCTCAGAGGGCCCAGTTCCACCAACATGTGGATTTCAGACTTCTGGTCTCCAGAATTTGGGAAAATAAATTTCTGTTTTCTTAAGCCACCAGAGTTACGGTAATTTGTTACAGCAGCCACAGGAAAGCTACTACAGTTGCTAATAGCCACTCTGCTGTCTTGCCTCTCAAAATGTCTTGCTATAGAGGATGCTATGAAAAGTGTGTTGTAATGACTAATTGTGCTTGTTTATAATTTAGAGTCATTGTAAGTGTATGTTATTGAACACAGATCCTGTTTGATTGTGATAGAAAGTAATTGCTACTTAGAATTGAGAGGGTAACAGGCAGGAAGGCCAGGGGTCTCCAAATGGAGTAAATAGGGTGTGAATGTCAGACATTTTTATCTCTCTTAAGAGGCAGGTGGAAACAAACTAGAGATATTTTTTTCCTTCTCTATATAAATTTAAAAGGAGGTTTCTCTTAAAATACTGTGTTGCCATAATGACACCTGGTTTCACCTGAAGTTAACTATTTTCAAACCTTGAGTTAACCAATGCATTTTTCTTATGAAAATGTTTGTCTTAAGCTATGTTAATGTACTATACATTTACCCCAGATTCTGTCTTCAAGTCGGTTCTGCCTAATGGCTCAGAACCTACTTGACCAGTAAGTTATACTCAGATATTGTTCCCCTTCCCTGGTGGCTCAGAGGTTAAAGCCTCTGCCTGGAATGAAGGAGACCCGGGTTCGATCCCTGGGTCGGGAAGATCCCCTGCAGAAGGAAATGGCAACCCACTCCAGTACTCTTGCCTGGAGAATCCCATGGAGGGAAGAGCCTGGTAGGCTACAGTCCATGAGATCACAAAGAGTCGGACACGACTGAGTGACTTCACTTTCAATCTATATAAACGAAACTATTTGTATGGTAATCTACCCTTCTGCAAGATTCAAGTCAGTCGTTTTATGGGCCGGGATGAATCATCTGGTGCCAAGATTATCCCAAAATGCATCTTATGGATAAGGGGCCTGGTGCCATTCTGAGTTTTAAGACATTCCTTTCTTTCATTAAGACTGCTAGCATTGGAGAAGGAAATGGCAACCCACTTCAGTGTTCTTGCCTGGAGAATCCCAGGGACAGAGGAGCCTGGTAGGAGGCCATCTATGGGGTCGCACAGAGTTGGATACAACTGAAGCGACTTAGCAGCAGCAGCAGCAGCAGCAGCAGCAGTGACTATATAACGTCCAGCTGAAGACTAGCAGAGGGGTACTCTTTCTGCCCCCTTCTGATGCCTATGTCAGAAGCTTTCTCTTATCTCCTTTATACTTTAATAAAACTTTATTACACAAAAGCTCTGAACGATCAAGCTTCATCTCTGGCCCTGGATTGAATTCATTCCAGAGGCCAAGAATCCCGGCATCTTTTCATTCAGCAACAACTTTTCAGAATCAACTGGAAATTATAATTTGGAATGTAATCAGTGATGTTACTTTTCCATGTTTAATTTAAAGCTTATAGAACTTACATTGATTCTGCAGATTTTGGGATTGGGAAATGTAATTTGTGTTCTTCATTTAATTTCTGTTAATTCTAGAAATCAGCATGTTAGGGCAAATTTGATCAATGTTAGTCATTCCAGAGAATCCTTGTATAGCATTTCACACCAAAGACTGAATGGAAAAGGAGGGGATTGTATCATAATCTTGTTCTATATCACTTGTTATGGTCGTATAATAGCTACCTTGTAGTTTGCTTGCAAATTCTTAGAATTGAAAACCATCTATTACTTTTCTGAATTCTTAGGATCTGTTTGGGAGTAACGCAATGCACACAGGCTGTCTTTGGTGTTCTAGGAATCCATGATGCTTAAAGATGTGGCTGTCACCTTTTCCAGAGGAGAGTGGAGGAAACTGGAGCCTTCTCAGAAGGAGATATATAAGGAAGTATTGCTGGAGAACTATAGGAACCTAGAATTTCTGGGTAAAGACATCTTCTCTTCATGATTTAGTGTCTAAACTGAGTATCTTTTTGTCCACTAACATTGGAAGATAAGTGCTGTTAAAGGTTTTGGCTGAGTTTACGGGAGTCATATGCCTAAACCTTAAAATGGGTCCTAAAAATGTACTTTTATATAGTGTTTTCAAAAAAAAAAAAAGTGTCTTTCTTTGCTCCATTGAACTGAAAATGTTGAGCATCATTTTGCTGTCATCAAGGCCATACCTTCCCCAATTTTCTCCTCAAATTCTGGTGCTGAAGTCTACTTTTGACAACTTCTCTTCCCTGAAGAACTAAAGGCTATGAATGTTGGAATGTCTTTGTTCTAGACAAAAAAAAAAAGACATTTTCTATTTTCTTTGAACAGGCTTTCCAGTTTCCAAGTTAGATTTGGTTTCCCAGCTGAAGTGGGCTGGACTACCACGGCTGCTGCAAAAAGAAGTCTCCAAAGGCTATAGACCAGGTGAGTTGGTGAAAAGTAGAGAAGGACATTGAAACAACTGCCTACCAAGTCATTTGAAAGAGGCTGTGAAATGTTGGGTGGACTAGGTGCTAATATAGATGATGAAAATTTCCGCCTTGCCTTCCTGGAATATTCATTTTAATAGGAGAAACACTCAGTTTGGGTCCTCTGAGAAGGATGCCAAGATTGGCCCCATCAGAGACTTACCGGGGGGAATAATTCCAGGGACTGGAAGAGCTGGGATTGCTATGAAGGTGATGCAGGTCTGATACCTGTGATGGGAGAGGGAAGGAAGGAAGGCTGAGTAGGAAGAGAGAGGGAAGGAAGGAAGGCTGAGTAGGAAGAGTCTTAGATTGAATTGCAGGTTGAAAAGATTTTAGTAAAGCCAGAAATGAACCTCCCTGACAAGTCATCTAGCAGAGTCGTATGCCTCACAGAAATGGGCCCAAGTGTAATTGCCGTTCTTCTCATTGACTGGGAGCACCTCTAGTGAAGTGGCCTTGGTGTGATGCTGTGGTGGAGTCAATGAGCATCAACAGGGGCTATCAAGTGCCCCAGAGGAGATTTGAAGGGCAAATTTCTATAGATGCTATAGATACAGAAATCAGGACAAAATGTGTTTATAACGGGATGTACACTATAATGATGGCATGTATAAGGAGCAGTGGGAAAATACAGGAGCAAGGGGATAATTAACAATTCAGTCTTGAAAAATAAGTAGGAATTCAACCAGTGGACAGCATGTTTAGTATAATCCAGTTTTGTTAAAAGAATAAAAAAAGTACATATATATGTATATCTAAATATATAGATACGGGTTTTTACTATTAATATTTGGAGAGCGTTCATGTTAATACTTGGAGAAGGCAATGGCACCCCACTCCAGTGCTCTTGCCTGGAAAATCCCATGGATGGAGGAGCCTGGTGGGCTGCAGTCCATGGGGTCGCTAAGAGTCGGACACAACTGAGCGACTTCACTTTCACTTTTCACTTTCATGCATTGGAGGAAGAAATGGCAGCCCACTCCAGTATTCTTGCCTGGAGAATCCCAGGGACGGGGGAGTCTGGTGGACTGCCACCTATGGGGTCGCACAGGGTCGGACACGACTGAAACGACTTAGCAGCAGCAGCAGCATGTTAATACTGGTTATCTTTGAGGAATTACATTTTTTCTTTATTCTTTTTCTTAAACTTTAATAATAAATCTTAATTAGATTTTTTTAAATTATAATAAATGATTATTTGTACATCAGTGGCTCAGACAGTAAAGAATCTACACCTACAATGCAGGGGACCCAGGTATGATCCCAGCATCAGGAAGATCCCCTCGAGGAGGGAATCTACCCACTCCAGTATTTTTGCCTGGAGAATTCCATGGACAAAGAAGCTTGGTGGGCTACAGTCCATGGGGTCTCAGAGTAGGACACAACTGAGAGACTAATGCTTACACTTTCACTATATATCAATAGTTTAAGAAAAAACAATGATTTACTTTGCTTTTTGTTGTTCAGTTGCTCATTCCTGTCCGATCCTCCTACCCCACGGACTGCAGCCTGCCAGACTTCTCTGTCCTCCACCATCTCCTGGAGCTTGCTCAAACTCATATCTTTTCATCCAGCCATCTCATCCTCTGTCCTCCTCTTTTCCTCCTGCCTTTAATCTTCCCCAGCATCAGGGAGTTTTCCAATGAGTTGGCTCTTTGCATCAGGTGGCCAGAGTATTGGAGCTTCAGCATCAGTCCTTCCAATGAATAGTTAGGGTTTATTTCCTTTTGGATTGATTGGTTTTATCTCCTTGCAGTCCAAGGGATTCTCAAGAGCCTTCTTCCACACTTTTCTCTAGTCCATCTTATTTTTCTTTTATTTGCCATGAGCTGTAATTTTGGATCTAACTGGCACTCCTTCTTCAGTTACAATGAAAGTGAAAGTTGCTCAGTCGTGTCCGACTCTGTGAGCCCATGGACTGTATATCCATGGAATTCTCCAGGCCAGAATACTGGAGTGGGTAGCCTTTTTCTTCTCCAGGGGACCTTTCCAGCCCAGGGATCGAACCCAGGTCTCCCACATTGCAGGTGGATTCTTTTATCAGCTGAACCACAAGGGAGGCCCAAGAATACTGGAGTGGGTAGCCTATCCTTTCTCCAGCAGATCTGCCTGACCCAGGAATAGAACTGGGGTCTCCTGCATTGCAGGCAGATTCTTTACCATCTCAGCTATCAGAAAAGCTCCTCTTCTTCAGTTAAAGTGCCAGTAAAGAAGGTCAGGAAAACAGCTTTAGCATTTGGGTTGGGAGAGATGTATGCATGGAGAAACTGGGATAGTGGAGGGAGGTTCAGGGCTGAACCCCTCAGGGGTAACTGCCTGGCCCTCACAGGAAGATGATGAAGACTTAGATGTCATCCCTAGAAGCCATCTTGTTGTTGGGGAGATGCCAACCACAGTCCCAGGTGCAGGGGGTGCCCTGGGCCTCCAGAACCAGACCTTGGGCCAGAGCCTTGTACCTACTGGGATCATTAGGCTCATAGACTGACAGTACCCTTCCACAATTAGCCCTTCATTTAAGTCAACCTCTTGGCTATTTACAATGTAATTACATGAATAAAGGAAAGCAGTTGTCTTCCTATGTTTAAGTAACATGTGGGAGAGTAGTTTTGAAAATGGAATCTAAAACTGTTCTGAGTAAAATTTAGCAGCACTGGTATAAATACATGCCTCTCCTCCCAAGCTGCTTATGTAAAAGAAGTATCACTTAGATGTGCAGTTTATTTCAGTTCAGTTCAGTCGCTCAGTCATGTGTCTTTGCAACCCCATGAACTGCATGCCAGGCCTCCCTGTCCATCACCAACTCCCAGAGTTTACTCAAACTAATGTCCACTGAGTTGGTGATGCCATCCAACCATCTCATCCTCTGTTGTTCCCTCCCTTCTCCTCCTGTTCTCAATCTTTTCCCAGCATCAGCTCATCTTTTCTAGTGAGTCACCCCTTCGCATCAGGTGGCCAAAGTATTGGAGTTTCAGCTTCAACATCAGTCCTTCCAGTGAACACCCAGGACTGATCTCTCTTAGATTGGACTGGTTGGATCTCCTTGCAGTCCAAGGGACTCTCAAGAGTCTTCTCCAGCACCACAATTCAAAAGCGTCAATTCTTTGGCACTCACCTTTCTTTATAGTCCAACTCTCACATCCATACATGACTACTGGAAAAACCATAGCCTTGACTAGACAGACCTTTGTTGACAAAATAATGTCTCTGCTTTTTAATATGCTGTTTAGGTTGGTCATAACTTTCCTTCTAACGAGTGGCTTAATTTCATGGCTGCAGTCACCATCTGCAGTGATTTTGGAGCCCCCCGAAATAAAAGTCAACCACTGTTTCCACTGTTTCCCCATCTATTTGTTATGATATGATGGGACCAGATGAAAAGTCATTTATAACTTACTGGCGAAAAAGTTTTTGACAGACAAAGCCATAATCAATAGCCATGATTTATAAAAAGCTCATGCAGATCAGTAAGGAACCATGAGTCTGTTATAAAAAATAAGCAAAGAACTTCAATAGATAGCTGACCAGAGTAACTGACAGAAAAAATGTTCCAAGTCATTGGTCAGCAATGTAAGTTACATTTAAAGAACACTATTTATTATGAATCAAATTTGCAAAGGTTTAGAGAAAAAGCATTTGACCAGTGATGAGTAATCAAGTACTTTTAATCATGTATTGTCTGGTGATAGAACTTTTCTACCCTTTGGTTCAATCACTTTTATGACTCACTTCTGAGGAAATATTAATCATTTGATAAACATTCCATACAGAAATACTTAGTAACATTGATATGATGGATTATTACATAACTCACAAAAATATCTATATGAAGAATTAACCGATGAGATGGGAAAGAATTATGAAGAAAGTAACTATATATTATATAAATAGATTTTCCATCCTAAAATATGTAGAAAATTTCTAGAAAAAATCAGAATTTTTAATAATGGCTAACTTCCAGGTAATAGGATTTTGTATTTAATTTTCTTTATTTTTTTTGAAAAGCACTCGTTAGCACTTAATGAACCTCCATCCATGGAGCATCAAGCTACCAAGACAGCACCCTTAATCTTCTCCTCAGCTCTTCTGCTAAAGAATTTGGCCTTCAGTGGGATAGGCTGTTTTGGGAGCTTTCTCTTTCCCAGAACTCAATATAGTAGCCCCAGTGTACCACATCGTGAGAGGAACAACTCCAATTTTTTGGGCAGCATTTACCATATCAACTCATTCGCTGAGGTCCATAGTTTATCCAGGTTGACATTTGGGCAAAAGCTCTGGCTCCCTGCTAAGTGGTAATGCCTCATACCAACTTTCCCCAAATTAGTGTAGTGTAACATTTGTCCTTTAGTTGTGTCTGACTCTTTGCTACCCCCTGGACTGTAGCCCACCAGGCTCCTCTGTCCATGGAATTCTCCAGGCAAGAATCCTGAAGTGGGTAGCCATTTCCTTCTCCAGGGGGTCTTCCCAACCCAGGGATCAAACCTGGGTCTCCTACATTGCAGGCAGATTCCTAACTGTCTGAGCCATCAGGGAAGCCCAACATTACCTGGGTGATATTTGTCAAAATTGATCCTATGGTGACACATGCCACCAGTGTTACCCTGGCCTCCAGGAGGTTTCCATTGTTTGCTGTGCCTGTGGTTCATGTGGCCCTTAAGTTTCCAGATCTTCCTTCGTCTGGATGGCATGCTGACAACTGAGACCATAGAGGGAAGTCCCCATGAAGTCTTCAGAGCTGTCCAGCGTTTCGTATTTTATAGTTGTCTGGTTAAAAATCAGTCTTACGAAAGTGATACTGTAAGCTCATGATTAAGAGCCAAGATGAAAGAAAACATAAAAAAGAACCAAGATGAATGATAAATAAAGGAATTAATAAAGGAATTCAAGGTTCAGACCTTATTTTCTTGGGCTCCAAAATCGTTGCAGATTGTGACTGCAGCCGTGAAATTAAAAGATGCTTGCTCCTTGAAAGAAAAGCTATGACAGCTTATATCAAAAAGCAGAGACATTACTCTACTGACAAAGGTCTGTATAGTCAAAGCTTTGGTTTGTCCAGTAGTCATATANTTAGGTTGGTCATAACTTTCCTTCTAACGAGTGGCTTAATTTCATGGCTGCAGTCACCATCTGCAGTGATTTTGGAGCCCCCCGAAATAAAAGTCAACCACTGTTTCCACTGTTTCCCCATCTATTTGTTATGATATGATGGGACCAGATGAAAAGTCATTTATAACTTACTGGCGAAAAAGTTTTTGACAGACAAAGCCATAATCAATAGCCATGATTTATAAAAAGCTCATGCAGATCAGTAAGGAACCATGAGTCTGTTATAAAAAATAAGCAAAGAACTTCAATAGATAGCTGACCAGAGTAACTGACAGAAAAAATGTTCCAAGTCATTGGTCAGCAATGTAAGTTACATTTAAAGAACACTATTTATTATGAATCAAATTTGCAAAGGTTTAGAGAAAAAGCATTTGACCAGTGATGAGTAATCAAGTACTTTTAATCATGTATTGTCTGGTGATAGAACTTTTCTACCCTTTGGTTCAATCACTTTTATGACTCACTTCTGAGGAAATATTAATCATTTGATAAACATTCCATACAGAAATACTTAGTAACATTGATATGATGGATTATTACATAACTCACAAAAATATCTATATGAAGAATTAACCGATGAGATGGGAAAGAATTATGAAGAAAGTAACTATATATTATATAAATAGATTTTCCATCCTAAAATATGTAGAAAATTTCTAGAAAAAATCAGAATTTTTAATAATGGCTAACTTCCAGGTAATAGGATTTTGTATTTAATTTTCTTTATTTTTTTTGAAAAGCACTCGTTAGCACTTAATGAACCTCCATCCATGGAGCATCAAGCTACCAAGACAGCACCCTTAATCTTCTCCTCAGCTCTTCTGCTAAAGAATTTGGCCTTCAGTGGGATAGGCTGTTTTGGGAGCTTTCTCTTTCCCAGAACTCAATATAGTAGCCCCAGTGTACCACATCGTGAGAGGAACAACTCCAATTTTTTGGGCAGCATTTACCATATCAACTCATTCGCTGAGGTCCATAGTTTATCCAGGTTGACATTTGGGCAAAAGCTCTGGCTCCCTGCTAAGTGGTAATGCCTCATACCAACTTTCCCCAAATTAGTGTAGTGTAACATTTGTCCTTTAGTTGTGTCTGACTCTTTGCTACCCCCTGGACTGTAGCCCACCAGGCTCCTCTGTCCATGGAATTCTCCAGGCAAGAATCCTGAAGTGGGTAGCCATTTCCTTCTCCAGGGGGTCTTCCCAACCCAGGGATCAAACCTGGGTCTCCTACATTGCAGGCAGATTCCTAACTGTCTGAGCCATCAGGGAAGCCCAACATTACCTGGGTGATATTTGTCAAAATTGATCCTATGGTGACACATGCCACCAGTGTTACCCTGGCCTCCAGGAGGTTTCCATTGTTTGCTGTGCCTGTGGTTCATGTGGCCCTTAAGTTTCCAGATCTTCCTTCGTCTGGATGGCATGCTGACAACTGAGACCATAGAGGGAAGTCCCCATGAAGTCTTCAGAGCTGTCCAGCGTTTCGTATTTTATAGTTGTCTGGTTAAAAATCAGTCTTACGAAAGTGATACTGTAAGCTCATGATTAAGAGCCAAGATGAAAGAAAACATAAAAAAGAACCAAGATGAATGATAAATAAAGGAATTAATAAAGGAATTCAAGGTTCAGACCTTATTTTCTTGGGCTCCAAAATCGTTGCAGATTGTGACTGCAGCCGTGAAATTAAAAGATGCTTGCTCCTTGAAAGAAAAGCTATGACAGCTTATATCAAAAAGCAGAGACATTACTCTACTGACAAAGGTCTGTATAGTCAAAGCTTTGGTTTGTCCAGTAGTCATATATGAATGTGAGAGTTGGGCCATAAAGCTGAGCACTGAAGAATTGATGCTTTTGTATTGTGGTGTTGGAGAACACTCTTGAGAGTCCCTTGGACAGCAAGGAGATCCAACCAGTCCATCCTAAAGGAGATCAGTCCTGAATACTCATTGAAAGGGCTGATGCTGAAGCTGAAACTCCAATACTTTGGCCACCTGATGCGAAGAACTGACTTATTTGAAAAGACGCTGATGCTGGGAAAGATTGAAGACAGGAGGAGAAGGGGACAACAGAGGATGAGGTGGTTAAATGGCATCACCAACTCAGCTTGAGTTGGAGCAAGCTTTGGGAGTTGGTGAAGGACAGTCACCAACAGGGACAGGGAAGCCTTTTGTGCTGCAGTTCAGGGGTCACAAAGAGTCAGATACAACTGAGCAACTGAACTGAACTGAAGATTCAGAGAGGGGCACACACCTTGAGAGTATGGTGTTAGAGACTCTGGGACTTGAACCCTATGCCTTACCAGATTTTTATATTTGTGAAATATCAATAACCTCAGATATGCAGATGACACCACCCTTATGGCAGAAAGTGAAGAGGCGCTAAAAAGCCTCTTGATGAAAGTGAAAGAGGAGAGCAAAAAGTTGGCTTAAAGCTCAACATTCAGAAAACGAAGATCATCGCATCCGGTTCTATCTCTTCATGGGAAATAGATGGGGAAACAGTGGAAGTCAGACTTTATTTTTTGGGGCTCCAAAATCACTGCAGATGGTGACTGCAGCCATGAAATTAGAAGACGCTTAGTCCTTGGAAGAAAAGTTATGACCAACCTAGATAGTATATTCAAAAGCAGAGACATTACTTTGCCAACAAAGGTCCGTCTAGTCAAGGCTATGGTTTTTCTTGTAGTCATGTATGGATGTGAGAGTTGGACTGTGAAAAAGGTTGAGCGCCGCAGAATTGATGCTTTTGAACTGTGGTGTTGGAGAAGACTCTTGAGAGTCCCTTGGACCACAAGGAGATGCAACCAGTCCATCCTGAAGGAGATCAGCTCTGGGATTTCTTTGGAAGGAATGATGCTAAAGCTGAAACTCCAGTACTTTGGCCACCTCATGCAAAGAGTTGACTCATTGAGAAGACTCTGATGCTGGGAGGGATTGGGGGCAGGAGGAGAAGGGGACGACTGAGAATGAGATGGCAGGATGGTATCATGGACTCGATGGACGTGAGTCTGAGTGGACTACGGGAGATGGTGATGGACAGGGAGGCCTGGCGTGCTGCGATTCATGGGGTGGCAAAGAGTCGGACACGACTGAGCGACTGAACTGAACTGATATTTGTGATAGTGAAGGTGCACCAGGGTCAAATTCTAGGCAGTCTGAAGCATTAAGACTGAGAAAACAGGACTAAGAATGCAGTCCTGTCATGGANGCCTGGCGTGCTGCGATTCATGGGGTGGCAAAGAGTCGGACACGACTGAGCGACTGAACTGAACTGATATTTGTGATAGTGAAGGTGCACCAGGGTCAAATTCTAGGCAGTCTGAAGCATTAAGACTGAGAAAACAGGACTAAGAATGCAGTCCTGTCATGGACAATAAATAGATGCTTGGTTAGAGTATCTGCAAGGTTGGTAGGGGGCTGGTGGCTCAGTGGTAAGGAATCCGTCTACCAATTCAGGAGATGCAAGTTTGGTTCCTGGATTGAGAAGATCCCCTGGAGAAGGAAATGGAAACCCACTTCATTATTCTTGCCTGGAAAATCCCATGGACAGAGGAGCATAGTCCATGGGGTGCAAAAGAGTTAGACAAAACTTAGGAACTAAACAACAAGGTTGGTAGGGCCAGATGGGTGGTAAACTTTGAAAGTCTAACATAGGTGGTGTTGCGTGTTTGTGATGTGATTAACATTGTCTATAAACTTAGTGGATTAGGCTGCTTTGAGGAGAGGCAGTGTGGTATAGGGATGGGATCAAAAGAGTGAGCTTTGATGTCAGACTGGGTGGCTCTAGCACTTACATGTGACCTTGGGTAAGCTAATTATATTCACTCTGTGTGATTAGTTGTCATATCTATAAACCAGGGATGATGACAGATCCTACTTCATAGGGTTATTGTGAAAATTAAGTGACATTCAAGTAAATTGCTTGGTATGGGACCTGGCATTTGGTAATTATTCAATAAACACTTGCACTCAGTTCAGTTCAGTTCAGTCGCTCAGTCGTGTCCGACTCTTTGCGACCCCATGAATCGCAGCACGCCAGGCCTCCCTGTCCATCACCATCTCCCATAGTCTACTCAGACTCACGTCCATCGAGTCCGTGATGCCATCCAGCCATCTCATCCTCGGTCGTCCCCTTCTCCTCCTGCCCCCAATCCCTCCCAGGATCAGAGTCTTTTCCAATGAGTCAACTCTTCGCATGAGGTGGCCAAAGTACTGGAGTTTCAGCTTTAGCATCATTCCTTCCAAAGAAATCCCAGGGCTGATCTCCTTCAGAATGGACTGGTTGGATCTCCTTGCAGTCCAAGGGACTCTCAAGAGTCTTCTCCAACACCACAGTTCGAAAGCATCAATTCTTCGGCGCTCAGCTTTCTTCACAGTCCAACTTTCACATCCATACATGACCACAGGAAAAACCATAGCCTTGACTAGGCGGACCTTAGTCGGCAAAGTAATGTCTCTGCTTTTGAATATACTATCCAGGTTGGTCATAACTTTTCTTCCAAGGAGTAAGCGTCTTTTAATTTCATGGCTGCAGTCACCATCTGCAGTGATTTTGGAGCCCCAAAAAATAAAGTCTGACACTGTTTCCACTGTTTCCCCATCTATTTCCCATGAAGTGATGGGACCGGATGCCATGATCTTCGTTTTCTGAATGTTGAGCTTTAAGCCAACTTTTTCACTCTCCTCCTTCACTTTCATCAAGAGGCTTTTTAGCTCCTCCTCACTTTCTGCCATAAGGGTGGTGTCATCAGCATATCTGAGGTTATTGATATTTCTCCCGGCAATCTTGATTCCAGCTTGTGTTTCTTCCAGTCCAGCGTTTCTCATGATGTACTCTGCATATAAGTTAAATAAGCAGGGAGACAATATACAGCCTTGACGTACTCCTTTTCCTATTTGGAACCAGTCTGTTGTTCCATGTCCAGTTCTAACTGTTGCTTCCTGACCTGCATACAGATTTCTCAAGAGGCAGGTTAGGTGGTCTGGTATTCCCATCTCTTTCAGAATTTTCCACAGTTTATTGTGATCCACACAGTCAAAGGCTTTGGCATAGTCAATAAAGCAGAAATAGATGTTTTTCTGGAACTCTCTTGCTTTTTCCATGATCCAGCGGATGTTGGCAATTTGATCTCTGGTTCCTCTGCCTGTTCTAAAACCAGCTTGAACATCAGGGAGTTCACGGTTCACATATTGCTGAAGCCTGGCTTGGAGAATTTTGAGCATTACTTTACTAGCGTGTGAGATGAGTGCAATTGTGCGGTAGTTTGAGCATTCTTTGGCATTGCCTTTCTTTGGAATTGGAATGAAAACTGACCTTTTCCAGTCCTGTGGCCACTGCTGAGTTTTCCAAATTTGCTGGCATATTGAGTGCAGCACTTTCACAGCATCATCTTCCAGGATTTGAAACAGCTCAACTGGAATTCCATCACCTCCACTAGCTTTGTTCTTAGTGATGCTTTCTAAGGCCCACTTGACTTCACATTCCAAGATGTCTGGCTCTAGATTAGTGATCACATCCTCATGATTATCTGGGTCGTGAAGATCTTTTCTGTACAGTTCTTCTGTGTATTCTTGCCACCTCTTCTTAATATCTTCTGCTTCTGTTAGGTCCATACCATTTCTATCCTTTATCGAGCCCATCTTTGCATGAAATGTTCCCTTGGTATCTCCAATTCTCTTGAAGAGATCTCTAGTCTTTCCCATTCTGTTGTTTTCCTCTATCTCTTTGCATTGATTGCTGAAGAAGGCTTTCTTATCTCTTCTTGCTATTCTTTGGAACTCTGCATTCAGATGCTTATATCTTTTCTTTTCTCCTTTGCTTTTCGCCTCTCTTCTTTTCAGTGCTATTTGTAAGGCTTCTCCAGACAGCCATTTTGCTTTTTTGCATTTCTTTTCCATGGGGATGGTCTTGATCCCTGTCTCCTGTACAATGTCACGAACCTCATTCCATAGTTCATCAGGAACTCTGTCTATCAGATCTAGGCCCTTAAATCTATTTCTCACTTCCACTGTATAATCATAAGGGATTTGATTTAGGTCATACCTGAATGGTCTAGCGGTTTTCCCTACTTTCTTCAATTTAAGTCTGAATTTGGAAATAAGGAGTTCATGATCTGAGCCACAGTCAGCTCCTGGTCTTGTTTTTGTTGACTGTATAGAGCTTCTCCATCTTTGGCTGCAAAGAATATAATCAATCTGATTTCGGTGTTGACCATCTGGTGATGTCCATGTGTAGAGTCTTCTCTTGTGTTGCTGGAAGAGGGTGTTTGCTATGACCAGTGCATTTTCTTGGCAAAACTCTATTAGTCTTTGCCCTGCTTCATTCCGCATTCCAAGGCCAAATTTGCCTGTTACTCCAGGTGTTTCTTGACTTCCTACTTTAGCATTCCAGTCCCCTATAATGAAAAGGACATCTTTTTTGGGTGTTAGTTCTACAAGGTCTTGTAGGTCTTCATAAAACCGTTCAACTTCAGCTTCTTCAGCGTTACTGGTTGGGGCATAGACTTGGATAACTGTGATATTGAATGGTTTGCCTTGGACACGAACAGAGATCATTCTGTCGTTTTTGAGATTGCATCCAAGTACTGCATTTCGGACTCTTTTGTTGACCATGATGGCTACTCCATTTCTTCTGAGGGATTCCTGCCCGCAGTAGTAGATATAATGGTCATCTGAGTTAAATTCACCCATTCCAGTCCATTTTAGTTCGCTGATTCCTAGAATGTCAACGTTCACCCTTGCCATCTCTTGTTTGACCACTTCCAATTTGCCTTGATTCATGGACCCGACATTCCAGGTTCCTATGCAATATTGCTCTTTACAGCATCGGATCTTGCTTCTATCACCAGTCACATGCACAACTGGGTATTGTTTTTGCTTTGGCTCCATCCCTTCATTTTTTTGGAGTTATTTCTCCACTGATCTCCAGTAGCATATTGGGCACCTAATGACCTGGGGAGATTCTCTTTTGATATCCTATCATTTCGCCTTTTCATATTGTTCATGGGGTTCTCAAGGCAAGAATACTGAAGTGGCTTGCCATTCCCTTCTCCAGTGGACCGCGTTCTGTCAGAAACTAGTCAATCTAATCACACTAGGACCAGGGCCTTGTCTAACTCAATGAAACCAAGCCATGCCTGCAGGGCAACCCAAGGCGGGCGGATCATGGTGGAGAGGTCTGACAGAACACTTGCACTATCATATTACTATTTGGAAAGAGAATAAATTGTTGTAAGGAGAGTAAGTTTGAACCTATTACAGAAATTTGAAACAAGGGTGAGAACTTGGATCTCTAACTATAAAGCACAAACCTATCATCTTCCTCAGTATTTTTGCTAAACTCTCAGTTCCCTCAGTTTCCCCATGTCACTTTTCCCTTCTCTGCTTTATGAGACTCTGAAAATTTTCCAGGCCCTGTTTCTTACAGTTTCTGTTGTCTCTGTTCCTAGTCCCAAATACAGTAGCTTTCTTTATTGCAAACAAGAAATACTCTGTTTGTTATTTCTTTCAGAGTGTGAACTTGGTGGAGGATTGAAGGAATCTGGTGGAAGTCAAGATGTTCTTATGGAAGAATCAACTTTAGATAAAATAATAGAAAGATATCTAATGAGTGGCGGTTGTGACTCTGTGGGAGAATCCTGGAAACATTATGGCAGATTCGAGGATGGTTGTAGCAATAGAGAACATTCACAAGGACAAATCACACAGAAGAAAACTCATGGGAGAGGCAGTAAGGGTGAAGAATTTGACCCAGAAAGGAGTCCCTTTGGAAGTAGCTTCAAACCACCTTCGGATCTAATTAAACATCTGAGAGTCTACTTAAGGAAGAAGTCTCGGAGGTACAATGAAGGCAAGAAACCCTTCAGTTTTCATTCAGACCTTGTTCCAAACCGCAAAGAACACAGTGGTGAAAAGCCAAGGAAATGTAACGAAGGCAGGAAAGCCTTAAGTCACTCCTCTTCTCGGACTGAACATCAGAAACATCAGAAAAGCCGTGTCGGGGAGAAGTCTCAGAAGTGTAGTAACTGTGAAGTAGCCTTTACTCAAAGCTCATCCCTCAGTAATAAAAACTCCTCTACGTGTGAAAAATGTTTGAAAGATTTAGGTCAAGATGCATCCATAGATAAAGACGAGGGAACTGAGACTGGAGAAGGAACCCATAAATGCAGCAAGTGTGGAAAAGCCTTTGGCTATAGTGCCTCACTGACCAAGCATAGGAGAATTCACACTGGGGAGAAACCCTACATGTGCAATGAGTGTGGAAAAGCCTTCAGTGACAGCTCATCTCTCACGCCCCACCACCGAACTCACAGTGGAGAGAAGCCCTTCAAGTGTGATGACTGTGGGAAATCTTTTACCCTAAGCGCCCACCTCATTAAACATCAGAGAGTTCACACTGGTGAAAAACCCTATAAATGTAAAGACTGTGGGAGGCCCTTCAGTGACAGTTCATCTCTTATTCAGCATCAGCGAATTCACACTGGAGAAAAACCCTACACATGTAACAACTGTGGAAAATCCTTCAGTCACAGCTCATCCCTTTCCAAACATCAGAGAATTCATACCGGAGAGAAACCCTATAAATGTGGTGAGTGTGGGAAAGCCTTCAGACAGAATTCTTGCCTTACCCGACATCAGAGGATTCACACTGGAGAAAAACCATATTTGTGTAATGATTGTGGGATGACTTTTAGCCATTTTACATCTGTAATTTATCATCAGAGGCTTCATTCGGGAGAAAAACCCTACAAGTGTACCCAGTGTGAGAAAGCCTTCCCTACCCATTCACTCCTCAGCCGTCATCAGAGAATTCACACAGGTGTCAAGCCTTATAAATGTAAGGACTGTGGAAAATCCTTCAGTCAGAGTTCATCTCTCAATGAACATCATCGGATTCATACTGGAGAGAAACCCTATGAATGTAACTACTGTGGGGCAACCTTTAGCCGGAGCTCAATCCTTGTAGAACACCTGAAAATTCATACTGGAAGGAGGGAGTATGAATGCAATGAGTGCGAGAAGACATTCAAAAGTAATTCTGGCCTCATCAGGCATCGGGGATTTCACTCTGCAGAATAATTCTTGGAAATATAGTAAGGTGTGGGGTGTGGGTTTACACAGTTCTCCCTCATTAAAAACTTAGGGTGTAAACTACCACCGCATTGATTAGTAGGAAATTTAGTCACAGTGGTCCCTTATTAAAAACCTGGGGTGTATACTGCCACAGTGTTGATTAGTAGCTGCAGCTTTGGTGGGTTGGCAGCTAGGAAAAGTATCGTTTTGTCATTTACCTTTCTTCTTTGCAAGGATGTCAACTTTTGGTAGAGAGTGATGAAGGGTTGGTAAAGTCTGTGGAAAGAGGAGAAACTAGCATGTGAAATAATCCTAAAAGGCCAAATGTGAATATAAAAATCAGGGGAGGGGTGCAGGGGACCCACCTTACTAACCTGATTTTTTTCAGACTTCTTTCTTTCCTAGCTTCCCCTTCTACTGCCATGTAGTGTTACAGAAAGAGGACCTGACTGCAGTCAGGTAACTTGAGTTCTGTCCCAGTTTGCCAACTAACTCTCTGTATAACCTTGGACAAATCATCTGACCTTTCTGAATTTTTGTTTCTTTACTGGTAAAATGAAGGAGTGGGACTAATGATTTCTGAGGTTTCTTTCACTCCCTCCCTCCCTCTCTTCCTTCTTTTTCTACCTCTGATAACCTCTGAAGCTATGGTAATAAGTTAAAACATTTTTGATTCATTGGCATTTGAAGTTTCTCTAGTGTAACAGAAAATAACTCATTTAAACTACTGAACTTCTGGCATAGTGAGAATGCAGTATGCTTTTAAAATATTTGATGCTGGAACTGCTCAAAGGCTATGCACAGGATCAAGTCAGTAGAGGTCAAACAAGTTTGCCATCAGGGAATGTCTTGATTGGACAAAGCACCCCAACCTCCGTGTTTGCTCTGGATGTTGGCCCTGGGGACTGGGAAATTAAATGGCATATTCCAGGCTGTCTCAGCCATGAGAGTGTAACTGTCCTAGGAAAACAGACGAGGGACTGGGAGGGGGTTGGGAAACGGGTACTGAAAACAGCTATTTTGGATGGATTGTCTTTTGCAAGATAGAGTTCTATTTTTAAAAGTTTGTCTATAGTAAGTGCAGTTTCCTGTAAGCAGAGTGTAAACATTCTGTGTGGCAAAGGTCACAAGCTAAGATTGGGCCCTTTGATGTGTCTTAGTTGGTCTGCATGGTGTGTGTGTGTGCGTATGTATAAGTAGTTGTCACCATTTAAAAATTAGGAAATTTCATACCAAAAAGAAATTTGTCTTGAAAAGCTACTGGGCTGACAACAATGGACCCGTATTTCTGTGGGGCAGTCAACTGATTTTGGGTTTCAGCTGCCACCTTTAGAGGGGGAATCTATTCTCCTTGCAAAGTTCTGTCATTCACGTAACCTGACTTGCCCACTGTAAGAAGCTGATATTATGATCCCTTACCACCTGGAGAGTACCTATCCTAAAACCTAAAGAGATGTTGTAGTAAAATTCAGGAAAAGAATGTAGACATGATACAGAATAAATTTTCAATCAAGTTTTCCTTTATGAAATCAGACCTGCAAGGAGTAGATTTTAGTGGGTTATTCCTTAAAAATATCAGTGGTGGAATCTGAATAATAATCTTTAACTGTGAAAAAAGAACTGAAAATCCTGGGTCAGTTAGATTTGGGTCTCAAGTTGTAGGATCCTGAAGGAGCCCCGATGACCACATGGTGCAGAGTTCTTAAAGTTGAAATTCGAGGCCGCTCTTGAGAATGAAACGGGTAAGCTTTCAGCTTATGGAAGTGAAGACACGCGTAATGGTCATCTGAGATTCAGCAATATTTGCTGGGATTTAATGGGTTTAGTTTGCAGTGCTACCTCTGGATAATGGTTTTGGTTTCTTCCTTGTCTGCTTCCCCAGGATGGCTTAACTATTGCTGAGTGATAAGTTGATCTGTATAGTTACTTCTAAATGGACCAGCCAGAGACATTCTAGACATGGAAGGAATATGGCTTATCAGAGTTATTCACCCTGGTTGAATTTTTTTTGTGAAAAGATGAAAATCCTGATTTGTTTTCTGGAAAGATGCAATCTATAGAGAGAATTAAATATGTAAAAATCTTGAGAAGAGGCTTGTTCCAAGATGTTTACTTGTTACTTTCCCCAACATCCATAAGAGGATGCTTTTTATCTGTACCAGTTGGGAGTCTGGAACATAAACCTGTTTTTTTGGTGTGTTTTTTTTTTAATAGTTTTATTGAGATATAAATTGCATATTGTGGAAGTCATTCAAGTGTATAATTCAGTGAGTTTTAACAAATTCAGTGAACTGTACAGTTGGGAGCACAGTCTGTTTTTAGGACATTTTAGCACCTTAATAAGATCCCTCACACCCATTTGCAGTAATCCCATTCCCACCCTGATCCCAGGTAACCACTAAGCAGTCTACTCTCTGTCTCTGTAGAGTTGCCTTTTCTGAACATTTTATATACATGTAATCATATGTGGTCTTTTTTAGTTGTTCATTAACTTGTATCTAAGTTCGTCCATGTTGTTTTCTAAATTCATAGGTGTTGTAGCATATCAGTATTTTAATCCTTTTTATTGTCAAATAATAGCTGGTTGGATGGATGTGCCATATTTTGTACATTCACAGTTGAAGGACATGTGGGTTGTTTCCCATTTGGGGCTGTGAAAAATACTGCTGCTCTGAACATTAACATGCAAGTCTTTGTGTGGACATAATGTTTTCACTTTTCTTAGATGCTGGATTATATGGTAAATTTTTGTTTTAACTATTTTAAGAAGTTGCCAAGTTGTTTTCCAAAGTGACTGCATTATTTTATATTCTGGACTTCAGTGTGTGAGGGTTCCTGATGAGGTTATATCCTCACCAACCCTTGTTAATTGTTCATTTTTTTAAAACATTTTATTATAGCTAATATGGTGATTGAAGTGGTATCTCTTTGGGGCTAATGGTATTGAGGATCTTTTCATATGTTCTTAAGCTGTTCAGGTACCTTCTTTGGTGAAATGTGTTGCCCACTTAAAAAATTAAGTTATTATTAACTTATAGACCTTTTTATTTTACAATAAGTCCTTTATCTAGTATGAGCTTTCTAAATACCATGTACTAGCCACAGGGCAACCTCAAATCCTCCTGTACAGCTTTTATCAAAAGCTTGGTTTCAGTAATTGCTTATATAAGATTGCCTAAGGATATTTAATCTGGCCTATTATCTAAATACTTAAATTCATTTTGGAGTTATATCAAACAGTCAAAAGGTTTTAAATGTCTTTTGATTCCTTATAGAATTTTTTTATTAACCTGTGTTATGCTGTCTGTTACCCATTTTAATTTAAAATGAAGAACTTGCATTTTAAAATGTTTCCTCTTTATGAGTTTCTATTGAAGAAATTTCTTTGTAGTCTCAGGACAAGACAAGGCTTCTCTTGTCAATGTATTCACTTTTATTTACTTATTTTAGAATTTTTTGTAATGTGGTAAAATATATGTAACATAAAATTGACCATTTTAACTCTTCTGAGATGTATAATTTAGTGGCATTAAGTATGTTCATGTTCTTTCTCACGCATCCCCACCATACATGTCTAGAACTTTTCCATCGTCCCTAACTGAAATTCACTCATGAACCAGTAACTCCTCATTCTTGCCTCCCCCAAGCCCTGGGTAACTACCATTCTACTTTCTGTCTGTGAATCTGACTATTCTAAACACCTCGTATAAAAGAAATCATTCAGTACTGGCCTTTTGTGTCTGACTTGCTTCGCTTAGCATCTTTTTAAGGTCCATGTTATAGCATGTGCCAGAATTTCATTTTCTTTCCATTACTTTAGTGCTAAGCAGTATTCTTTTGTAAATAGACCACGTTGTTTGCTTACGCATTCATCTTTCAGGGGCCATTTAGGTTATTGCCATCTTTTGGCTATGAGACCCCGCATTTAATTCTTCGAGATATACACCTAGAAGTGGAATTACTGGATGGTTCATCCATGTCTTAGTGTGTGACAGGCTTTCCTTCTTTTTTTAAGGGTGAGTAATTTTCCATTGTATGTATATGCCACGTTTTATTTGTCTGTTCATCCATCAGTATACATTTAAGTTGCTACTACCTCTTTGACTACTGTGAATCATGCTGCAGTGAACATGGGTGTGCAGGTATATCTATTTCCAGCCTTCTCTTTATATACTCAGAAGCAAGACTGCCAAATCATGATAGTTCTATTTTTAATTATTTAAGGAACTTCCCTTCTGCTTTCTATTGCAGTCCCACCCATTTCACACTCTTACCAACAGTGCTTAAAGGGTTCCTGTTTATCCACATCCTTGCAACACTTAACAATTTTCTGTATTTTTGATAGTGGCCATCCTAATGGTTGTGAGATGGTATCTTGGAGTTTAGGTGTGCATTTCTCTAAATGCAAATCTAGATGATGTTGAACATCTTTTTATATGCCTGTTAGACATTTGAATGTCTTCTTTAGAGAAATGTCTGTTCAGGTCCTTTGCCCATTTTGTAAATGAAAAATTTCATTTCCTGTTCCACTCTTCTTCATTGTTTTTATTGTTTTCTTTGCTATGCCGAAGTTTTGTAGAGTTGATATAGTCCATTTGACTGTTTTTGCTTTAATTGCTTCTGCTTTTGGTGTCATATCTGAGAAATTATTGTGAGACCCAGTGTCGTGAAATTTTCCCCCTGTATTTTCTTTTAGGACTTTTATAGCTTCAGATCTTAGGTTTAGATCTTTAATCCATTTTGAGTTAATTTTTGTGTGTGGTATAAGATAAGGGTCCATCTTCATCCTTTTGTCTTTAGGTATTCGGTTTTCCAAGCACCATTTGTTTCCACATTGTGTAGTCTTTGTACCCCTGTTGAAGATCGTTTGGCCGTAAGTACTAGTGCATTTCTGGGCTCTCTGTTCCATCGGTCTATATGTCTTTATGCCAGTACCATACTGTTTTAGTTACTGGAGCTTTGTCATACACTTGGCAATTAGGACATGTGAAAAAACCTCTAGCATTTTTCTTCTTTCTTAAAATTATTTTGGCTATTTGGGAATTAAGATTCCATATGGATTTGTGAGTGGTTTCCTTTGTTTCTGTAAAAAAAATCACTTGGGATAGTATAACTATTTTAACATATTAAGTCTTCAGGCCCATAAATATGAGATGTATTTCCGTTTATTTGTGTCAGCTGTTCTTTCAGCAGTGTTTTGTAGGTTCCAGTATACAAATCTTTTACTTCCTTGTTTAAGTTCATTTCGTAGTAGTCTATTCTTTTTAATGATAGTGTAAATGGGATTGTTTTCTTAATTTCCTTTCTGGATTTTTCAGTTACTGTACAGAAATGCAACTTATTTTTAAATTTTGGTTTTATATTCTATCACTTTTGCTGTATTTGCTTATTAGTTCTTTTGTGTGTGTGTCTGTCTGTCTGTCTGTCTGTGTGATTAGAGTTTTCCACATATAGGATCATGTCATCTGTGAAAAGAGATATTATGTCTTTCTTCCTAAGTTGGATGGTTTTTATTTCTTTATTTTGCTTGATTGCTGTGGCTAGGACTCAATTACTGTGTTGAGAAGTGGCTAAAGTAGGTATCTTTGTCTTACTACTAATGCTAGAGGAACAGGTTTCTATTTTTTACTATTGAGTATGATGCTAGCTGTGATCTTTTCATTAATGAACTTTATTATATTGAGATAATTTCCTTCTATTCCCTAGTTGAGTAAATTTTCCCTTATTGCTAGATTTGCTAGATACAAAATCCTCAATGAACTGTGTTTTTTTTTTTTTTTTTTCCTTTATGCACTTTAACTAAATCAACCCACCCACTTCTGGTCTCCAAGGTCTCTGAGAAGAAATCAGATAGTTTCATTAAGGTTCCTTTTTATAAAAGAAGTTTTTCTTCTTGCTTCTTTCAGGATTCTTTGTCTTTGGGTTTTGACAGTTTGATTATAATTTGTCTAGATTTTTGTTTTTTTGTGTTTACAAGCATACCTTGGAGATGTTGTGGGTTCACTTCCAGACTGCTGTAATAAAGCAAATAGTGCCTAAATTGGTTCACAGGAATTTTTAGTTTCCCGGTGCATATAAAAGTTCTGTTTACACTCTACTGTAGCCTGTTATTAACAATTATGTGATAACATTATGTCTAAAAAACCAATTGTGCATGCTCAATTTAAAAAACCCTTTGTTGCTAAAAAATATACATCTGAGCCTTTAGCAAATCATAGTCTTTTTGCTGGTGGAGGGTCTTGCCTTGTTTTTAGGTGCTGACTGATCAGGGTAGTGGTTGTTGGGTTGGGATGGCTGTGGCAATTTCTTAAAGTAACACAGCACTGAAGTTTGCTGCATCAGTTGACTCTCCTTTTCGTGAACAGTTCCTTGGTAGCACTCAGTCTCAGTGCTGTTTGATAACATTTTACACCACACTGGAGCTTTCAACATTGGAGTCAGTCCTTTCAAACCTTGCTGCTGCTTTATCGAGTAACTTTATATATAGATGATATTCTAAGTTCTTTGTTGTCCTTTCAACGGTCTTCACTAGGAGTAGATTCCATCTCAAGAAAGCATTTTCTTTACTCATCCAGAAGAAGCAACTCTTCATCCATTAAAGGTTTAAATTGCAGCAGTTCTGCCCCATTTTGAGGATCCAGCTCAACTTCTGGCTCTCTTCTGTTCCCACCACATCTGCGTCTCCTCCACCGAAGTCTTGAGCCCCTCATGGTCACCCATGAGGGTTGAAATCAACTTCTTCCACCTGTTGTTCGTGTTGATATTTTGGCCTTGTCCTGTGCATCACATGAGGGTTCCCTGGTGGCTCAGATGGTAAAGAATCTGCCTCCAGCGCAGGAGACCTGGCTTTGATCCCTGGGTCAGGAAGATCCCCGGGAGAAGGGAACGGCAACCCACTCCAGTATTCTTACCTGGAAAACTCCATGGACAGAGGCCATGGACAGAGGATCCTGGAAGGTGGGCTACAGTCCACGGGGATCACGAAGGGTCTAACACGACTGAGTGACTAACACTTTCATTTTCATGCGTAACAAACGTTCTTAGTGGCGTCTAGAATAGTGAATTCTTTCCAGAAGGTTTCAGTTGACTGTACCTGGATCCATCAGAAACACCCATCTCCCATCAAGTCATCTTCTGTTAATTCCTCTGGTGTGGGGTCTGTTAGCTCTTAAATTTCCCCAAGATTGTATCTTGAAACCTTTCACCCCCCACCTTTTTGCCACACCCCCCAGTCTCTGCCATCATTGCGTTGGTTGGCTCTGTCGTAAATTCTGTGAGGTCGTGTACATCTGGACAGCAGTTTGCTCCAGCAGGAATTTACTGTTTTCAGCTTGTGGCTTTCCTAGCTTTATCTTTAACAATGATGGCACCTTCAGTGGTGTAATCCTTCCAGACTGTCGTGATGCCCTCTCTGTCTAGGTTCTCTTCCATACTGCCAACAGTCCTTTCCATAGAGTACTGTGTGGAATGAGCCTTAAAGAGCCATATGACACCCTGCTCCAAGGGCTGAATTAGAGATGTTGTTTTGAGCGCAGGGAGACCACTTTGACTCCTCCCTTGTTGAACTCGTGGGGATCTGGGTGGCCAGAGACATTGTCCAGTATTAAAAAGAATTTTAAATTGCAGTCCTTTATTGACAGAGTTCTTCCTGACTTGAGGAATAAAGCACCAATGTAACTAGTCCAGAAGAAGCATGCTGGTCATGGCTGGTGTTTATCTTTTTCCTCCAAGACTTGCTGTTAGCAGCTTCATAATTAAGGGCAGACTGATCATAAGATTGACTGCATTTACGCAGGCAGGAGAGTTAGCCTTCTGTTCCTGCCTTAAATCCTGGTGCTTGCTGCTTTTCCTTACCAAAGTGTCCTTTGTGGTTTTTTTTTTTTTTTTTTCCAGAATAGGACACTTACTCTCACATTAAAAAGCCTGTTTACGCAGGTACACTTGCTCAGTGATTTTTCTTAGTGATATCTGGGAAGGTCTGCTGCCTCTTGGTTGGCAGAAGCTGTTTCTCCTGTTATCTTGACTTTTTTTTTTAGGCCAAACCACTTTCTAAAATTCTCAAACCATGCTGTGCTGCCTTTAAACTCCCCACCTTTAGATCCTTTACCTTGCTCTGCTCTAAGTTGTCACACAATGACTTTGCCTTCTCTTGAATCATGTTAGAGTCTATAGCTGTGTCTTAGAGCAAGCTTGCACCCACATAAAAGCTGCATTCAAAGAATAAAGTGGTGTATAGTTTAAATTAGTTTTTTAAACTTTATTTAGGTTGTTTGGCCACATGGGCTCTTTGTTATGATCTGTGGAATCTTACTTCCCTGACCAAGGGTCAAATCCAGGACCCCTGTGTTGGGAGCATGAAGTCTTCACCACTGGAGCACCAGGGAAGTCCCTTTTATAAAATTTGTTTTTGTTGGAGGATAGTTGCTTTACACTGTTGTGTTAGTTTCTAAAAGGTATTTTGCAAAAGGAGCAAGGTTGAGCTAGTGTGGCTGTGGCTTGAGAAAGATTAAAACAGATCCAGGAACACTCATCATAGGCTATGTTATAGCCTAACCCAATAGATAACATCCACAGGCTTTTAGATACAATTGGCAGTGATATTTGGAATTCAAAAGAAATTGGTTACAGGTAAGACCAAAAGATCTTGGGCATCGGACTTTTTGTTTTTCCTATACATACACATCTCTGATAAAGTTTAGGTACAACAAAATAATAGAAGGGGTTGTTACACTGTAATAAAAATTTTGTGAATGTGGCTTCTCTCACAAAATGTCTTATAATACTGTACTCATTCTTTTTAACATGGTGATGATGTTCTGACCACGTGGCTCACAGGCTCGGGTTTTGTGATGAGATTGGTTTCCGGGCTGTCTCTGGCCAATCATTCTGACTCAGGGTTCTTCTGGGGGTGTGCGCATCACTCAGCCAAAATGAATTCCAGCACGAAGGATTCTGGGAGGTTGGGAGGACATTTGGACTGGCGTCTCCTGTCTCCTTTTGACCTTTACTGAATTTTTCTGCTTGGTGGTAGCTTGTTAGTATCTTGGTCTTTACCAGGACCTCCTGTTGTAAAACAACTCATCCAAATGGTTACTTTGGTATCTGGCCAGGGTGGGTCGTTTTGTTAAATGGTCCCTCTAACAAAAATGATAAAATGCCTCCTATGTAATGTAGTATAATGAAGGACATAGGCAACATGACAAAGCATTTAGGCTGCTATTAACCTTTGGACACTGTCAGAAGAAGGATCATCTGCTTTGGATGTTCTTGGATCATTGAGCTATGACAGTGTTGTGTGGTGGATGTCAGGAGCAGAAGGTATTGATGTTTGGGGATCCCCAGCAGGACACAGCAAGATGATGGGAGATTTCCTCACGCTATTGAGAATGGCATGCAGTTTTAAAACTTATGAATTGCTTATTTCCGGAATTTTACATTTAATTT
>SJYX01010260.1:105250-198997 GCA_006410675.1 Oreotragus oreotragus
GAGATTAGCCCTGGGATTTCTTTGGAAGGAATGATGCTAAAGCTGAAACTCCAGTACTTTGGCCACCTGATGTGAAGAGTTGACTCATTGGAAAAGACTCTGATGCTGGGAGGGATTGGGGGCAGGAGGAGAAGGGGACGACCGAGGATGAGATGGCTGGATGGCATCACGGACTCCATGGAGGTGAGTCTGAGTGAACTCCGGGAGTTGGTGATGGACAGAGAAGCCTGGCGTGCTGTGATTCATGGGGTGGCAAAGAGTCGGACACGACTGAGCGACTGAACTGCAGCACACCAGGCTCCGCTCTCCTCCCTGAGTTTGCTCAAATTCATGTCCATTGTGTCAGTGATGCCCCATTCTCTTTTTGCCTAGCATCAGGGTCTTTTCCAGTGAGTCAGCTCTTCACATTACGTGGCCATAGTATCGGAGCGTCAGCATCAGTCCAAAAACCAGGTGTTTTGTTGTCCATTTAAATCCCCTGGGAATTACTTTAAGTGGGGGAGGGGTGGAAGACTGGCCTTCACCTATGTATCTTATCTTTATGATCAGAAGCAATCATCCACAATCAGGACCTCATACTTGTATTTGGAGGAAAAGGTCTTTATTGCCCATCTTGGGTCCAGCAAGTCCAAGTAGGAATGTTTGGGCTGGCTGATTGTGGGGTGGTAGCTGCTACTGAAAGGCTGAAATACTCCGCTATTAGTTTTGGTTTACCAGTTAAGGTTTCCTCTGGACATTACAGAGCCCTGCATTCCAAAGTAGCTCACTGTATGTACTTCTGTCAGTGCAGTTGTCTAGATAGAGATGGATTCCTGGCACTTCTTACTGCTCCATCTTCCCTGACATCACTCCCTCCGTGTCTTCCATTTTTATCCTGCTCTCTGAAAGCTGTCAACTTTTATCTTGTAACTCTACTACTAAATGTTTTGAGTGTTTTGTTTCTGTTGTCATTTTTATGTTTCCAAGTACATTTCTGGCTCTGCTTATTTTTTTTTTTTTAATCATACTCTGTTTCATAGGTGAAACACTTGTTTCTCTGAGGATGCTAATATGGTATCTTTTCGTGTTACTCAGCTCCCTGTATTATCTTTCCTCGAGTTATTTTTATCTGTTTTTCTCTTTCACCTTGGAGGCTTTCCTCAAATCTCTGATTATCTTTTGACTATTCATATTTAAGAACAGGGCCCTAAAAGGCCACAGGGAAGGTGTTTCAGTTACTGCAGCACACTGTCCACTAATTATAGAATGTGAGCCACATAATAATATCAGATTTTTTTCAGGCAAGGCTTTATTGGGGCCCCTGTTGCTGCAGGGGGGTTCGAGAACAAACAACAGGTTCCCTTGCTTGCTTGCTCCCCTGGGGAGGTGAGCTTCCTCCTTATATGGGGTGAGGGTAGGGATGTCCAAAGGTCAGGCCAGAGGGGTGGATAATGTGGTTTCCCAACCCCTTAGGTAGTGTTATGTACAGAGGGCACGCACAGCATGCTGCTTTTGCTCTGGGCTCTTCAGAAATGGCAGATGGCTCTTTTGATCTCTTTGTATCTTTTGTCCAAAATTTGCCCTAATTGCACAGATCAGATTTTGTAGTAGCTACTTTAAAAATGTAAGAGAAGACAGGTGAATAATATATTTTGTTTCACCCAGTATATCCATAATCTTACATTAACATACAGTCAGTATAAAAAATTATTGGTGAGCTATTCTATATTATTTTTTGCGCTGTCTAAAACCCATGTGTTACAGTTGCAGCATATCTTAATTCATACTCTATCCATATTAATAAAACTTAGAGTTGAAAAGTAGATGCACATAGTTCTTCCAAATGTTCTTTGTTACTAGTCTAGATATACCTAAAGTTTTTAAGTGTTAGAAAATTATTTTCCTTCGATATTTGCATCTACATTGACAAGATTCGTCATCTTTTATTAGAATTGATGTGGTTTTGAATAAAAGGGTATCAATTTCAAAGCAGTATCTGTTTAAATCAACTCTTCTGTCAATTCTGTTATTAACATCACATTCAATTAAGTATTACATAACTGGAAACAAAATTAAATTTATCAGTATCAACCATTCTTCACATTTTTCTTAACGTTTTGCAGCCAAATTATACAGTGCTGTTGATTACTTTGAAAATCTGCAGGTTGACTCATATTAGAAAAGTGTGTAAAGTCATTATTTTTTGTTTATATTATGAAATGTTTCACTTGTAACTAATTTTTCTCATCCAAGTAGGTCACAAGTTTTTCCCATTCTAAGGAGCTTGAAATTTAGCTCATTCATATTCAGTGTGATCCTGCCACTTTTTTTCTTTGATTATTGAATATTTTGCAAGCATTCCTTTTCACTCAAGAAGATCTTAAATTGAAATTCCCAGTAGAGGAATTTTTGTAAAATTCTTCTATAACTCAACCAAGGAACATTGGTAAGAACACAAAATCATTAAAACATTATTTTCAACATTTTCATAAACTAGCAGTGATTACATCATTTCACATATGTACTGAAGAATTTTAACATCTATTCATGACTCCCGAAGTCTGCTTTGGAAAACTGAACAGATATTTTCAGTAGCTATCATATAGTGAAACAAAGCAGTGAGCGGAAATACTATTCTCTTGCTTTAGAATTCCAATACATTTATCTTTGGACCTAACATAATATCAGTCTTATCTTTATGAAAGAAACTAATTTTTCTGTCTCTTGCTGCAATTTTTCTTTGTCAGGTTTAAAATGTCAAAAAACATGTCATGAGTTTGAGTTTTTAGGCAATGAATTGTCATTTCTTTGTAAATTTGGATGTTGAGACAGAATGTACTCAAAGTTTTCAATTGGCAGTGTCTTATCGTACACACCTAAAGCTAAGTACTTGAAACTTTTCTAATTTTGAACCAGTTGACCTTTGATATTACGAGAAGCTTCTTGTATTCTAGGAGCAAAATTAATTAAAGGGTTAGTTAAATTTTTCAATTTTTACGTGTCCTTTTAAGTCTTCCTCATAATTTTCTAGTTAGATTACCATAACTGAAATGGTAATTTCTTCTATCTTCTCTCCATCTGAGATTTGTGTGTGTGTGCACACGCATGTGCACAAGTATTTAAACCATTTTATAGTTGGCCAAGTATAAGCTCAAAATCCTGTTAAAAATTGTTTCATTGTTTTAATGGAAATGTAATTCTTGTTTCATAAGACTTCATGGATTTTTCTTCTACAATTAGGAAAATACTTATTACTAGAGCGTTGCTAAAAAAATGGCATAACTATTCGCTGCTGTCGTATGTGGTGTCTACTGTATTGAACACTTGTGTGCAACAAACAGCCTTCTCATTTTGCTGTGCCTGCAGTGAGTTGCAATTGCCACTCATCATTGAATGTGCGCTGTACCTTCTTGCACTCTGGTTTTCTTTGCTGTACTAGTTGTGGTACTAGCTTCTGTATTGCACTGAATTCTGCCTCATTAATATGCCTTCATTAAAATTAAATATTTTTCCATGTTTTTTAATCTAGGAAATAACTTTATTATATTGCAATGAAAATAATAACTATCTCAATGTATGACTATGGTTTACAGATAGGTGTCGCTGTAACTTGTGCTGTATGCATAGGTATTCTCTCACTTGTACTATTCTGCATAAAATATCTAAGTAAACACTTTTGTGATGTTACTTCAGTGCATAGGAAAAAATCATCTGAACTGAGTCAAGTCTGTTGATACTAGATTGGTGGAGTGTTTATCTGTGATACTAGAAATTGTGCACGTTCCTATACAAATGTTACAGTACAACAGCAATGTCCTATGCTGTGCAACAGTCGAAGTGAGTTGTAGTTCTACCAAAACAATAAAGTTGTGTTTAATGGAAAAATATTCACTCTGCCTCAGTTTTTTAAACCTTGAAATATGGCACTGTGCATATTTCAGGAAGACAGTGGCCTTCAGTGGCTACCGTACTGAATAGTACAGAGTTGGAAAATGCGGTGCTCACCATGCAGAGCCCAACAAATCGGAGTGATGTAACTCAGTAAAAGTTTATTTCCCAGTCAGGCCTCAACAGTTTCTTTCCAGCATTTGCTAGTTATGCCATCTGGAACATACAGCCTCCAAGGTCTCAGAAGTAAGGAAAGCAAGACCTGGAACATTATACAAAGTTTTCAAACACTGGCCTGAACAGAACTTAGAACCATGGGTCCCAGTTTGGTGCTAAGGTGTCCCCAGAGCACTGTAGACAATTCATAAGGGCAGCCTGAAAGTAAAAGTGTTAGTCACTCAGTTGGTCCAATTCTTTGTGACCCCATGGACTGTCACCCACCAAGCTCCTCTGTGGGATTTCCCATATAAGAATACTGGAGTAGGTTGCATTCTCTTCTCCAGGGGATCTTCCCAACCCAGGAATTGAACCTAGGTCTCCTGTACTGCAGGCAGATTCTTAACCATCTGAGCCGCCAGGGAAGCCCAGGATATTTTAAATTTTAGGGAAATGTGTGTATATACACACACACACATATACTTGACATCAGGTTTCTGATCTAGTATCATCAGTCTGTCCTAACAATAAAAACATTGAGCATAAAAAAACAAAAAACCCTTTGAGATGCAACAGAGACCTGAGGTCATGGGATAAACTGCTACCCCAAGTTGGAAGAGTCAGATACCAAGTCACAAACTACTGGGATCAAAGCCCTAAAGTAAAACCCTCCACAGGACCCAGCGTGGGCTCAGGGACCTTCACCTGGAGGGGGCGTGTTTGCTGGAGACTCTGTATAGATAAGTTTGAGAGGTAAAAACATGAGGGGGCACCCAGTCTTAGGGGTGACACCTCTCATATATATGTTTTATTTCTCCCATGTGGGAAGAGGACACAAAAAGGCAGAACTTTTTAAATTGTATTTGTAAATATTGAATAAATAATTTCATTAGATTCAGAATTCAAAAAGTTCCAAAGGGCATATATTATAGTTTTTCTCTTATTCCCATCTTTTAGGCACACCTCACTTGTCTTCCCTGGGGATGAACCATATAATTGTATTTATTACCTTTCACCAGAGGTTTTATACATGTACACACACAAACACACACACTTTTCTCTCATTTTTTCATTGTACTACAATTTAATCCCTCCTCTATTTGGTGGCAGAATCGGTTAACAGAACTGACATTTTCCTGATAACCGTCGAGTCCAAGAACTAGGTAACCTTTCCATGTTCAGTCTTTTGTGTTCCTCAGTGATGTTTAAAAACTTTGCTCAGAATAATCTCACATTTTCGTAAGCTTATAAAGACTCCTGTGTGTTACTGTTTTTGTAGCTGCTGTGAGTGATTTCTTGGTCTGTCATGTTAGACCCACCTGTGGAGGACCAGTGGAAGCTGCCCTGAGACCCTTGTACATCAGCAATGATTATTTCTCCTTCTGTAACCATCAGCCATAGCAGTGGTAATCTTGATTTCAAATTCACAAATTTCTGCAGGGAGGTACTTATTGAGTACCTAATATGCCATGCATTATGCAGGTGGTCTAAATAAATGTATGATATGTATGTGACACAGATATTTTTGTCTGCACTTCACAGATGAAAAATCAGAAGTTTATGGTTACAAAGGCAGGAAACTTCTGGACTCCAAAGCCATTATTTTCTATCATACTCCAGAAGGAACTGCAGCAGGCGGTTAAGTTCAACTGGCCATTGTTCAGTATGAAAATTTCATTCTCTGTTGCTAATTATATACCACTTCAATGTATTTTATTAGGTAGATCAATCACAATTACTGTTTTCTAGATCATGAAAACACCACAGATTTTACTAACTGATTAAAAAGAAGCTAATCATCCAAATGATTTCTAGATTCCACTAGTCAATTCTGTTCATGCATTATGACGTTAGTATATATTTTACTAAATGATTAAAAAGAAACTAATGATCTAGGTGATTTCTGGATTCCGTGTGTCATTTTTGATCATGCTTTCACTATTGCCTTCCCCAGATTCTCTCCTTTTAGCAATCCCATAAATGCAGCTGGCATGTTTTCAAATCCTTCAGTGATGTGTTCATGGTACTGGATTTTACCCTGTATCAAAACAATAACAAATATAATAGATTAGTTTCATATTCTAAATGATACACTCTTCTCATCATAGCACCAAATTAATTAGTACATCACAGGAAACTTGGAACTAGGAAGAGGAGAGCCTGTCCTCTTTGAATTTACAGTCATTTGGGGGGCATGATCCACATATATAGTGTATATAACAGATTATGCATAATAGCTTATAAGAGGTTTCAGGTCACAGTAAATACAAAAAAAGTCACAAGGAAGCAGTTAACCAATTTCTGGGTAAATTGAACAGAAAAGTTTAACAATGATCTCAGAAGAGGTGGAAGCAGGAGTAGGGCACACCCTTCAGGGTATCATCTATGTTCATCACTCCAGTAACCAGTGCTGTAGCATCTTTACCTCTATTTGACCCCTGAAGACACACAACCTGTTCATGTAAAATGGAAATGTAAATACCATGACAGTCTAATAAGCTGTCTTTCCTTCAAGCCAAGATTTGTTCAGTATGTGTTCAACATTCATTTGGCAGTGTGGGAGTGAAGAGTTCATTTAGTGAAGAAGGATTTTCATTTCTCCTTCTATAAGGCACAGTCTCCTAAATGGACCTAACTCACATTTTCACATTTTAAGGGGGTCTTATATGGGGACCTAAGTTACCTGATAACATTTTCCCCTAATGTATCCCAGTGATGGTTTAGCATCCTTTATGGATTTATGGAATAACTTACTTATTTGCTCGAGGTCCCTCAAGTAGTATGTAGGCAAGCTGGGATTTGAACCCCAAACTAGAAACCCCTAGCTCATTCCTGTACTTGAGGACCAAAGAACCTGGAAAGGGTCAAAAGCTAGAACCAAAAGTTTAGAGGTTAAAAGTAGAGGATGAGGGACTTCCTTAGTGGTTCAGTGGTTAAGACTCCACACTTCCAATGTAGGGGGCATGGGTAAAATCCCTGGTCAAGGAACACGACCCCACATGCCATGAGGTGCAGCCATAAGACAAAAAAGTAGAGGATGAATGCTAATATAAAATGTTAATGATATGGGAAATTAGGATATAGAATACAGGGTATATGGAAAGCCTCTGTACTCTCTTTGGAATTTTTCTTTATAACTATTCTAAGGTAAAGAGTAGTTTACTATTCTGTATTATTACTGTAACACAAAAGCGGGGAGGGAGAAGAAAAAATAAGTAGATGAGAGAGAAAGACAATTCACTAGTTACTTAGAACAAAATTAGAAGTAGGTTCACTCCACTGGCACAGTGGTGTCTGTTCTCAGCTGTGATCATATTTGATTTCACCAACAAAGAGGCTACACACTGGGAACTCTAGAAGCATCCTGCTCTTCCCAGCTCCCTGGAAAGAGCCCAGCCCAGCACTCCAAGAGTGTCAGACTGAGAGAGATGCCAAGCTCCAGGGGCTGCCAGAGGAGCAGTCTATTTGCTTAATTTGGAGACAATCATAAAGCCAGAAGTTAGAAAGTGTGGGACCACTTTTCTCCTTGGAAATGAAAATAATGCACCTTGGTATTCAGATTTCTGTTGACTAAAGCCCCACATGGTGTAAGGTGGGAAAATGATCGCAGCATAGGACAACGGGGCTGGCTTCCTCCTCTGGATCTATGAGGTGTGACTATGAGAAGACTGCATTCTACGACCTGGAAGAGCTGTGGCCCAAATACATGCCCCTGTAACGTTCATTCGCTCAACAGTATTCATCTAGTGCCTCTATTGATTCGGAATATTCTAGGTGCTGGGGATACATCAGAAATCAGAATGTGTGAACACTGATGCCCTCATGGAGGTTACATTCTCGTGGAAGGGAGATGGGCAATAGATATAATAAGTGAGTTATAGTATATATTATGTCAAAAGATGATAATTGCTATGGATCAAAGTAAGATAAGATCAATGAATGAAGGTGGACTGCAATTTAAAAATAGGGTCATTTTCAAAGCTGTCTCATTCAGAAGGCAGTTTTCAGCAAAAACTTGAAGGTGTATGTGAGAGAGAATTGAGTAAGCAATTACCGAGAGGTGGAGGAGTATGGGGATGAACAAAAAGAAATGAAATTAGAGAGGTAATGAAGACCAGACAGTATCCAGCCTTGCAGGGTTTATTCTAAGAGAAATGGAGAGCTTTGTAGGGTTTTGAACGTAAGAATGATTTGGTGTGAAGCTCACTCTGGCTGCTCTGTTGGGAATTGCCTGCAGGGAGAAAAAGTGAAAAAGCTGAATAGAGGCCACCGCAACATCTGGGCTAGACAAGATAGTGACCTAGAAGGATGGTGGGAGTGGAGGAGGGGGAACTGGGCAGATTCTGAATGTATTTCCAAGCTCAGGACACCAGAATTTCCTGACAGATTAGATATGTGTATGAGAGAAAGAAAGGAGTCCAAGATGATTTCAAGGTTTTCGAACTGAGCAACAGAAAGGCTCACCATAACTAAGACGGTGAAGTCTGTACATAGAAAGCAAGTTTGGCAGGAAAAATCAAGACATATTTGGTTTTTAATACATTAAGACAGAGATGAAGAAGTGTGCTACAGTACATCCAAGTGCAGCTATTGAATGGTCCAGAAATCAGAGAAGAGAGCTCGACTGGAGACAGATAGTTGGGAGCGATCAGCATATCGGTATTTAAAGCCAAGAGCCTGGATGAGATAACTAAGGGCTGAAGAGAGTGTGGACAGAGGTGAAAAGAGGCCCAGGGACCATGTATTGGACTGTTACTAATTTGGAGAGAAGAAAAGAAGCTAGTAGAGGAATCTGAGAAGGACCAACACAGTGAGGAAAACCAAGAGCCAAGGGAAGCAAGGAGAGAGAGTGATGCCCTCTGTCACCACTCCCTACAGCCAACTGAAGCTAAGAGCTGACCACAGGAGTTTACATGTGAGGGGCATTGGCAACCTTGACAAAAGCAGTGTTGGTGGAAGGGCAACAGTCCAAAACCCGACAGGCATGCTTAAGAAAGAGTGAGGAGGGACTTCCCTGGAGGACCAATGGTTAAGACGTTGCCTGCCAGTGCAAGCAGTGCTGGTTTGATCCCTGGTTGGGGAGTTAAGATTCCACATGGCTCTCAGTGCTACCCCCCCAAAAAAAACCCCAGTATATTAAAAAATAAAAAGCAATATTGTAACAAATTCAGTAAAGACTTTAAAAACAGCCCACACACACAAAAAAATTTTTTTTTAATGGAGAGGAACTTCAGACAGTGAGTGCAAACAAGACTTCCAGGTGTTTTGTTATAAAAGGGGGAGAGTGCAATGAACCCACATTCACAGTGGAAGTGAAATCTGAAACCCCCACAGGGAAGGGCATCTGGTGTCACAGTGGCTCCGGGGCCCCTCACCTCTGAGACCCACTTCAGCAAGTCTCTCAGAGCCTTCTGGCGGACTTCTCCTTGCCAGCGGTAGACGACGAAGCCTTGCAAGTGGAGTTCCTTAAAGATGATGACTTCCGGGGATGGGCCTGTGAAGGGGAGGGCACGTTTGAGCAGTAGGATGCAGGCAGGTGGCCGTGATAAAAGCGCGCATGGTACAAGGCATGCCAGCGTTCCCCTAGTGCTCTCCTGCCCGTGGCTGCCCCCAAATCAACATGCACTCTGTGCAGGCAGAGTAACCGCCCCAAGACGCCCATGCCCTAGTTCCCAGAGCCTTTACTGTGTGGCCTTACGTGGCAGAAGGGACTCTGCAGATAGGACCAAGTGAAGAACCTTTAGATGGCGAAATTATTCTTTATTACATAGGTGGGCTCACATGAGAGTCCTTGTGAGGAAGAAAGGGATACAGGAAAATTAGAATCGAGAACAAAAATATGTGATGATGGAAGCAGGGAGCATAGAGACAGAGGGAGATTTGAAGAATCAGTGCTGCTGGCTTTGAAGATGGAAGAAGGGACCATGAGCTAAGAGATGCAGGTGGCCTCGAGAACTTAAAAAGGCAAGGAATCTGAGCCTTCAGAAGGAAAGTAGCCCTGCTAACCCATTTTGAGCTCTAGAACTGTAAGAATACATTTGTGTTGTTTTAAGTCATTAAGTTTGTGGTAATAGACAGGACTGAACTGAGCACAACTCACAGCTGGAAGACTCACCCCAGCTATGTTTCTCTTGGGTTAAGGAGTGGAATCCTCACCTCCTCATCTTGGAAGAGGATGAAATACTATTCCTGGGATTGTCCACGCTACTGGGGATGTCGTTTCTTTATTGTGAGCAGAAAACAAATATGGCATGAAAGCCGGGGGAAACAATTACGTGTCTCTGAGCTCCCCTAAGTGAAACATGTTAGAGTCCCTAGAGATCACCGGCAGGCAGAATGTCACCTGCTTAAAATGGAATGGACAACACCAGCTGACATCTCATAACCTGTCTGAGCAGCTGAATTTCAAAAAGGCTAGATCAAGTTATTGTATCCAAAATATTTGGCTGTGGTCAGGATAATGCACCCTGGAGCTCTGCTCAATTGGCAGGAGAAGGATTCCCCAGGATTCTAGCTTAGCATCAGTTAGAAAAATCTGGAGGAAAAAAAGTCCCTAATAAGATTCCCCAGTGCACTTGGAGTGTCCTCTTTGACCTTTCACAACCCAACAGGGAATCTACAAGTGATCCTTCCTCAGCCCCTTCGACTCCCACCCACCTGTCTCAGTGCAGCCGAGGTGCTAACTAGCACAGCTAGTTTCCTCCTCACGAGTGAAGCCCATTGTAGAAAGAATAACCCATTTATCTATGGTTGTCAGGATCCTGATGGTGATCTGGATGATTCTTTTTTGTTTTTTTTTCCTCCTTTTTTTTTTTTTTTTGTGACCACAGGTAAATCTGTAATCTCTTCAACAGCACAGAATCCTTGTAGCAGAAAGGGGTTCTGTATGAGGAATTCAGAAGATCAGCCATTGTTCGGAGTCTGTTACTAATGCTTCCCTCATGGCTCAGCTGGTAGAGAATCCACCTGCAATGCAGGAGCCCTGAGTTTCATCCCCGGGTTGGGAAGATCCACTGGAGAAAGGAACAGGTACCCACTCCAGTATTCTGGCCTGGAAAATTCCACGGACTCTGTAGTCCATGGGGTCACAAAGAGTTGGACGCAACTAAGTGACTTTCACTTTCTGTCACTAATAGGAAAGAGTTTCTGGTCCTTTTTCCCATTCATCTCCCCATCTTCAATAAGAGACCTGGGCCTGGAGGTGGGAGGGGGAGGTCTCAGCATAGGCGTGGAGAAGCAGGACTAGAGGGCGGGCAGAGGAGAAGCAAAACAAGGACATTCTAGGAATGCAGAGAAAGGACACTCATTTTCCTTTTAGTGGAAATCGTCAGTGTGGTGAGGCCTGGCTGTTCTGCTGCCCACCACTGTCTAAAGGAAATGGCAGCCTGTTTTCCCTGTACCCACATCAAGTCTACCCATCCCCAAACCTCCAGCACATCCCCAGTATCCTGAAGACCTCTAATATTTTACCCGTCAGACCAATGTGTTCTATTTCTAAATGAAATCATGACTTTTTACAACTTCGTAGAGAACAGTAGGTAAAACTTTTAATAACTCTGTTTCGTCCATATTTTTCAGATCCTGTTCTTTCTCTGTGTCAAAATCCAATATAAGCTGACTTAGCCCAAATATACACAATTACATATTTTTAGTTAATACCATTTAATCAATAATATTAGGAAATCTTTTAAAATATTTCCATAGCCACTGGCCTGTACCATATCTGTGAATCACCTCTCCCTCCCATCTTTCTACACCTCTGATCGTGTGCATGAACTCATTACCTGGGGGAAGTGGGCCAGTTCTGTTGTATACAGAGATGGCCCCACATATAGCAATTCTTCCAAATTTCTTCATCTGGGTGATAACAACATTGGAAAACTCTCCACCCACCTAGCAGACAGGGAAACAAAAACCAAAACCTTTAAATAAACCCTACCAGATTCAGGGGAATCATTAACTCACAATCATCATTTCACAATACTTGTTTTAGCAGCAACAACACTTATTTAGTACGGCAGGGCTGAAAACTGAATTTAGAAAAAGACATTTTTAGAAACTGAGCATTTTTATTTGACTGTAGGAACATAACTTATACATTTTGATTTATTATATTTTGGGGTTTTCTGATCAGTTCAATAATCTCATTTCCCTTATCCAGATTATGGGAAAATAACTCAGAAGCCATATAAAGAACAAAGTTGGAGGACTCATAATTTCCAATCTCAAAATGTACTACAAAGCTGTATTAATCAAGACAGGGTGAGAACAGAAACAGCTCAACAGTACTAAACTGAGAGTGCAAAAGTGAGCCCTCACACATGTTGTCAATTGATTTCTGAGAAGAGCACCAAAATAATTCAACAAGAGAAAAAACATCTTTTTAACAAACGGTGCAGAACAGTTGTAGGCATCTAACAAAGAAAAGAATGAAATCGGACTTCTTCCTTACAGGATACACAAAAAGTAACTTAAAATGTGTTATAGACCTAAATGTAACAGCTAAAACGATTATGCTCTTAGGGACAAAAAAACATAAGAGTAAACCCTTTGTGACCTTGGATAAGGCAAAGCCTTCTTAAACATGACACCAAAAGCCCAAGCAACAGAATTTGGACATCATCAAAATTTAATACTTTTGTGCTTTCAGGATATCATCAAGAAAGTAAAAGAAAAAAAAAAAGGTAAAAGCAACTTAGAGAACAAGAGAAAATATTTGCAAACCATATACAGGAGGTATTTTAATTAAAAATATACTAATATATTCCATATTTGAGAGTTGGATTACTTGCTAAAATTTATTTATAACTCCAGAATCAACACTCAGAGCTAGTTCCCAGTTCAGTTCAGTTCAGTTCAGTCGCTCAGTCGTGTCCGACTCTTTGCGACCCCATGAATCGCAGCACGCCAGGCCTCCCTGTTCATCACCATCTCCCGGAGTTCACTCAGACTCACGTCCATCGAGTCCGTGATGCCATCCAGCCATCTCATCCTCGGTCATCCCCTTCTCCTCCTGCCCCCAATCCCTCCCAGCATCAGAGTCTTTTCCAATGAGTCAACTCTTCCCATGAGGTGGCCAAAGTACTGGAGTTTCAGCTTTAGCATCATTCCTTCCAAAGAAATCCCAGGGCTGATCTCCTTCAGAATGGACTGGTTGATTTCTTTGCAGTCCAAGGGACTCTCAAGAGTCTTCTCCAACACCACAGTTCAAAAGCATCAATTCTTTGGCACTCAGCCTTCTTCACAGTCCAACTCTCACATCCATACATGACTACAAGAAAAACCATAGCCTTGACTAGACGGGCCTTAGTCGGCAAAGTAATGTCTCTGCTTTTGAATATACTATCTAGGTTGGTCAGAACTTTTCTCCCAGCTAAGGTCAAAAAAGGCCAAGGATCTGCTTTCTTTTTTCAACTCTCATGCAGAGATTATCGGAAGATGAAGACAGTAGGGGGCAGTGCCGAGTGGTTCAAGAAGCTCCAGTTCTGGGGCTGGTTGGATGGGGTATGAATCTCAGCTGTGGGAGGATTAGTTGTGGCAGAGACTCAGACAAGTTACTTAACACTTTTTAACCTCACTTAAAAAAAAAATAAAGAAAATAGAAGCTATGAGAAGTACTTAGATCATAACCCATGTAAGATATGTGCATGTATGTGTATGCTTCCAGGTGGACCAGCGGTTCAGTGTTTGTGGCAACTCTGTAGAATATAACAACCAGGAATACTGAGAATTGACTGTATCTGATAAGGGACTTGTATACAGAATATATATTTAAAAACTTTGACAACAGATAACCCAACTGAAAGTTGGCAAAGGAGTTAAGCAAACATTTCTTCAAAGAAGACATACAAATGGCCACTAAGCACATGAAGAGAAATTCAATATCGTTAGTGACTGAAGAAATGCAAATTAAAACCTCAACGAATTATCACTCCAAACTCACTAGAAGAGCCACAATCAAGATGACAGATAATAAATACGGTAAAGATTTGGGAAAATTGAAACCCTCATGATTGCTGGTGAGAATGTAAAATAGTGCAGCCATTTCACAAAATAGAATGGCAGTTCCTCAGTCACTGCAGATGGTGACTACAGCCATGAAATTAAAAGATGCTTGCTCCTTGGAAGAAAAGTTATGACCATTGCTCACCAACCTGGAATGTTCCCTGCTTGTGAGCATTTGCTGGAGGCTTCCTCATGCAGGCATGAGTGATCATGAATTCCATTTCCATTTCCAGGCCCTCTTCTCAGCCCTGGGGTTCAGGGTTGAAAGTTCCAAGCTTCTAATAATGGCTTGGTCTTTCTGGTGGCTAAGCCCCATCCAGGTTCATACCGTGGATCACTTCATTAGAACAAAAGACACTCCCATCATCCAGAAAATCCCAAAGGATTTAAGAACTCTGTGTCAGACACCCAAGGTCAAAGACCAGATATTACAACCAAAGTTGCTTCTAGTGTTCTCATCACTTAACAGATTACACACATTTTAGGAGTTCTGTGCCAGGAACCAGGGGCTCTGTGTGCACGCTCAGTTGTGTCTGATGCTTTGTGACCACATGGGCTGTAGCCCACTAGGCTCCTCTGTCCATGGGATTTACCAGGCAAGCAAACTGAAGTGGGTTGCCATTTTCTCCTGCAAGGGATCTTCTGGTCCAGGGATCAAACTCACATCTCCTGCATCACCTGCATTGACAGGTAGATTCTTTACCACTGAGCCAATATATCTCTATTATTTCATAGGATCATTTATATTCTGTTACTGTGCATTCTCCCCTACTCATTCCCTACATATTTTAAATTAACTTTTTAATTTTAAAATTATTTTAGATTTACAGAAAATAATGAAAATATCAAGAGTTCTCATAAAGCCCATACACCTAGGTTCACTTATTACTAGAATCTAAGATTAGCATTTTTCAAGCTAGGCTTCATCAATACATGAATGAGCCAAGAACTTCCAGATGTTCAACCTGGATTTAGAAAAGGCAGAGGAACCAGAGATCAAATTGCCAACATCCACTGGATCATAAAAAAAGCAAGAGAATTCCAGAAAAACATCTACTTCTGCTTCATTGACTATGCTAAAGCCTTTGTGTATATCAGAACTGTGGAAAATTCTTTAAAGGATGGGAATACCAAACCACCTTATCTGCCTCCTGAGAAACCTGTATGCAGATCAAGAAGCAACAGTTAGAACTGGACATGGAACAACGGACTGGTTCCAAATTGGGAAAGGAGTACATCAAGTCTGTATATTGTCACCCTGCTTATTTAACTTATATGCAGAGTACATTTTGCAAAATGCTGGGCTGGATGAAGCACAAGTTGAAATCAAGATTGCCAGGAGAAATAGCAATAACCCCAGATATGCACATGACACCATCCTTTGGGAGAAAGCGAAGAGGAACTAAAGAGCCTCTTGATGAAAGTAAAAGAGGAGAGTGAAAAAGTTTCCCTAAAATTCAATATTCAAAAAATTAAGATTGTGGGATCCCGTCCCACCACTTCATGGCAAATAGATGGGGAGACAATGGAAACAGTGACAGACTTTATTTTTTGGGGCTCCAAAATCATTGCAGACATGAAATTAAAAAACACTTGCTCCTTGAAAGAAAAGCTATGACAAACCTAGATGGTGTATTAAAAAGCAGAGACATTACTTTGCAGACAAGGGTATGTCTAGTTAAAGCTATGTTTTTTCCAGTGGTCATGTATGGATGTGAGAGTTGGACCATAAAGAAAGCTGAGCACCAAAGAATTGATGCTTTTGAACCCTGGTGTTGGAGAAGACTCTTGAGAGAGTCCCTTGGACTGCCAGGAGACCCAACCAGTGCATCCTAAAGGAAATCAGTNTACTTTGCAGACAAGGGTATGTCTAGTTAAAGCTATGCTTTTTCCAGTGGTCATGTATGGATGTGAGAGTTGGACCATAAAGAAAGCTGAGCACCAAAGAATTGATGCTTTTGAACCCTGGTGTTGGAGAAGACTCTTGAGAGAGTCCCTTGGACTGCCAGGAGACCCAACCAGTGCATCCTAAAGGAAATCAGTTCTGAATATGCATTGGAAGGACTGATGCTGAAGCTGAAACTCCAATATTTTGGACATCTGATGCAAAGAGCTGACTCATTAGAAAAGGCCCTGATGCTGGGCCTTTTGAAGGTTGAAGGCAAGAAGAGAAGGGGATGACAGACACAGGGTGAGATGACTGGATGGCATCACTGACTCAATGGACATGAGTTTGAGCAAGCCCCGGGAGATGTGAAGGACAGGGATGCCTGGCGTGCTGCAGCCCGTGGGGTCACAAAGAATCGGACATGACTGGGTGAGTGAGCAACAGCAACCTTCCCATGGTCCCTTTGTCACAGCCAGTGCATCGCAGGTGCCCCATTAGTCTTAACCAGAGTCCATATTTGATTCGGAAAGCCTTGGTTTTTACCCAGTGTCCTCTTGCTGTTTCAGCGTCCCATCCAGGGCACCACATTACTTCCAGTCATCATGTCTCCTTAGGCTCCTCTTAGTTGTGATTGTCTGACTTGTGATGAACTTGACAGTTTGGAGGAGTGCTGGCCAGGGGTTTTTGTAGAACATCCCCAGCTGGGATTTGTCTGATATTTTTCTCATGATTAGACTGGGGTTAAGACTGGAAAGGAAAAGTTCCAGTTTCATCACATCGTATCAAGAACACATCCTATCGACACGACTTCACACTGTTGGTATCACTTGAGCACCTGGCTGAGGTAGTGTTTGTCAGATTTCTTTGAGTAAAGTTATTTTCCCTTTCTTCTCATACTGTCTTCTTTGGGAGGAAGTCACTATGTGCAGCCCACAATTAAATAGTAGAGATTTATGATCCAAGTCCTTGATAGTCAAGGATCTATATAAATTATTTGTGATTATTTTGCATAAGGGATTTTTCTATATGTCCTATTTATTTTTTTCAATCATTTATACTAGTATGGACTCATGAATCTTTATGTTTTAGGTTATGACTATGCTTTTTATAAAAATTAATTTTTATTTGAGTATAGTCGATTTACAATGTTGTGTTCGTTTTTGCTGTACAGCAAAATAGGTCAGTTATACACATACATATATCCACTCTTTTTACATATAGGTCATTACAGCATTTTGAGTAGAGTTCCCTGTGATATACAGAAGGTCATTGTTAATTATCTCTTTTTTATATATATAGTAGTGTTTATATGTCAATCCCAATTTCCTAATTTCTCTCTCCCCCCTTCCCCCCTTGGTGACCATATGTTTGTTTTCTGCATTTTTTACTCTATTTCTGTTTTGTAAGTAAGTTCATTTGTATCATTTTTTTAGATTCCACATATAAGTGATATTATGTGGTATTTGTTTTTCTCTTTCTGACTTATTTTGCTTACTACGATAATCTCTAGGCCCATTCCTGTCTCTTATACACATCTAGATGTGTATAAGAGACAGGCCCCATCCAGGTTCATACCGTGGNCATTTTTTTAGATTCCACATATAAGTGATATTATGTGGTATTTGTTTTTCTCTTTCTGACTTATTTTGCTTACTACGATAATCTCTAGGCCCATTCATGTCACTGCAAATGGCATTATTTCATTCTTTTTTATAGCTGAGTAGTATTCCATTCTATACATGTACCACATCTTTTTTATCCACTCATCCGTCAAAGAACGTTTAGGTTGCCATGCATTCAAGATAGCTGTTCTGTCCTTAAGTCTTAAACATCATTCAGGTTGAAGACAGATTTTCTTTATAAGAAATCACAACTTACATATGACTCTAGGAGGAAAACTTGAGCAGTTCAGAAAGCAGCATATTAACCTAAAGGCAAGTGCAGTTGTGGAGCACAGATGAAGTATAAGGACTTGTCATTTATGTGGATGCTTGACCCATAAAATTATTATTTACACCTTGGATTTTGTTGCCTCAGCTATAAAAGCAATTACTGTGTATTCTAATTTTGCCATTTCTTTTGAGTAAGTGATTGGATTTTTAGAAAGTTCACTATTTTCTTTAATGATTTATATGCTTATATTTTCCCAAGAGAGCATATTCCCCCACTCTACAAGGAAAATTCATTTCTTAGGAGAGTGAGATATATCAGCATTTAAAAGCACATTCATAGATATAATAAAAGTAATAATCATACCCATATACCCACAACTATTTTCAATTTCTGTGCATGTCTAAGAAATAAGCTAGTAAGGGACTTATTTAGACTTCCAGTGGTGTATGTTTAGAGTCATATTATCCTTAAAATAAAAGATACTCTTTGGTGTTTATTCTTAAGTATATCACATTGTGTTAATGTATATGGCTATCTATCAGGCTGTTAAAAAGAAAAGTGCAGAGTTAAGTTAATACCATTATAACTGTGAATTTATTTGTTTAATGCTTGTAGGGTATCTAGGTTAATTAGGACCAACTGGTAGCTCAGATGGTAGAGAATTTGACTGCACTGCAGGAGACTTGGGTTCCATCCCTGGGTTGGTTATATCTTCTGGAGAAGGGAATGGCTACCCATTCCAGTATTTTTGCCTGGAGAATTCCATGGACAGAGGAGACTGACAGCCTATAGTGCATAGCATCACAAAGCATTGAACATGACTGAGCAACTAGCACTTTCACCTTTCAAACCTTAATTCTGGTAGAAGAGCTCCCTGGAACTATACCAGGGAAGTGGGCATATCATCCGAAGGCAGTAGGGTAACCGAGGGAGCCATGCCTGCTGCTCCTGTCTTTTTTTCTTGACCCTCTGGATGCTCAAGTGTATCATCTTGCATTTCTCTCTATTCATTACAGGTTTTCATCTCTGAAATTGAGCTCTTGGCTACTGTGTTGGCAATCCCTCCATTTCTTTACAAAGTAACATCTTTAAGAACTACTATGAGAGTGGGGACTGGGGATCCTATACTGGCCTGGCTATCAGGATCAACCAGGGAGCATCTTCCTTCATGGCCCCCACATCCAAACATGTCTAAGCCTTCTTGGTATAATCAACTCTCAAGTTCCTTCTGAACCTAAGTATTACTGTCCATACTAATGAATCAGATGTTGGCCCTTCATATCTTTTCTTCATCACGATGGTACCTGCAAAAAATATATATTTCTGGGAACAACTCCTGCCACAAGCTTTATGAGATGATCCAACTTCAGATTTTTCTCTCTTTCTCTATTTCATTTACTCCTGTTTTATAGACTTGCCTCCAATCACACACACACACACACACACACACACACACACACACACACACATTCTTTCTAGGTTCACTAGGATGTGATTTTCAATAACGACATTGGTATAACTGAAAAATGGAAAGAAATAGAAGGATCATGAACATGTGCTCATTCATCTCATCANAAAAGCAGAGACATTACTTTGCCAACAAAGGTCCGTCTAATCAAGGCTATGGTTTTTCCAGTAGACAGGTATGGATGTGAGAGTTGGACTATAAAGAAAGCTGAGTGCCGAAGAATTGATGCTTTTGAACTGTGGTGTTGGAGAAGTCTCTTGAGAGTCCCTTGGACTGCAAGGAGATCCAACCAGTCCATCCTAAAGGAAATCAGTCCTGAATATTCATTGGAAGGACTGATGTTGAAGCTGAAACTCCAATACTTTGGCCACCTGATGCAAAGAACCGACTCGTTGGAAAAGACCCTGATACTGGGAAAGATGGAAAGTGGGAGAAGGGGACAACAGAGGATGAGATGGTTGGATGGCATCACCAACTCAATGGACATGAGTTTGAGTAAACTCCGGAGCTGGTGATAGACAGGGAGGCCTAATGTGCTGCAGTCCATCCGGTAGCAAAGGGCTGGACATGACTGAGCGGCTGAACTGAACTGATGGCAGTTCCTCAAAATGTTAAACGTGGTGATACCCTACGACCTGACAATTCTACTTGTAGTCAAGAGAAATGAACATTTATATCCACATAAAAACTGCATATGAATGATCAAAATAGCCTTATACTTAATAGCCAAGTGTGAATGACTCATTTGCCATTCAACTGATGGATGACTGATAAAACGTGGTGTATCCATACAATGGAATATTTTTGGCCATAAAAAGCAATGAAGCAACACTGAAAATCAACTACATTTCAATTAAAAAAATGTATAAAAAGGAATGAAATACTGATAAACATGCTACATGGGTGAATTTTGAAAACATGTTAAGCGTAAGAAGCCAGTCACCAAAGATCACTTTAGGGGGGCTCACTGCTACTGAGCACAGCATTTCTTTTTGGAGTGATGAAAATGTTCTAAAGTTGTGCAAAGAGTTGTACAAGTCTGTGAATACACTAAAAATCATCAAGTCTTATACTTTAAATGGGTAAATTATATCTCAATAAAGCTGTTTTTTATTTTTTGTTGTTGTTGTTAAATGCCTTCAAAAAAATTTTTTTAATTATTTATTTATTTGGCTGCACTGGGTCTTAGTTATGGCATGTGGGATATTTAGTGGTGGCATGTGGGATCTTTAGTGGTGGCATGTGAACTTTTATTTATGGGGTCCAGTTCCCTGACCAGGAATCAAACCCAGGCCCATTGCACTGGGTGCAGGGAGTCTTTGCCAGTGAGCCACCAGGAAAGTCCCAATACAGCTGTTTTTTTTTTCAAAAAAAAAAAAAAACGGGCATATGGGCTTTCCTTCCCTGGTGGCTCAGACGGTAAAGTGTCTGCCTAAAATGTGGGAGACCGGGGTTCGATTCCTGGGTCGGGAAGATCCCCTGGAGAAGGAAATGGCAATCCACTCCAGCACTCTTGCCTGGAAAATCCCATGGACGGAGGAGCCTGATAGGCTACAGTCCATGGGGTCTCAAAGAGTCGGACACGACTGAGCGACTTCACTTTATATATTTTTAGATGGAAACTCTAGAACTAGATTTCCTGGTATAGTACTTTGTTACTTTGTTAGTAAGTCAGATAGTAAGTCTAATTTGTACTTACATTATCAAAATAACAATCATAACCCTCGGGAGCAGCTGCTTTCAGAGCTTCTTCCAAAGACTTTACTGTTTTGTAGTTAAAGGCAACATCAAATCCATGCTTTTTAAGCCAAGCAACTTTTTCATCAGACCCTGCTGTTCCAACAACTTTGCAGCCCTAAATGGGGAGAAAAATGGTAACCATTTATAAAGCACAACCAGGGCCAACTAGATCCTCCTAGACTGGAAAGGCCAGGTTCCCCCAGAATACCCTCCTAAGTACTGAGTCACATAGATAATGGGTCAATAGACCCTAGAGGTGAGGTTAATCCCTAAACCAGCCTATGATACAGCCCAACCGTAACTTCAGCTCGCCTCTGCCCACCCAGCAGATCCGTCCCACATTTACGAGGTTGGCAGCTCTTTTCAACCTGCTGGCTTGACAGCCTCCTCATCTGACTCCCGTTTCTTCATGTTGGGGCTTCTCCCTTGCAGTGACTTCCATGCTACCTCTTGGTGCGGTGGCACTTTGGACTGTAATCTTGGCTCAGCCCTGTAACTGTCACATCATAGAGAGACCTCTTGGTGACTGCCCCATATTCTGTGATTTAGCCCCAAGCGTTGGACTAGATGCTGCCTAATCATAGAGGAAGCAGAGTGCATTCAGCTTGAGAATAGAGATTATATTGGCAGAAAGTTCTATTCTGAATGCATCGTGAAGACCAGAATATCAGCCTCTGTTCACTTTCACCTGGACTGGATACATACATGTATGTATCTGCACAAACAGCTGCCATATAGTTTTTCCACTCATTCCTGATTCAAGAAGAAATGGTTTTGCACAGTCTCTATCCTTGGTCCTTGTTCCTTCTAAACATACACTCTCATGGGATGATCTCATTTACTCTTACCACCTCACTGCCACCTTCCTGCAGATGATTCCCTTGTCTCTTAACTCCAGCCAGGCCTCTACCCTAGTTCCAAATCAGTATTTCTGAAGACCTCTACTAATCTACACTTGGATAGCCCGTGGAGCCTCGTAATCAGTGTGTCTGAAGTGGAATGTATTTTTTCCCTTGCTTCTTACCTGGTGTTCCTCCTCTGTTCTCTATTGTAGTGAGTGATACTCAGTTACCCAGTTAACCAGACCTGAAACACATGGGTCGTAGGAGATGCTTGCTTTCCGCCCTCTTCTATCCACATCCAATCACCAGGTTTTATTCTTTTTCACCAAATATCCTTAAAAGCTACTTCTAACTTTCTGTCTTCACTGTCAGTCTATCATAATTTTCATCTGGATTATTGTAAGAGCCTCCTAATCTGACTTCTTGTTCCTAGCATCATGTCCCTATGAACTGTTCTCCTCCAAAGGCCAAGGTAATTTCTCTAAAATGAAGCGTTAAGCATGTCACTCCTCTAAGGATTAAGCACTGACTTCTTAGCATAGTGGTTGCTAGCAAAGCTTCTAAAAGAACAGGTTTAAGGATAAGTCCTATCAAACTTTTGAAATAAAAATTCCTTTAAAAAAATTATTTTTTTAGCCATGGCGTGAGGGCTCATACTTCCCTGACCAGGGGCTGAAGCTACATCCTCAGCAGAGAAAGCAGAGAGTCCTAAACCATAAGGCCATCAGGGAATTCCCCCCAAAAAACTCCCTTAAAAATTTAATAAAACATTTAAAATTTGAATTTTGGAAATATTGCTAATTCATTTTATAAGTCATTTTGTAACCCAAAGCTAAACAATGATATGTTCCAAACTTTAAACCAAACTCACCTATGAATATAGATGCAAACATTCTATGTATAATGTTATTAGATCAATTCCAAAAGTATAAATTTAATATATACCATAGGTAAATAAAGATTATTCCAGAATGCTATTATGGCTTCAGATTAGGAAACTAACATAATTCTTTAACTGCAAAGTATGATAAAATTCAACATTTATTCTTATTTATTCACTTATTTAAATAAATTCCTGCAACCACTATGAAAGCCTCATCTATTTGTATTCCAAGTGCCCATCAGCACTGGATACCAGCCCGAACACTTGGCTGTTGGTCATAGCCCTGCACTCATCTGTAGTCTCCCTAACTCTTTCACTAGAAACCAGGCCCTGAAACTAGGTCCTACCCTCTGGCAAAGGATCAGCCAAACCAGATTGGGACATTTCTATAATGTGGTACATCCTGACCACATCTGAGCTGCCTGATGTCTTGTACTTCCACCATCAGATCAGATCTCTTGAGCACAAACACCTGTCCGTATCAGAGCCAGTGTTTCCAGGGCCTGGGTGCCTCCCATGAGTTAGTTCTCAAACTAGGGCCCCACTGCTCTGGGCTGACTGCAGTAAGCTTTGAAATGGGGCCATAGGGGCAATGACTCTTGGTTGGCTGATCAAGTCCCTTCTTCAGTTGTTTGGGGCAATCACAAAGAAAGGATATTAAGCTGTAACAAGAGACATTCAGTGAAAACTATGAGAACAGTTCACAAACTCACTACTGTAGCAGAGTCCATTCCTGACACGATACCTGAAATGTTATCAAATAACAACGCTCATGTCATCATTGCTGCACCATTTTCCCTGTTCCCCCTATTTCTCAGTCATTCCCAATATCCAGCTTCTACAAGAGGTCAGCTAGACCAAACTCCCGGAGATGAGGCAAGGTCTGCTGTGTCCACTGCTACATTCCCAGTGCACAGTGTGGGTGTCAAGTGAGTGGTTGTTATGGAGGAAGCCACTTACCTTGAGCTTAGCGATCTGCCCCACAACAGAGCCCACTGCTCCTGCTGCCGCACTAACCAGCACTGTTTCTCCACCCTTCACTCCACAGATGTCAAATAGGCCAAAGTAGGCTGTTAGGCTGAGGGAAGAAAAGCAAGACTATGTGGATAAATTTGTTTCTTTCTTCTATGTCTCATTTATTTATACCCTGAAGACTTTCTCAGCAGCCCAATGCCATGGGTCCAGGTAAAAGACAGAAAATATAGGAAATGGATATTACCAGCTACCAATGGTCCACTTCTTCCTTCTTTACCTCTAGGAGAGGAACAAAGATGATGGGAACTATGGATGGAACAGTGAGGTGGCTCAAAAAGAGCAGTATCTTGTCCATCCCCAGGCCAGGTTTCACGAGTGAAGAAAAATTGGTTCCCCTTAAACCTTAGGGATCCCAGAACAGACAGCTATGCCTCATTCCCATGTAAGTCCTAGGGAGATGATGAGCTTCATGGGGAAAGCCTTCATGTCATCATGGCGCCCTAGTCCCAGAGCAGAGATGACTGCGTGTGGATGGTATCTAGGCCTGAGGGGGTCAGGGAGAAACACCTTCAGTTTCCCATGCTCTGAAGTGTGAGGAAGAACTCCTACAGTTCCCCCATCTTGTTTGAAGTGAAATGCCAAAGTCAGCTGGCAGAGAAAGGACTAGTGGGCCTGCAAAGACGCAGCTCAGAAAGCACCAATGGGGACGAGGTGAGGAAACCACCATACCTCAGTAGAGTACCAGCTCAGAAGGGATGTGGCTGAGGACTCAATCGGAAAAGTTATGCTTTGAAGTCTCAAAGCATAAGACTTACGGCCAGCATAAGGCTAAGACAGATCAAGAGCAAGAAGTTGTCCCCACCTCTACTAGCACTGGGTTTGTGTTAGCCCCAGGAGCTTTGCATCTACCCTAGGGAGAAGACAAAGGAAACTGTGAGTATGATCCTGAAATGATGTGAGAAATCATTGGTTTAACTAAGGTTTATTTTACTATATCAGCTGGAGATAGAAATGAAACACAGGAGTAGAAAATTTTTAAGTTCTCTTTTTGTACCCCTGAGTCTGAGCCCATGAAACCTGTTCCATCATGGTGACTGTGGAGCCACTGGCAAAATTTCAGACAGATTCCTAGAAAGTTATTTCTGTGTAAAACAAAGCTACAAGCTGGCATAACTTAAGCTTACTCAGCCTCTGATTGCATGAGGGCCAGATACAGTTGGGCATTGAAGGGAAAGCTAAGAAGGCAGACAGCACTTTTTCTGAGAACCCAAATATCTGAAGTCCCCTTGACCCAGTGCTTTTCAAAAGATGGATGGAACAACCATCTGCCTCAGAACCAACTGAAGTTTTATTAAAAATTCAGATTCCCAGTCCCACTGATTTAAAAATACCAGGATATGGAAATCTGAATTTAATGCGACTCTAGGTAATTCTTATGAATGCAAACAATGGGGAACCATTACCTTAATGGATGCTGATACCAGAGTGTATGGATAAGTTAGCCTAACTCCCAGAAAGAAGCAGAAGGTATATTTCAAATAGGGTCATGCCACTGGCAGCAATCCTTAGGCCCCCTCCCCCAATATCCCTTCTAGATATTTGCAAAATCAGCCTTTAATATACTGACTTAAGACATACAAGGTCTTTCCCAAACATCGTCTTTTAAAAGTAAACTGGAGAAATTCCCTGGTGTGACAGTGAATAAGTATCCACTTGCCAGTGCAAGGGACATGAGTTCAATGCCTGGTCTGGAAAGATTCCACATGCTGCAGAGCAAGTAAGCCCGCGTGCCACAATTACTGAAGCCCATGCACTCTGGGGCCTATGAGCCTCAGCAAGTGAAGCTCCCGTGCCTAGAGCCTCTGCTTCGCAATGGGAAAAGCCACTGCAGTGAGAACCCCATGCACCACAAGGAACAGCAGCCTCCACTTGCTGCACCTGGAGAAAGCCTGAGGGCAGCAGCAGAGACCCAGCACAACCGCCCCCCCCAAATTAATTTAAAAGCAGTAAAAAATAAAAGAAAACTGGAGCTAAGACAGAGAAGCCAACAATAAATAAACCCTATAGGGAAAACTTAAGGTATGCTTTGGATGAAGGCTGACTGGATAGAATCAACATGTTGGAGAGAAAAACACTTAAACTCTTTCAGCCGAAGAGGAAGACAGAGGTCCCATTGACAGAAATAATGCAATACTTTGGGAGGATGTGAAATCTTTGGAGCCTGGACAGCTGAAAGTCCTTAGGTTTCAAAGTTCAACTTTTTTCATAGATTAGCGGAAGCTCCTGGATTCTGGAAGTGTTGACCCATCCTGTTGGTAAGCGGCTCATCTAGGCAAAAATTCTCAAAGAATGGGTGATGTGTTGCTAGGGGAGGCTAGAAATGTGATTTGTATAACCCTTCCCACTCAGTCTTTGAGAACCACTGTATGAAGTTGATTGGAGTAAAAACATACTCCTTAAGGACTTGGAACAGGTGAATGAGAAATAAACCCACAAATGAATAAATTGTCTTCTGTTTTAGAATTCAAATCTCCTAATATTTTACAAATTACTTTCTCTCCAACTAAGTCATGGGAGACTGACCCTGTGGTTTCCTCATGTCTGCCTTCACCCCTGTGCTCCTACCCTTGGGTCACAACTTAGAGAGAAGGATGGGTAGAATAACAAGGTGAGATGAAGTGCTGTCCCTGTAGAGGGTACAGGCCAGGCAGGAAATATCGAGAAGGGCTGTCATTCTGTTTAGTACCCACTGTTTGCATGTAAGAAGGCATTGCTCAGTCACTTCGGTAGGGTCTGACTCTGCAGCCCCATGGACTGTAGCCCACCAGACTCCTCTGTCCATGGGATTCTCCAGGTAAGAATACTAGAGTGGGTTGCCATGCCCTCCTCCAGGGAACCTTCCTGAACCAGGGATCAAACCTGCATCTCTTAAATCTCCTGCATTGGCAGGGGGGTTCTTTACCACTAGCACCACCTGGAAGGCCCAAGAAGGCACTGCTGCTGCTGCTGCTAAGTCACGTCAGTTGTGTCTGACCCTGTGCGGCCCCATAGACGGCAGCCTACCAGGCTCCCCTGTCCCCGGGATTCTCCAGGCAAGAATGGAGTGGGTTGCCATTTCCTTCTCCAATGCATGAAAGTGAAAGTGAAGTCACTCAGTCGTGTCCAACTCTAAGCATCCTCTAATCTCACAATGTTGNTCTGACCCTGTGCGGCCCCATAGACGGCAGCCTACCAGGCTCCCCTGTCCCCGGGATTCTCCAGGCAAGAATGGAGTGGGTTGCCATTTCCTTCTCCAATGCATGAAAGTGAAAGTGAAGTCACTCAGTCGTGTCCAACTCTAAGCATCCTCTAATCTCACAATGTTGTCTCCTGACTCTGATAATTCTGAGGAGTTCAAATTCTGAGTGTTACATGAACTTGAGATGTAAGGGATTGGTTATGCAGAAGGCTGATCATTCATTTCATTCAATGAAATGAATAATATTTCATTCTCTAGAAGTCCTCCAAAAGGTTAGAAGGAAGGAGGGCAGAAGAGTGGAAAGAAGGAAAGAAGGAAGAAAAGGATCACATAACTTAGAGAAACTCTCCAGCCTAGAAAAGTTTTGGGGACTCCGAAAGGAATTCTGTCAACCTTGCTTCTCCAGGGCATGAGAAGAACCTTGAGGTGCAGAGAGCAGCTGGGGCCGGGGAGCAGACGCAGGATGAACTGCTCAGGAGTCTTCCTGAGCGCCAGGCCAAGAGACGCTGGGCTATTTTAAAGCTATCCACCCTCAGTGACTGTACAACTACTGTGATTCATCTCAGTTATTAAATTTCAGATGCCCTGACCCCTCTGGAAACTCAGATGTTGAAAGGTGGTGAGGAATCAGAGGTGATACAGAAAGGCCAAGGTACACTGAACTCTCCCTTTTAAGCTCTGAAACAGAGGCAGATGAGTGAGGGGTGAAGGAAGACCTTTCCAGGGACTGCAGGAGCTGGTTTCTTTGTGTCACCACTTGCTGGAGGCTTGAGAGGGACCGTGCCCCCTGCTGCTCCTCACTGTGGCTTCCTCCTTGTACCTGAGCCCGCCTCTCTCCCCTTCAGCCCCGAAGCGAACTCCATCCCCTCTTCTTCCCTTCTTAGTCCCATCATCCTCTCTAATCCACTCCCGAGCTTAGAATGCCTCAAGTCTCTTCTTGTTAATCAAGCTCTGGACCAACCATTTTAGAAAACCAAAACGTCAGGGATTCAAACGCGTGAAATATACCCATGAAACTCACCCCGGCATGCCAACCGTCCCCAGAGCCAGAGACAGTGGTAACGTGTCTGGCCACTCTGGAAGCACCTTTTCCAGTTTTTCCCCATTGGAAATGGAATGTGTTGTCCAGCCAGAAGGAGCCACCACAATAGTTCCTGGTGGGAAAGCTGAATTTTTACTTTCCACAACTCTGAAAGAGAAAGCACATTCAGATGCATGAGACCCCTTTCCTTTCAAAGGAGTCTGGATGCTGCATGGTTAGTGTCCACAAAGGGGCACTGAGTTGGATAGTCCTGATCAAATACCCTACCACATCTGTCCATCAGAATTCTCAGCCACCGGTCTCTCCTTGAGAAAAAAATATGGGCCATCAGAGAGGAATTCTCAACTGGTCCAGCATCTGTCCCTGGCATCACTCACGCCTCTCTAAGCAAGAGAAGTTCATCCTCCGGCTGAAGGTGACCTGGACATCAGCCTCTTCTCTTCTTCAGCCCTTCCTCTCTCTTGAGTCCTCAGCATTTCCTCTCTCACTGTCCCTCTCCCTCAGCATGGAAGTATGATCTACATCACTATCGTTCCATCTCATCCTGTATGAAGAATACTGTTAATAGGCCATGAGACAAAAATGGATAAATGAAGAGATATATACCCTGTGCTTGGAGAGAAATATTGTAAATAAATCAATTTCCCCTAAATAAATCTATTGAGTTATTGAAATCCCAGTAAAAATCCAAATAGGATTTCAATAAATGGTATTATAACTTGCCAGTCATTTGAAGTATAAACACTTTAGTCCTTGCTCCAAAATAAAAATTAAATGTCTAGAAGATAAAATATAACATACTAAGAAGAAAAAGTGAATAAATATTCTAGCAATTTTGGAGGGGAGAATGCCATTCTAATCATGAAATTTTATCAGCTATGATTGAACACAAAAGAAGATAAAGGCCCAAATGTTTTCAGTACTGATGTTCGTAACACACGAGAAGTTTTACAGATCAATTTAAAAGATGAAAAGACTTAAAAGAAAAAGGCAAATGACATGAACAGATAATTCACAGAAGAAAACTATTAATTTTCAAAGAGAATGTCAACATCATTAATAATGAAAGAAATGCAAATTAAATTAAGCATCGAATAAGCAAGATCAGTTAAGTATCATTTATTCACCTCAGATTGCCAAGAGTGAGAGTTAGCGATGATCATATAGGTTCTTTAAGACACTCTTGGTAGGAAGGGGTATGATCTTTTTGAACTGAAATCTGTCGTTTTCTCTTCAAATTAAAATGTACATCTTCTTTGACCTAGAATCTACACTTCTGGGGATTCAGCGTAAAGCAGGAATCATCCAGGTAGGCAAAGAATGCAGAGACATACTCAGAGGGATGTATGCGTATTCCTTGCAGAACTATTTTCAGTAGAAAAAACTGCAAAGAGCTGTTATCAGGAGTAGATAAGTTAAATGTCAGGTACCAATGGAATGGGCGTCTCAGGTGGCTCAGAAGTAAAGAGTCTGCCTGCGAATGCAAGAGATGCAGTTTTGACCCCTGATCTGGGAAGATCCCGTGCAGAAGGAAATGGCAACCCACTCCAGTAATCTTACCTGAGAACCCATGGACAGAACCAGGAGGACTACAATCATGGGGGTTGCAAAGAGTAGGATTTAGTGACTGAAGAGCAATAAAAACAATGGAGCAATCTGCAAGCCATTAAGAGGTACGTGGTACATTTATACGCTGTCAACAAAAGATAGCCATCGCATACTGAGGAAAAGCAATCTGCTGAAAGGCTTTTAATCCCCTTAAAGATTATAAATATTAGTACAGGTACTGAACAATTTTTGAATTAATAATATATTAACGACAGTCATCTCTAAGGTTCAGATGATGGGGGAACTTTCAGTTTCCAATATATAAATTTTTATCTTATTTGAACTTTTATAATAATCAGGAACTGCATGAATACACTTTTTTTTTTAATACTTAAAAGGAAGGATAGCAAAGCTACGTTGCAATGATAAGAATTTCACCTTCTTCCCTCCCTTACTTTCTTTCTCCAAGAAAGTGAAGTTGCTCAGTCGTGTCCGACTCTTTAAGACCCCATGGACTGTAGCCTCCCAGGGTCCTCTGTCCATGGGATTTTCCAGGCAAGAATACTGGAGTGGGGTGCCATTTCCTTCTCCAGGGGATCTTCCCAACCCAGGGATCGAACCCAGGTCTCCCTCATTGCAGGCAGAAGCTTTACTATCTGAGCCACAAGGGAAACCCTCAAAAGTAAGGATAGCAAAGCTAAGTTGCAGTGATAAGAATTTCACCTTCTTCCCTCCCCATCAGCTAGTCAGGAAAAGGACAGATTTCCCAAGTAATTTCCAAGGTTGAACAGTGAGTGACCTGCGCAACCTGAAGAAATTGTAGGTGTGATGGACAGAAACAGGCCCAGCAGGAGGTAAAGGGGAGACATATTTTCCAAGCACTAGGACAAAAGGATATCAGTACCTGGCCACTTGCTCTCCCATCATCACGTCACCCTCCTTCAAGCTTTTTGCCATAATTCTGAAACAAAACAAAACCATTCTTAATTTATAGGAGCATCTGGGAGAAACTGGTCTTAAGTTTCAAGCCAAATAGAAAACCACTAGGGAAGTGTATATAAAACTGAAACCCAGCCACATGAGGGCAGCACAACTGGGTGGAATGGGGGTGGAAAGCTGTTACAGGCAGTTCCGATCTGGCAGTGTTTTCTATGAAATGAACATGAGAATCTTACCATCATGCTCAACTGTGGCTAAATTTCTAACAATGACTGTGAAAACACAACCCAGGTACCATTGGGCACTTGTGACCCAAAACACTAGACATGCAAAAAGAAATGCTGATTAATATCTGGAAATACATTTTTCACTTTAGATTTGAATCTCTATCAATCAACTGTGAAAAAAAAAATATTTAAAAGAATGATGACTGCATTGTTCACCTAGGCAAAAAGTTATTGAGTCAGTGGCCAATGAAAGCTTTTATCCCCTCCCCACCCCAAACTGCTTACTAAGTGCACACAGTTTAGTCAGCTGCGGATTACCTAAATTACAAGAATATATGTAAAGGAAAGGCAAGAAAATCTAATTTTAGTCTCAGCCATCTTCCTCTACTCAAATTATTTGCTAACAGTGACATGGAGAAACTAGAGTTTGGCTTATTTCTTCTTTTAGTGTTTTGGGAAGCAATTCTGATGAATGATGAGGGGCAAATCGAACACAATAAGATAGGGGATGCTTGTAAAATAAAGGGACCAGGGTTGTCTGCCACCATTCTGTGCAGACTTTTGCCTGAGAAAGATGAGCATCTGGGAATCCCATCAATGACATCATTTTCTGAGAAATGGGGAAGTGACAGTGTTTTGAATCAGCTGGATTATTCTAAAATATTGCCCATGGCAAGGTAGTATCCGATGCACAACATAAGAATTTTCCAGAGGAAAATAATACCTCATGTAAGGATCCACAGTGAAGTACAAGGCTTCCAGCAGGACCTCTGCAAAATAAAGCATTCCACAGGCAATTAGAAACCTTGGCCTTGTGCCTCATCTCTGGCCTTCTCAATGAACAAAGACAGTCTTTCTGCTTCAGGCTTATGCTCTCATCTGTGCTTTCTGGATGTTTTCTTGTTTGTTTTTTGTTTTAGAATTAATTTTGAACATTTATTCTCATCATTACAGTTTCATATATAAAGACATCAGACATAAAAGTAAACATTGGGAAGCACACATATATTTCCATTCTGAAAGAAGTCATGTTATATTTACAGAAGAAAATGCAGCAAATATTAAGGTATTCAGAGTAATTTTTTGACAATTTAGATGTGGCATACTTACAACAAAAGTAAAGTTTTAAAATAATTAAATAATTTTCATAGAATTATAAAAGTATTGAGATAAAGAGACCCTGAAACTCACAAGAACATTTTCCTATGCTATTGAATACAAGGGTAATTCTATAAAAAGTCCCAAAATAAAGCTAATATTTTTCCACTCTGATATTAAATTACCATACCAAAATATTAAAATGAACATGCAATGTGGAAGCTGTACCAAAGAAAACAGTATTAAAGTCTTGAATATTGACAACTGTCTGCACAATATGTCTTAGGTGTGTTCATGAAAAATGAGCTTTCTAAAAGAGCCGATGTAATGGATATATCTGCAGAGAAAGAGAATAAAGCCTTTTCTTCTATCATTTTCAAATGTAACTGCGAAAAAGAAAAAAAATCTAATATAAGTTTTTAAAGTATTAGCTTATGAATAAAAATGTGGAGTGGTTCATTCTTTATGCATTTGGATTTTTAAACTGATGCTATGATCACTGTAATGTCTAGACCCCAAAACTGTAGTAAGAAATCCACTCCCTCTTTCTCTTTCTCAAACAAGCAGTCATCTTAGAAAATGTGAATTCAAAACAACACAGTACTATAATGTGGCAAAAAATCATAAAAACAGCAGCATGTGAAATTCAAGACTATTTTCTTAAAGCAAATTTTCAAGACTGAACCATAAAAACACTACTTGGTCATACTGGTCTATTATTCAACTCCTGAAAATAATGACTTTTTAGAGAGGCGCTTGTATTTATGATATCCCCATGATTAAATGTATACTCAAATTTGTGTTTTAAAACATATATTGAGGGGCTTCCATGGCAGTCTAGTTAAGACTTAACCTTCCAAAGCAGGGGGCTAAGATCCCATACGCTTCGGGGCCAGAAAACCAAAACATAAAACAGAGGCAATAATGTAACAAATTCAATAAAATACTTTAAAATTGGTCCACATTAAAAAAAACTTTAAAAAAGACACATTTAAAATATAAATATTACACAGATAGTAGAATAACAGTATTCCAGTATCTCTAACACAAAATGGTATGTTATTCAGCACATTAACCTATGTTACTGAAAATTAAATTTATCCCAATTGTATAAAGCCCATCATGTAGGACTTTTGAGTACATTAATCTCAAAACATTCCTAAACAAGATAAAAAAAACACAGACACTTGAATACAGATTATTAGTGACAAAAAGCAGAGACTACGATCACATGGCTAAGGGTCTTTACATATAAACTTGAGGTCCTTACATATAAATTTGAGGTCTTTCACCGATCAAATTTAGAAGTAAGAGCCGAAGAGCTGACACACTGGAAAAGGCCCTGATGCTGGGAAAGACAGAGGGCAAAAGAAGCAGGTGACAGAGGATGAGATGGTTGGATGGCATCACTGACTCAATGGACATGAATTTGAGCAACTCCAGGAGTCTTTACATATAAACTTGAGATCTTTCACTTACCCAAACATGGAAGTAAGGACTGTTTACGAAACTTTGACAAGAAAATCAAATCTCCAAGAAATTTCACAGCAAAGAATTTTCACAAAATGCTGTACATCTTGACTAAAGTTTTACAAATGTCCGAGTTATAGCTATTTGAATTCTAATTCTCCCCCTTTCTCCACCCCAGTATAACCCACAACCCTTACTGAGAGTCCAATAATATCCTCTATGCAAAACTCACTGCTCACCTTGAGATTCAGAGCATCAAAAATGGTTATAATTTCAAAATTGTCCAATTTATAGTGTACATTTTACAGTGCCACAGATGATGTCAAGAGTTTAGATATCTCTGGCACTATTTCATTCAATAATATTAACCAATAAGAATGCGTAGAATTTGAACATCTCATTGGAAGTCACAGTAGCATTTTAAAAATAACCAAAACACTTAAGAAGCATTTTCATGTTTTAAATTGTGAAACATTTAAACTGTCAAATTCACTAGGAAAAAAATGTCACACACACACTTTTATTACCCTGTGAGAACAAAGCATCAGACAGTTGCTACTGAGACACATTAGGGCTTTTTTCTTTTCTTTTTAAAAGAAACTGTTACTGAGCCCAAGCTCGTTCTGCTCGCCAGAGTGTGGAGGGGCTCACTGTGGCACTGACCAAGGGTTACTATTTTCTTAAAGCAAATTTTCAAGACTGAACCATAAAAACACTACTTGGTCATACTGGTCTATTATTCAACTCCTGAAAATAATGACTTTTTAGAGAGGCGCTTGTATTTATGATATCCCCATGATTAAATGTATACTCAAATTTGTGTTTTAAAACATATATTGAGGGGCTTCCATGGCAGTCTAGTTAAGACTTAACCTTCCAAAGCAGGGGGCTAAGATCCCATACGCTTCGGGGCCAGAAAACCAAAACATAAAACAGAGGCAATAATGTAACAAATTCAATAAAATACTTTAAAATTGGTCCACATTAAAAAAAACTTTAAAAAAGACACATTTAAAATATAAATATTACACAGATAGTAGAATAACAGTATTCCAGTATCTCTAACACAAAATGGTATGTTATTCAGCACATTAACCTATGTTACTGAAAATTAAATTTATCCCAATTGTATAAAGCCCATCATGTAGGACTTTTGAGTACATTAATCTCAAAACATTCCTAAACAAGATAAAAAAAACACAGACACTTGAATACAGATTATTAGTGACAAAAAGCAGAGACTACGATCACATGGCTAAGGGTCTTTACATATAAACTTGAGGTCCTTACATATAAATTTGAGGTCTTTCACCGATCAAATTTAGAAGTAAGAGCCGAAGAGCTGACACACTGGAAAAGGCCCTGATGCTGGGAAAGACAGAGGGCAAAAGAAGCAGGTGACAGAGGATGAGATGGTTGGATGGCATCACTGACTCAATGGACATGAATTTGAGCAACTCCAGGAGTCTTTACATATAAACTTGAGATCTTTCACTTACCCAAACATGGAAGTAAGGACTGTTTACGAAACTTTGACAAGAAAATCAAATCTCCAAGAAATTTCACAGCAAAGAATTTTCACAAAATGCTGTACATCTTGACTAAAGTTTTACAAATGTCCGAGTTATAGCTATTTGAATTCTAATTCTCCCCCTTTCTCCACCCCAGTATAACCCACAACCCTTACTGAGAGTCCAATAATATCCTCTATGCAAAACTCACTGCTCACCTTGAGATTCAGAGCATCAAAAATGGTTATAATTTCAAAATTGTCCAATTTATAGTGTACATTTTACAGTGCCACAGATGATGTCAAGAGTTTAGATATCTCTGGCACTATTTCATTCAATAATATTAACCAATAAGAATGCGTAGAATTTGAACATCTCATTGGAAGTCACAGTAGCATTTTAAAAATAACCAAAACACTTAAGAAGCATTTTCATGTTTTAAATTGTGAAACATTTAAACTGTCAAATTCACTAGGAAAAAAATGTCACACACACACTTTTATTACCCTGTGAGAACAAAGCATCAGACAGTTGCTACTGAGACACATTAGGGCTTTTTTCTTTTCTTTTTAAAAGAAACTGTTACTGAGCCCAAGCTCGTTCTGCTCGCCAGAGTGTGGAGGGGCTCACTGTGGCACTGACCAAGGGTGCAGCAAAGCCGCTGTTGCACCCTGAGTAGAAAGATGCAACACAAGAAATCGGCCAGGTCTCAGGAAGTAACGAGCTGCTCTAGCAAGGTCATCCTCAAGCTCTCAAGGAGCGAGACATGTGGGCAGCAGAGACCGCGATGGCCACGCAGGAGGAGTTGACATGCCTGTTACTGGGATCGCTGTCTGACATGGCAGGCACCCTGGGCTCCGCCTGCCACTGGCTTCCCCGGTCAGTTTTGACCAATGAAGTGGCCAGGAAACTGGCATCCCCGGAGCGGAGTTCCCACCTGGCCGCTTGCACAGTGGGTGGGCAGTGGGCACAGGCTGGTCTGGAGGGCGAGAGTTGCGGTGGAGTGGCCTCTGCCTTAGAGGCCCATGCCAGCCGGTTCCAGGCAGAGAGCAAGAAAGGGCCCATCACACTTTGGGTAGGCCACTATTACAAAACTACATTTAGTCAGGATACTCCCGAGCTTCTTGGCTTGCTGTTATCTGACTCTTTGTGACCCCATGGACTGCAGCACACCAGGCTTCCCTGTCCTCCACTATCTCTCTGAGTTTGTTCAAACTCATGTCCATAGAGTCGGTGATGCCATCCAGCCATCTCACCCTCTGCCAACCCCTTTTGCCCTCAATCTTTCTTAGCATCAGGGTTTTTTCCAATGAGTCAGTTCTTCACATCAGGTGGCCAAAGTATTGGAGCTTCAGCCCTTCCAATGAATACTCAGGATCGATTTCCTTTAGGATTGACTGCTTTGATCTCCTTGCAGTTCAAGGGACTTTCAAGAGACTTCTCTAGCATCACAGTTCAAAAGCATCCATTCTTTGGTGCTCAGCCTTCTTTTTGGTCCAACTCTCACATCCACACGTGACTACTGGAAAACCATAGCTTTGACTAGATGGACCTTTGTCAGCAAAGTAATGTCTTTGCTTTTTGATATGCTGTCTGCTGCTGCTTCTGGGGTTTGTCATAACGTTCCTTCCAAGGAGCAAGCATCTTTTAATTGTGTGGCTACAATCACTGTCTGCAGTGATCATGGAGCCCAAGAAAATAAAATATGTCACTGTTTCTACTTTTTCCCCTTCTATTTGCCTTGAAGTGATGGGAAGAGATGCCATGATCTTAGTTCTTTGAATGTTGAGTTTCAAGCCAACTTTTTCCCTCATCAAGGGGCCCTTTAGTTTCTCTTTGTTTTCTGCCATTAGAGTGGTATCGAGCAGTGGCTGTGCTTTGCTGGAGCAGCCGTGAAGAGACAACCCACGCCCAAGGTAAGAGAAACCCAAGNTTTTTTTTTTTGTACAACCTCTATATTAATAGTGAAAAGAGGAACCAGAAATGGCAGGAAAAAAACAAAAAACAAGGTGAGGATCTGCTACCTGGGGATTGAATTTGGGATCTGATTGTTTGGAAGAATTTTTTTTTTTTCTTGCTTGTTATAAGGAACTTAATTAAAAATGTTTTTTTCAGTTAACATGCATCTTTATTATATAGTTGCCAACAAAAAGGACAGGTACATATTTACAAGTTAGTATAGGGACAGAGAATACATGAATAAATGAAAAGACAGCAGCCACTCGTCATATTGTGCTTCCAAGGGAATGAACAGGGTAGAAGAGGTGTCTTACTGCCGGGGCGCATACATAGGGGAGACAGGGAAACTCTCCAAAAGGTAACGCTTAGAAGAGAAAAGCGGTTAGAAGACCAACAAAAACATCTTAACAAATAATTAAGCAATGGATTTTTGACTGGGTCAGGAAAATTCCCTGGAGGAGGGCATGGCAACCCATTCCAATATTCTTTTTTTTTTTTTTTCAATTTAACTTTTAATTATTTTTAAAATTCATTTATTTTAATTGGAGGCTAATTACCTTACAATTTTGTAGTGGGTTTTGCCATACATTGACATGATCAGCCAATGATCAAGAGACTTTGTATACCACAATCTGTAGCCTTCCCTGCCCCACCCCCACGCCAGTGGTTACCTGGGTGAGAGGACGATGTGGCCAGTAGTGAGCACACACAGAGACACACACACGGAAACTCTCGGCTTATTCCAGAAGAGGGTTGTGTGCCGACTGGGGCTGAATGGTAATGTGCCAGTGGCTTGTGGGTTTGATGGATTATTCTTTGGGGTTTGGGGTTTTCCTTTTGTGTCTTTGCTAGTTTTGTCTCTCTTTCCAGTGGCTACCGTCAGGCTGTTTCTTCCTTTGCTTGTAGGGTTTTGGTCTCTGCCCCCTAGAGTCTCAGCCTGAGTCTTCTACTAATATGGGAAGTGAGGGTGAGGCCCCATGGGTCTTGCCCTCCTGGGCGGGGCTCGACCCACAGCCCAGATCCCGTAGCAGCAGGTCTGGAGCTTTGTCCACTTGAGTTCCAACTGTGTGGTTTCAAAAACTTGGCAAAACATTGTAAATGTCACTGAATGTGTATGGCTGAAATTGTCAGATTTAGACTATTGGATTGATTTTTCTTCCCATCTCAGGAGATGTAATGATTAACTGTACAGTGTGTGACTCATTAAACAAATAACACTCTAATACTCTAGCTGACTGAGTGTTCCTTTCTAAGGAGTCACTTTGGGATATTTCACAGAATGTTTTCCTTGCTTAAAATGTATTTTAAACTTTTCTTTTGCAATTACATTTAGAAACTTACATGTCTGAATTAGTTGGACTATAGGTTTGTTTGCTCCGAGAGACCCTGGTTAGTCGAGGCTTAAACACACTGCTGAGGCATAAGCAGTCCAGGGCTCCTGGGACGGCTCCATTGTATCAGAGATGCTGTTTCCTTTCTTTGTGCTCTACTTTCTCTAGCATGTTGATTGCCTCCACATAGCGAGATGCGCTTTCCATGGTCTAGATTTCATGTTCACATGCCAATCAGTGGGAAGGGGAATGAGGTGGGGAAGGTTTATCCTTTTTCTGCAGGGGAAACACCACAAGATCAAGGCCACAGTCCTCTCATTGGCCATAACTTCCTCATGGGGCCATCCCTAGTGCTAGCTGCGGCTGCTGCTGCTAAGTCGCTTCAGCCGTGCCCAACTCTGTGCGACCCCACAGATGGCAGCCCATGGGGCTCCGCCATCCCAGGGATTCTCCAGGCAAGAACTCTGGAGTGGGTTGCCATTGCCTTCTCCCCCTAGTGGTAGGGATGCCGGAAATAGAGTCTTCATCTGGGTACCCTGTTGTTCAGTTGCTAAGTCGCATCTGACTCTTTGGGACCCCATGGAGTATAGCACGCCAGGCTCCTCTGTCCTCTACTGGAGTAGATACTGTCCTCTACTGTATCTCCTGGAGTCTGCTCAAATTCATGTCCATCGAGTCGGTGATGCTATCTAACCATCTCATCCTCTGCTGCCCTCTTCTCATTTTGCTTCAATCTTTCCCAGCATCCAGGCTTTTCCCAGTGAGTCGGCTCTTCACCTCGGGTGGCCAGGGTAGCAATAGTCCTTTCAATGAATATTCGGGGTTGACTTCCTTTAGGAGTGACTGATTTGATCTCATTGTAGTCCAAAGGACTCTTAAGAATCTTCTGTAGCACAATTGAAAGCATCAGTCCCTCAGAGCTCAGCCTTCTTCACAGTCTCTCACATCCATACATGACTACTGGAAAAACCGTGGCTTTGCCTATGCGGACCTTTGTCAGCAAAGGTCATGTCATGTGCCCAACTATAAACTGGGCTTCTACAGAAGAAGAACAAAGAGGGAATAAATATTGAAGGATGACCAGCAGCCTCTGCCACAACTGATTTTTAATTCTTCTCACGTGGAGCACTTTGTTTGATGTGGGTTTGATTTGGGGTAATATTAGACCCTTTGAGCTAAATGGGCAAATAAGAATGTTCAAGCAGTAGGTCATATTTGTGCTGGGATAAACAAGGGGTCATCATGAGCGCTGAATGGAGTTCCCTAGTAAGGCTTATACCCTGGGTCAGAAAGGTACAGTGTCATCGAGGGCTTTCAGTGATGTTCTGAGGATGGAAGCTTTGATAGAAAAGACTGTGACCTCCCAAAGTGACATTTCTGAAGGGAAAGCATTAGATTACATAAATTCTGGTAACAGGTTACATTTATTGAATACTTACTGTATGCTAGACATTGTTTCGGAGAAGGCAATGGCACCCCACTCCAGTACCCTTGCTTGGAAAATCCCATGGATGGAGGAGCCTGGAAGGCTGGGGTCACTGAGGGTTGGACACGACTGAGTGACTTCACTTTCACTTTTCACTTTCATGCGTTGGAGAAGGCAATGGCAACCCACTCCAGTGTTCTTGCCTGGAGAATCGCAAGGATGGGGGAGCCTGATGGGCTGCCATCTGTGGGGTCGCACAGAGTCGGACACGACTAAAGCGACTTAGCAGCAGCAGCAGACATTGTTACATTGGTTATCTTATTTAATCCGTATAAAATCTTTATGTAGATGATACTATCTATATTTTTATTGAAGTATAGTTGATATACAGTGTTGTGTTAGCTTCTGGTGTACAACAAAGTGTTTGTGTGTGTGTAAACTTTTTCATATTCTTTTCCATTATGGTTTATTACAGAACACTGACTATAGTTCTCTGTCCTGTACAAGGAACTTATATCTATTTTGTTGTTTATCTTTCCTATATAGTAGTTTGTATCTGTTAATCCCAAACTCATAATTTCTCCCTCCCCCACCCACCATCCCCTTTTGCCTTTGGTAACCACAACTTTTCTATGTCTGTGAGTCTGATTCTGTTCTGTAAATAAGTTCATTTGTATCATATTTTAGATTCCACATATAGCTATATCATATGGTATTTGTCTTTGGCTTACTTTACTTCCCTTGTGGCTCAGCTGGTAAAGAATCTGCCTGTAATGAGGGAGACCTGGGTTCGATTCCTGAGTTGGGAAGATCCCCTGGAGAAGGAAAAGGCTACCCACTCTAGTATCCTGGCTTGGAGAATTCCATGGACTGTACAGTTCATAGGGTTGCAAAGAGTCAGAATGACTGAGCAAATTTCATTTTCACTTTCTTTACTTTGCTTAGTATGATAAGCTCTAGTTGTATCCATGTTGTTGCAAATAGCATTATTTCATTCTTTTTTTATGGCTCAGTAGTATTCCATTGCATGTATCTACCATATCTTTATCCATTTAGCCTGATACTATTATAATCTCCTTTTTATAGATGAAGAGCTGGAGTAAATTCTCCAAGGTCATAAAATGAGAAAGTGGTGAAGTAGGGTTTTGAAGCCAGGTAATCTGGCTCCAGAGTCCCACTTTGCATCCTGAAGTGAAAGTCTACCCTCTGGATGGTGAAGCTGCTGAACTGCAGTCTTCTACTTACTCCAGAGAGCCAGGATTATTCCATACACCCCCAGGCAGGAGCATGGAGGGCTCCCACCTCAGAAGTTCCGCCTATCCTGGCTTTGGTGCGCACCAAGGAAGGGCTTTCAAGGCAGAGGATGCGGCTTAGGTGGAGGCAGAAACAAGAATGGGTTTTGAGGAAGCAGTTCAGTAAGTTTGGAGTAGGTGGCCTGCGTGGATGAGAATGGACGATGACGAGCGGTTAGGCTGGAGAGGTGGGCCCCTGATGGAGGCGCTGGATGGGCAGAGTATGGCTCTTGTAGCTTTTTGTCTGTCTCTCTGTGGCTGTGCCAGGTTTATTGCTGTGAGGGCTTTTCTCTAGCCGCGGTAAGTGGGCCGGTGCCCGGGCTTCTCGTTGCAGCGGCTTCCCTTCCTCCTGAGCACAGGCTCTACGGTGCGTGGGCTTCTAGTAGTTGTGGCAGGTGGGCCCAGGAGTTTTGGCTCCTGCGATCAATAGTTGTGGCCCATGGGTTTAGTTGCTCTACACAGCATGTGGGATCTTCCCTGATCAGGGATCGAACCCATATCTCCTGCAATTGCAGGCAGATTCTTTACCACTGAGCCACCAGGGAAGCCAGCTGCTGCTGCTGCTGCTGCTGCTAAGTCACTTCAGTCGTGTCCGACTCTGTGCGACCCCATAGACAGCAGCCCACCAGGCTTCCCCATCCCTGGGATTCTCCAGGCAAGAACACTGGAGTGGGTTGCCATTTCCTTCTCCAGTGCATGAAAGTGAAAAGTGAAAGGGAAGTCGCTCAGTCGTGTCCGACTCTGTGCGACCCCATAGACGGCAGCCCACCAGACTCCCCCATCCCTGGGATTCTCCAGGCAAGAACACTGGAGTGGGGTGCCATTGCCTTCTCCGAGGGAAGCCAGAGGATATAGTTATTGAAAATCTTCTTACTCTCTTTTTGTTGCTATTTCTAATATTTTAAGAACAGGATCAGATCTTAGAGGAAGCTGCTTACAAATGTGTCAGTAAACATATTATCAAGAAGGAGGCTTCTGTTGATCAGAGTAGGGCATGTCCATTCAACTTTAAAAGCAGTTTCAAGTCACAAAAATGACAGAAGTCAATGTCTGAGTGCTTTCTATCAGCCAGGCAGAACTTAACACACATCATCTCATAATGCTCTCAATAGTGCCTTAATACTTGACAGAGGCTGCTGGTGGTGTCCCCAAGTTACAGATGCAGAAACCAAGGCACAGAGAGATTAAGTGACTGGCTGGACCACAGGGCCAGTGAATGGTGGGGCCCTGTACTGAATTGGGCTCTGTGACCACTTTGCTGTGCTCTCTCCCTCTCTGTGAGTTAAAGAGAAGGGAGGGGGTAGGTACGGCGTGTATTCACTCAACTTGCAGTACTCATAGTGTTCTGAGTCATCATCAGATCTTCCAGGGGACTAACCATTCTTCAAAGTGGCATTAGGTGTGGATCCTGACCAGCTATATCAGCATCACTGCTGTATTAGTTTCCCATGTCTGTTGTTACAAACTACCAAAATCCAGTGGCTCAGAAAAAACAGACAGAAATGTATTCTCTTCCAGTCTGGAGGCCAGGAGTCTAGGCTGTCTTATGATGCTAAAGCCTGTGGAGAATCTGTTCTTGCTTCTTCCAGCTGGTGGTGGCTGCCAGCCTTCTTTGGCTTGTGGCCGCATCACCCCAGTCTCTGCTCCTCATTGTGACATTGCCTTCTCCTCTTCTGTCTCCTCTTCTCGAGCTTGCTTCTCATAAGTACCCTTGACATTACATTTGTGACCTACCAGACAATCCAGAATAATTTTCCTATCTCAACATCCTTAACTGAAACACATCTGCACAATCTCTATTGCCATAAAACCTACATATCTTTGTGTGGGAGGGAGGAGGTGACATTATTTAGCCTATCATACTGGAAACTTTTAGAAATGGAATTTTTGACACCCCCCCCCCAGATGTGTAGAATAGTGATCCCCAATGTTTTTGGCACCAGGGACTGGTATCATGGAAGACAATTTTTTTCACCCATGGGGTGGATGTGGGGGATGGTTTCTGAATGGTTCAAGTGCATTACATTCATTGTGCACTTTATTTCCATTATTATCACATCAGCTTCACCTCAGATTATCAGGCATTAGATCCCAGAGTTTGGGGACCCCTGCTGTAGACACAGAAACTCTAGGGGTGGGGCCATTGATTCATGTCTTAACAAGTCCTCCAGATGATTTTGTTGGATGCTGAAGTTGATATTGAGCTCACACAGCTCAGCCTGTAATTGGAAACTGCTGAATCAGGGGTCAGGGAAAGGGTAGTCAGAGCTACAGGGATCTTGTGTTACTCCTTATTGATTTCCACAAGGATGTGAGTGTTAACAAGAACCGATATGCACTAGCCATGATGAAAGCCTGACTTTGCTGCTTACTAGGGAACCCAGTCTGAGAATTCTAGACCTGAAATTTATGAAACAGTAGAGGGGTACATGGTGTACATAAAAATGCCATGATGCAGGTGGGAGAAGGGGAGAAGCCACAGAACAAAAGTGGGAGAGGTGACATTGGTTGGGCCCTTTAGATCACATCTATAGGGCTGCTGAGGGTCAGCAGGTTGGCCAGGTTGGATGTTTACCTGACAACGTGGCCTCGGGGACTTCAGAGCATCTGAGAAGGAACAGGTGTGGTAGAAAGGGCAGGATTCAAATGTTGAGTGTCTGGCTTTTGTTACCTTCTAGCTGAGTAGCCTGGGCATATTACCTCCTGTCACCACATCTCCTCTCAGCTGTGGGATGGAGGCAATTCCTGCCTTGCAGGGTTGGAGGAAGGTGTGGGAAGATGCAGGAGGCTGTGTGCACAGAACATCCGCATCCTTGCCCAAGGTAAAGAAGATGATCAGTGCAGTCCTCTTGATGATGCTTCAGACTAAGACCACAGCATGGATGCTCAGGCAGAAAGCGCCCAGTGATGCAAGTATTTAGAGCACTTGACCACGTCTTCTAAACTGACACCCTTCCGGTTCATCCCAGGATGCAGTGTAGCACTGGTCCATACAGCCAAGCCAGGGCCTCCTACAGGGCTTATTACTTTGATTTTTTAAGGAAGTGGCAAGGAGTTAAAAGGAATTTTGATTTTATGAGCTTCTGGGGCCTCTGCTGAATTCTGTCCTGCATGTTTGCTTCATGAACCAGACTGAGAACCTTGGGGGCCACCCCACAGGCTTCAAAATGTTAGGACTAATGAATTTCTAAGAAGCAGAAACCATCCTGGTGTCTTCAGCCAAAATCAGGGCTGAATCCTAAGGCTTATTCCTATAGGAGGGGGGCCTGGAGCTCAGAGCCTGGACTGTCACCAGGTCCTAGAAAGCTGCTGGGACTACAGCCCTCATCTCCCACCTTCGTGTCTCTTTCTGGGTCTGTTTAATTTCTTCTTTTGCTGCAGCTGGCCTTTCTTCACTACCCAGGCCACTGGGTGAAGTAAAGGCTGCTGCTTATGAGAAAGGGTTGGTCACACAAAGGGAAGGAAGAATCCAGCAGATCTAGTTCAGGGTTTTCTGGCCAGATGGGCTAATTGGCCTGTGGTGGGTGCTTGATACAAATCATGCCATCAGTGGTGGTCTGGAGAATACTGTCGCCACCAGGCCCCCAAGTCTACCAGGCGTGACACAGAGAAACTGTAACTTGGTTATTAGGTATAAAGTATAATGAGAGGTCTTGGAAAGCCCCTGGTTCTTCCTCATTCTTTGGAAGCACATGATTCGAAAAGTGTCTGGGGTTCTGGTGGATTTCAGGTCAGTGGTGTCAAAAGATTAAAACAAATAAATTACGCCCTTTCTCCCTTCATTTCTTCTTTCTTAGAAGATAAATACAAAGGAGGAGAATAACAATCACTCACTTCTCAAATCCCAGAATGAGTCACTATTAACATTTAAATTACATTTGTAGCTAGTCTTTTCTGTATCTGTCCAGAACTTGAAATTATATGAAAAATTATGAACAGGACATCACCCATTAAGTTGTTTTTGATCAATATTCCCTTTCTAGCCTTGATTCCAGTATATCTAAAGATAGCCACTTTTGTGAGTTTGTCGTATATCATTTTGGTCCTTTCATTATATGTTTCATTACATCTTTATGTATGAACTCTACCCATTTCAAATATCCATCTTAAAGAAGGGAAAACTATATCATATGTTTGCACATTGGTTCCTAGGGTGGAAGGTGAATGAATGAAAGAAGTAACCCACAAATATTTCCTTGAAAGGCTAAAATTTTGGTATTCATTTTGAATTCTGACTCCATTAAAAAATAAGACACCATTTTTATTATTATTATTATTTTTTTACTTTACAATATTGTATTGGTTTTGCCACACATCAACATGAATCCGCCATGGGTATACACATGTTCCCAATCCCTAACCCTCCTCCCACCTCCCCCCACCAACACCATCCCTCTGAGTCATCTCAGTGCACCAGCCCCAAGCATCCTGTATCCTTCATCGAACCTAGACAGGCGATTCGTTTCTTACATGATATTATACATGTTTCAGTGCCGATCTCCCAAATCATCCCACCATCTCCCTCTCCCACAGAGTCCAAAAGACTATTCTATACATCTGAAGACACCATTTTTAAAATCACATGATTCTCTAGGAAATACACAGAGCCTTCAAGTGCTTAATCTTGGATTGGCAAAACATTTTTTCAAGACTGTGAGCTGTGCCATATTTGCTTACTGTCTGAATGAAGAAAAGTTAAATTGGTCTTTATTCTATAGAATTTACATGAGTTCTGTATTGTGACTGACTCGCTGAGGTCATCATAAGCCTCTTGAAACTTAACAAATGTTGCTGTGTCCTACCTGAAAAATTAAGGACTTGCAAAGTCTTCAGATCCAGTTGCACGAGTTTTGTCTAGAGAGGCTATAGAGGATTATTTGGGGATGATGCTGTGCTGCTGGGTGAAGCCGTTGTTTTGGAACGTGAAGATGGCTACAGATTTCACTTGCCAGTTAAATGAAGGAAGTTCTCCTTTGAACAAACACCAGGTGAAAATGATGTCTTGGTGCGTGAAAGTACTTTTTTCCTAAGGTCTCCTTCCATTTCTGAGCTGTCAGGAAAACACTATTTCTCCCTTTCTCTTTCTTGTCTCTCTCTCTCTGTCTCACACACACAGCCACGGGGCACTTGTTTTGGAGATCTCCAGCAAAACCAGCATGCATGCTTGTGACTACCTGGCTCAGCTATTTAAAGTGCAGAGCTGATGGAGATCTGATTTAGGTTTGTCTAATGGCCTAGTTTCTCTTGCTCCTCTCTGCCATAGACTGGCCCCGTGGTAGACCTCAGTTGACTGACTTCAAACGCTGGCCATGGGTTGCCTGGCGGACCTTGTTTGGAAGCTCAGATAAATCAGTACCACTACAGAGAGATGCCTCTAAGGATGCACTGCTGATTTGGGGATCAGGAAAGGAATTGTTTTTATTTAAACCAATTTATTTTATTTCAACAAAAACAATTCCTTTCAAAGCTGTCTGAGTTTCTACCAGGGACATTTTTTTTAAAAGTAAGTTTAAAAATTTACTTATTGATTTATTTTTGGCACGCTGGGTCTTCGTTGCTGTGCGGAGTCTTTCTCTAGTTGTCGTGTGTGGGCTTCTCACTGTGATGACTTCTCTTGTTGGAGAGCCCAGGCTATAGACACATGGGCTTCAGTGGTTGCAGGACATGGTCTCAGTGATTGTAGCTCATGGGCTTAGTTGCTTCAAGGCATATGGAATCTTCCCGAACTCATGTCCCCTGCATTGGCAGGTGGATTCTTAACCACTAGACTACAAGGGAGGTCCCTACCTGTGACCTTCTTGGTTTACTCTTTCTTCTTATCCATCCATCCATCCATCCATCCAGTGCCTCTGAATTCCATTAGCAGTTGTCCAAAATGTCCCCTGTTTGCCCAGTCCTCAACCATCTCTGCTGTTCTAGGCCACCATCCTCTCTTGTGGGTACCATTCCAGTGGCCCCTCCCAGCTCCCTTACCTCTCCCTTTCAATAGCAGAGAGATCATTTTTTTTTAAAACTATAAACTAAACCTTCCCACTCTCTTACTTTAAACTCTTCCACTGCTTCTCCATTGCTCTTATATGAAAATCTAAACTCTTTCCCCTGGCCTAGAGGTCCACAGTGGTCTGACCCTTCTGGCCCTTCAGACCTCGTAGGTAAACTTCCTATGACTCATTCCCCACAGACTATAGCTACTTTCCTTGGTTATACAGCGTACCCAGATTCCTCATCGAGATCTTGCCTCAAAAATCCCCTCTGTGGAGGCCTTCCCTGATCCCTGTCTAAAATAGCCCTCTGTGTCCCATATCACTTGATCAAATCACCTTCTTTTATATTTTTTTATAAGTTAGACATCACCAAAGGTTTTCTCTTGTCTTCGTTGACTCTTTGCCTTGCTTCATTGTAAGCTCAGTGGGGGGGACTTGTCTTTCTCTCTCACAAGGACACACTCAAGGCTTAGAACAGAAGGTACTTGGCAAATGTTTGTGGAATGAATTAGCTAACATGCCCACAGGAGATGGTACCAGCCAAGGAGCAGGCCCTACTGTTCCTCGCATGGTGTGGATGGCGGCAAGCCCCAAGATGCTTCAGTCACTTTATGCTGTGTTCTGAGAGGGCCTTCACAGGAGGGATCCTCAACCCCCAAACCAGGGGCTAGTACAGGTCCATGGGCTGTTAGGAACCAGGCTGCACAGAAGGAGGTGAGCAGCAGGCAAGCAAGCAAAGCTTCATCTGTATTTATTGCTGCTCCCCATCACCCGCATTATTGCCTGAGCTTCTCCTGTCAGATCAGCAGCAGCGTTACAGACTCACAGGATCGTGAGTGTGCTACTGTGAACTGTGCATTCAAGGGATTTAGGTTGTGAGAATCATCCTGAAAAACATCCCTACCCTCCCATCCGAGGAAAACTTATCTTCCAGGAAATTGGCCCCTGGGGACCACTGCTTTACAGGGTCTGTGCTCAGTATGGCAGGGAGTGGGGTCAAGGTGGGGTGGGGCCCTTGATCTTCTTTTCATCTCTCAGACTTTAAAGTCTGTTGTCCTTGTTCTTTTAGAAGCATTTTAAGTTTCTTTGCAGGTCAGAGTTTCATAAAAACATAAAGGATTTTTATGTTATCTTCTCTTTGGAGTATGTATTCTGCTTTTCATCTGCTAATACAGTTGTTTTCTTCATGTCAGTGCTCAGAACAAGGCCAATGTATTTGTTCTGAAAACATTAAAAAACACATAATTTTTCAGATGTATGCATTATGTCTCTTTATCATGTGGGAGTGGAGGCAGGGGAAGAACTTGTAATTGAACAAAACTCATAAAGGCCTTTCATATTACTTTTGTTCTTTGACTTAAATAGAATTCTGAATCAAAAACTGGCTTTCTGTGACCCTTAGAGCTGTTGGGTTGAAACAGTGAACATTCATGGCTGAATTTTTTCTTAGCAGTTTTCTTTCTGCAAGGGCTGCTCATGTTTTGGGGTGTTGCTTTGTGTCCTCATAGACTTTCACCCACACATCATAGAAGCTTCCTGAAGTCTATAGGAATCTGCACGTGGATGGCTGTGACAAGCCTAGTGAGTAATAAAAGTAACAATAGAATATTTGATTCTCATTCCTACCTGTTACAGTTACTTGTTTCTAAAACAGGCTTTTACTTAGAAATAAACCTTTCAATCTTGATTTGAAACTTTGTCAACACCTATAATTTCACTGCTTCAACACTATTTTAATTTTTCACTTATTTCACTTACTTGATTTTGAATATAGACAGTTGGGTTCTTTTAATTTAAAAGTAACACAGGTTGATAAAAAGTATATATTATAGGCAAAAGTATATATTATAGTTAAAAATTACAGTTTCCAAGCATATTTTTAGGTGTTAATGTTTGAAATATGTAATTCTAGATTTTTAATACATATAAATCTTTTTTTTTTTTTACATAAAAATGTCATACTGTGCATATTGCCTTATTGTTTAGTTGCTAAGTCATCTGACTCTTTTGTGACCCCATGAACTCTAGCCTGCCTGGTTCCTCTGTCCGTGGGATTTTCGAGGCAAGAATACTGAAGTTGGTTGCCATTCCCTTCTCCAGGGGATAGTCCTGACCCAGGGATTGAGCCACCGCCCCTAGATTACAGGTGGATTCTTTACCACTGAGCCACCTAGGAAGCCTGTCTCATAGTGCCCCACACCTTCGTCTTTTACTCTCAGTAATACATTGTGGACATCTTTGCATGCTACCACATGAAGACCGACTGCATTCCTTAGCATGGCTACACATAGTGTTTTCTTTTGTGCTATGTTAGGTGCTTCCTCAGTAGAGCTTATGTAAGTTTTTTTGTTTTTAAATTTCATTGGAGTATGCTGCTGCTGCTAAGTCGCATCAGTCGTGTCCGACTCTGCGACCCCGTAGACGGCAGCCCACCAGGCTCCCCCGTCCCTGGGACTCTCATTGGAGTATAGTCAACCCTAAAGGAAATCAATCCTGAATATTAGTTGGAAGGACTGATGCTGAAACTGAAGCTCCAGTACTTTGGTCATCTGATGCGAAGAGCTGACTTGTTGGAAAAGACCCTGATGCTTAGAAAGATTGAAGGCCAAAGGGAAAGAGAGCAGCAGAGGATGGAATGGTTAGACAGCACCATTGACTCACTCGACATGAATCTGAGCAACTCTGGGAGACAGTGAAGGACAAGGGAGCTTGGTGTGCTGTAGTCCATGAGGTCTCAAAGAGTTGGACAAGACTTAGTGACTGAACAACAACAAATAGTTGATTTACAATGTTGTGTTAGTTTTAGGTGTACAGTAAAGGCAATGGCGCTCCACTCCAGTCCTCTTGCCTGGAAAATCCCGTGGACGGAGGAGCCTGGTGGGCTGCAGTCCATGGTGTTGCTAAGAGTCAGGCACGACTGAGTGACTTCACTTTCACTTTTCACCTTCAAGCATTGGAGAAGGAAATGGCCACCCACTCCAGTGTTCTTTTTTTTTTTTACATAAAAATGTCATACTGTGCATATTGCCTTATTGTTTAGTTGCTAAGTCATCTGACTCTTTTGTGACCCCATGAACTCTAGCCTGCCTGGTTCCTCTGTCCGTGGGATTTTCGAGGCAAGAATACTGAAGTTGGTTGCCATTCCCTTCTCCAGGGGATAGTCCTGACCCAGGGATTGAGCCACCGCCCCTAGATTACAGGTGGATTCTTTACCACTGAGCCACCTAGGAAGCCTGTCTCATAGTGCCCCACACCTTCGTCTTTTACTCTCAGTAATACATTGTGGACATCTTTGCATGCTACCACATGAAGACCGACTGCATTCCTTAGCATGGCTACACATAGTGTTTTCTTTTGTGCTATGTTAGGTGCTTCCTCAGTAGAGCTTATGTAAGTTTTTTTGTTTTTAAATTTCATTGGAGTATGCTGCTGCTGCTAAGTCGCATCAGTCGTGTCCGACTCTGCGACCCCGTAGATGGCAGCCCACCAGGCTCCCCCGTCCCTGGGACTCTCATTGGAGTATAGTCAACCCTAAAGGAAATCAATCCTGAATATTAGTTGGAAGGACTGATGCTGAAACTGAAGCTCCAGTACTTTGGTCATCTGATGCGAAGAGCTGACTTGTTGGAAAAGACCCTGATGCTTAGAAAGATTGAAGGCCAAAGGGAAAGAGAGCAGCAGAGGATGGAATGGTTAGACAGCACCATTGACTCACTCGACATGAATCTGAGCAACTCTGGGAGACAGTGAAGGACAAGGGAGCTTGGTGTGCTGTAGTCCATGAGGTCTCAAAGAGTTGGACAAGACTTAGTGACTGAACAACAACAAATAGTTGATTTACAATGTTGTGTTAGTTTTAGGTGTACAGTAAAGGCAATGGCGCTCCACTCCAGTCCTCTTGCCTGGAAAATCCCGTGGACGGAGGAGCCTGGTGGGCTGCAGTCCATGGTGTTGCTAAGAGTCAGGCACGACTGAGCGACTTCACTTTCACTTTTCACCTTCAAGCATTGGAGAAGGAAATGGCCACCCACTCCAGTGTTCTCGCCTGGAAAATCCCAGGGATGGGGGAGCCTGGTGGGCTGCCGTCTATGGGGTAGCACAGAGTCGGACACGACTGAAGCGATGCAGCAGCAGCAGCAGCAGCAGCAAAGTGAATTAGCTACACATATACCACTCTTTTTTAGATTCTTTTCCCATATAGGTCATTACAAAGTATTGAGTAAAGTTATGCAGTAGGTCTGTATCATGTTTTATACATAGCAGTCTGTGCTATGCAGCAGGTCTGTATCATGTTTTATACATAGTAGTGTGTATGTGTCAATCCCAGTCTCCCAAGTTACCTCCCCTCTCCCCATTTTCCATTCCCCATTCCCCACTTCTCTATCTGTGAGTCTATTTCTGTTTTGTAAATAAGTTCATTTGTATCTTGTTTTTTTTTTTAGTTTTCACATAGAGTGACATCATGCGGTATTTGTTTTTGTCTGGCTGACTTCACTCAGGGTGGCAATCTCTAGGTCCACCCATGTTGGTGCAAATGGCATACACAGTGTTCTATGGCAATAGTTTATATTATTTCACCCATTCCAATGGTTCTAAAGTCTTAGTTACTAAAATATGCACTCATATTTTAATGTAATTTCAGGGTACTTTCAAGTTTTTAAATCATTACACACATTTAACCATGTTTTTATTGTATGTTGCTGCTGCTGCTAAGGCGCTTCAGTTGTGTCTGACTCTGTGCGACCCCAGAGACGGCAGCCCACCAGGCTCCCCCGTCCCTGGGATTCTCCAGGCAAGAACACTGGAGTGGGTTGCCATTTTATAGTTACTGTCTAAAATTGACATGTTTCAGCCAAAACATTACCCAATGTTTTGTAATGCTTCTAAATTCCACCTTTTCATTACTATAGAGAGTACTTCAGTGGATTATGCTGGACTGTTGTTTGCAGAAAGGACTGTAAACATTTCTGGTGCAGCAGGACTTGGAGGATTTATTGGTCACTGGTATTAGTTCTGAGTAATGGGCATGAGAGGGGTTTAGAGGGGAGTGAGTGTTTGTGTTCTACTAAGCATGAGACTCCTTAAAGTTTTGAGTACTGGTTGAAACTGAACATTTCAAGTGTTTATTTCCTTTTCTATGAATTGTGCACATGTATTTTGCCCATTTATTTCTTGAAGCTTTTTTTTAATGAGTTTGAGAATTTTATGTATTGTAAATATCATATTTTGTTTTTTAGCCGTGAGCCATCCACTGTAGTAATATCCTGAGGAAGTGTTTACTTCTGGTTGAAGTGAATCATTTATGTCCCATATTAGCGAGGGTTGAATGAATGTAAGAAATATCACAATTTAATACTGTTGGCAGGAAGTAAGTTCTTAGCACCATGAATCATGAGACTGATTTCAGAAAGGTTATTATAATTAGAAGCAGTAATGCTTACACAGATTGCTTAGCTGTAAGTTTGTATGAGCTTGGTGTCCTTTCCTTTTATGTCTGAGTGTATAATTGAAACAGAAATGTAAATACAATACTTTGTTGTTGCCAGTTGGACATTAGCTCGTCTTCACATACTTAATTTGTGTCTCCACTACGCATCAGTTGGTTTTCCAAATATTCAAAGCTGGCGGTGGGCAATGTGTGTTTAAAAATAGATTTATTTATTTATTTGGCTGTGCCAGTCTTAGTTGTAGCTCGTGGGATTCTTAGTTGCGGTATGCAAAGTCTGAGTTGTGGCATGTGGGATCTAGTTCCCTGACCAAGGATCAAACCTGCCCCCCACTGCATTCAGAGTGTGGAGTCTTAGCCATTGGACCACCAGGGAAGTCCCAGGCAAAGTATTTTTGATGTGTTGGCCACTTTTCAATATCTGTGGGACACAGAGAACATAAATCCTTCTATCAGGTGACTTTGTCTGCCACCTCCACATTGAACTTGGCTGCTCTATCCAATGAGAATTTAAATATTATTCCCACTGTACACGAGTGCTCAGAAATTATTGAAGAGAATCTTTCATAGGTAATTTTAGGGATTGGTAGAACATTCAGAGACTGTTAGATTCTAGTTCTCTTTGATAGATGAGAGATGCTGGGGTGGGGGAACTAACTTTTATAGTTTAAATTTTATAAATGACTGAGATTCTTTCATTTATGACTGTGTTTTGTGTATAAATGCTTCCTCTTTATCAGTTTTCTTTTTAGTGCTTAATAAATATGCTTCCTAGACATTTTGATTAATGAGTTAGTGGATAATAATAATAATATAAACTCAACTTATGCTGGAAGCGAATATTGGAGTGGTCTTCCTTTTGTGAGTGAGGGAATTGAAGCATGGAATGGTTAAGTAGCTTGGCCAAGAACCCACAACTGATTGAAGACAGGTCTGGTTTTTCTGAGACATATCTAGTGTCTTTCTTTTCCTTCTCTAGTTGAAAATTTGCACTATGCTTTTTGTCAGTGTTGACAGAACTTTCTGAGTAATTTGGGTCTGGAAGTAAGGACCCAAATTGGGAATAAACTTTAGCTGATTTGCCTTTAGCAATTATATAACTCCAGGTGAATGCAAATTATGAAGATGAATTGTTTGTAAATATGAGTTATCATGAACAGTTTCTTGTGTGGATTTATCATGAATCCAACCACAATGTGTTTAAGTCCTCAGGCTTTTTCTAATGACCCAGTCTTTTCATTTAATTAGAAGAAGCAGAGTAGGCGTTGATGCTAAAAACAAACAGATGATCATCAAAAAAAGCTATTCTGTGCATGTACATATTGAGACCATATTACATATATTAATCTTCAGATACTGGAAGTAAATAAACATACAGGAGAAGCTTAATGTTAGAGGCAAAATCTGTTTTTTGAAAACTTTACTAAGTTAACATAGAGTAAAATTGACTTTGTTTTGGTATATATACTACTATGACTTTTAACACATGCACAGATTTGTGTAATCATCACCATAACCAGGATACAGAACAGTTTTATTACTCCCCAAAAGTCTGATTGTACCTGCCTCTCACAACTAAGCCTTGCTGCTGCTGCTGCTGAATTGCCTCAGTTGTGTCCAACTCTGTGCACCCCTATGGACCGCAGCCTGCCAGGCTCCTCTTCCATGGGATTCTCTAGGTAGGAGTACTAGAGTGGGTTGCTGTTCCCTCTTCCACGGGATCTTCCTGACCTAGGGATCAAACCTGGATCTCCTGCACTGCAGGCAGATTCTTCACTGCTGAGCCACCAGGGAAGCCCAACTATGCCTTGGCAACCACCAGTCTGTTCTTTTTCACCATAGCTTTGTCTTTTTGAGGATGTTATACAGTAGAATTTTACAGTATGTAACCTTTTGTGCCTGGTTTCTTTCACTCACTTAATGTCTTTGAGATTCATTCAAATTGTGTGGCAACAGTTTGCTCCTATTTATTGTTGGTTAGAATACCATTGTATGGCTATAACACAGCTGATTTATCCATTAACCTGTAGAAGGACAGACATTTCAGTTGGTTCCAGCTTTTGATGATTATAAATAGCTGTTCTGAACATCTGCATTTTGTGTCAAGTGAAGTTCTTTTCTTTAGGACAGATGTTGGCAAACTTTTTCTGTGAAGGGATGGATAGCATTAATAAATATTTTTGGCTTCGTAAGCTGTACGGTCTTTGTCGCGAGTGTTCAACTCCACTGTTGTTGGACGCAGCCAGAAACAATACAAAAACAAATGTGTCTGGTCAAATTTGGATCACTGCTGAATTTGGCCTGAGGGCTGTAGTCTACATGATGGTAAATTCTTAGGAACAGGATTGTTGGATGGAATGGCAAGTTTATGTTTAACTTCTAAGAACCTGTCAAATTCTTCCCCAGAGTGGTTCTATTAGTTTGCATTCCTACACTGGTAAGAGTTCCAGTTGCTCCATATCCACTTGGTGTTAGCAATATTTTTTTTTAATGCCATTCTAATGGAGTTGTATCTTACCAAGATTTTAGACTGCATTTTCCTCTTGGGTAATGGTGACAAGCACCTTTTCATGTGCTTGTTTGCTATCTCTATATCCTCTTTAGTGAAGTGTCTTTTTATTCATTAAAAAATGAACTTTCTCACAGTTGAGTTTTGAAAGTTTTTTAAAATAAATTCTGACTATAAGTCTTTTGTTTGATATATGATTTGAAAATATGCTCTTTTAGTCTGTAGCTTTTCTTTTCATTCTCTTTATTGTGTCATTTGTAGAAAAATGTTTTTAATTTTGCAAAGGCATTTTATCAGTTTTTTCTTTATGGATCTTGCTTTTGGTGGTTGTTTAAGAACTCTCTGGCTAACCCAGGGCTCCAAAGATTTCTCTTACAATTTTGATAACTTCATGTTTTGCATTTATGATCCATTTTGAATAAATTTTTGTACAATGTGTGAGGTATAGGTTGTGGCTAATTTTTTTCCTTTACATGTGAATGTCCAGTTATTCCTACATCATTTGTTGAAAAGACCATCTTTTCTTTATTGAATTGTTCATATAGCTAATTTGTAGAAGATCAAGTGGCCATATTTGTGTGAGTCTGTTTCTGGACTCTTGTTTCATCTATTTATTTGTCTTTTTGCTGATACCTCACTGCCTTAATGACTGTAGCTTTATAGCAAATTTTCAAGTTTAATAGTACAGTTCCTTTAATATTGTATATTTCTTTCAAAATTGTTTTAACTAATTCTTTTGCCTTTCTAAATGAATTTTAGAATCAGTTTGTCTATATGTAGAAAAAAAAATCTTGCTGAAATTTGACTGGAACTGTGTTAAATGTACAGATCAACTTGTGAAGAATTTGCATCTTTACTATGTTTAGTCTTTCAATCCATAAATATACAGTGCCTCTCCGTTTATTTAGTTCTTCTTTGACGTGTTTCATCAGTATTTTGTAGTTTGAACATACTGCTATTGGACATGTTTTATTATGCTGCTGCTAAGTCACTTCAGTTGTGTCCGACTCTGTGCGACGGCAGCCCACCAGGGTCCCCTGTCCCTGGGATTCTCCAGGCAAGAACACTGGAGTGGGTTGCCATTTCCTTCTCCAATGCATGAAAGTGAAAAGTGAAAGTGAAGTCGCTCAGTCGTGTCCAACTCTCAGCGACCCCATGGACTGCAGCCTACCAGGCTCCTCCGTCCATGGGATTTTCCAGGCAAGAGTACTGGAGTGGGGTGCCATTTATACTCACCTGTATTTACTTTTTTAGCGCAATTAAAAGTACTCAAAAAGTTGTTTTCAATTATGCACTGTTAGTACATAAAAATTTGGTTGATTTTTGTATGTTGATCTTATATCCCATATTCTTGCTGACCTTACTTATTAGTTACACAAGGATTCTTTTTTTTTTTTTTTTTACTGTTTTTGAGATTTTGTATGTAGACAATGTCATCTGCAAATACAGTTTTCTTTCTTTCCAATCTATTTGTCTTTTATTTCTTTTTCTTGCTTTATTACACTGGCTAAGGGTTCTAGTATAATGTTGTATAGGAATATTGAGAATAAACATTCCTTTCTCTTTGTAGTTTGTGGAGTTTTTGACATGAATGGATGAATATTGAATTTTCAAAATTTTAGTTGAGGTGATCATGATGTTTTTCTTTCTTTATACTGTAAGTATGTTGGATTACATTTGTTGATTTTTGAATATTTAACTGGTTTTGTATTCCTGGGATAAACCTCATTTGCCCACTATGTATTGTTCTGTTTTATATAATTAGACATTTATTGTGAATTTTTGCATCTGTATTCATGAGGGATATTGATCTGCAGTGTTTTCTTTTTATACTTTCTTTAATTGGCATCAGGGTAATACTGGCCTTCTGAGGTATTCCCTCTTCTTTTATTTTCTAGAAGACTTTATGTGGAATTGGAGTTATTTCTTTCAATTTTGGTAGAATTTGCTGGTGAAATTGTGTGGACCTGGAGATTTAGTCTGCAGAAAGGTTTTAATTACAGATTCAGTTCCTTTAATAGTGATAGGGCTATTCAATTTATCTTTTTCATTTGGAGTGAGTTTTGGTAGTTTGTTGTTTATTTGAAGTTGATCAATGCAATGTAAATGGGAAGAATCATGTGCATGGAGTTTTCTGCTATTCTTGCATTCCCTTGTTCTTTTAATGTTGGTGGGATCTGTAATGATGTCCCCTCTTGCACGCCTGGTGCTGATAATTTCTGTCTTCTCTCTTTTTTGGTCAATCTTGCTAGAGATCTATAGATTTGATTTTTCAGAGAACTGGCTTTTATTGATTTTTTTTTTCCTCTTTCATTTCTTTACTTTCAGTTTCATTGATTTTTGATCTTTGTTATTTCCTTTCTTCTGTTTACCTTGCTTATTTTGCTCATCTATTTCTAGTTTTAAAAGGTAGAAGCTAAGATTATTGATTAGAGACTTTTCTATATAGCCACTTAATAATCCAAATGTTCCTAGAAGCACTGCTTTGTCTGCATCCCATAAATGTTGATATGTTGCATTTTCATTTTTTTAGTTAAAAAATTTCTTTTGCAATTTCTTTTGAGATATCTTGTTTAACTCATGAATTATTTAGAATTATATTATTTAAGTTCTAAATACTTCAAGTTTTTGGGTCAGTTTTCCATTGATTTCTATTTTATCCTGTTATGTTCAGAGAATATATTTTGTATGATTTCAATTTTTTTATTATTAAGATTTGTTTTATTGATTCAGAATATGGTCTCTCTTAGTGAATATTCTGTGTGCACCTAAATATTTGTTCCACTGTAATGGGTTAGTGTATATATGTCAGTTAGTTCCAATCTGATGCTAGTGTTATCCAGTTTCTACTTCCTTGCTCATTTTCTTACGAGTTCTGTTAGTGAGAGACTAGTATTGAGGTATTCAACTGTAATTATGAATTTGTCTGTTTCTCCTTTCAGTTCCTCTTTCATGTGTTTTGAGTTTCTGTTGTTAGGTACGTATGCATTTAGGATGTTTTTTTTTCTTGATGACCAGTTCATCCTTACATAATGTCCATCTTTATGCTTGGTGGTTCTTTGTTCTGAAATCTACTTTGAGGTCAAGTGAAAGTTGCTCAGTCATGTCTGACCCTTTGCAACCCCATGGACTGTAGCCCACCAGGCTCCTCTTTCCATGGAGATTTTCCAGGCAAGAATACTGGAGTGGGTAGCCACGCCCTTCTCCAGGGGAGTCTTCCCAGCCCAGGGATCAAACCTGGGTCTCCTGCATCACAGATTCTTTACCAATGTGCCACCAGGGAAGCTCTGAAATCTACTTTATCTGATATTAATATATCTTCTTCAATTTACTTTTGATTCATGTTAACTAGCATATCTCTTTGACTTTTCACTTTTAACTTATTGATATAAGTGTATGTGAAATAATTTTTTCCCAGGTATCAGAAAATCAGGTTATTTAATTAATTAATTTATTGGGCACTCTGCATGGCATGTGGGATCTTAGTTCCCTGATCAGGAATGGAATCCGTTTTCCTTGCAGTGGGAAATGCAGAGTCCTAACCACTGGACTGCCAAGGAAGTCCTGATAATCAGATTATTTAAAAAATTTTTCTATCTTTTAAAATTGATATTTAGACCATTCACATTTAATGTAATTATTGCCATACTTTCCTTTAAGCACATCATTTTATTATTTGCTTTCTGTTTGTTCCCTCTGCTCTTTGTTCCTCTGTTTCCTCTCTTCTGCCCTTTTTGAGCTTTTTGACTAATTTTTAGTATTCTGTTTTGACTATTGAATTTTTGATGATCTCTCTTTCTGTATATGAACATGTATGTATTTCTAGTAGTTTCATTCATTTACATATCATATTTTTTCCCTCAGCCTGCTGCTTGACTTTTATTTTCTAATCATATCTTTTTCTGAGAAGACTTAAAATTTAATTTCTCACTTTTAAAAATGATATTGCTTTCTATGTTATATTTAAGAAATCTTTTCCTATCCTCAATTTGCAAAGATGTTTTCTCCTGTTTTCATCTAGGAGTTATATAGTAGTTTTCATGTTTATGCCTACAGTATTTCAAGTTAATTTTTATGTATGGTGTGAGATAGGAGTCAGAGTCCATTTTTTTCCTTTCAATTGGATATTCATTTATTCCAGCAACATTTGTTAAAATGATATGCCTTTTGCCCTTGAAATATCCTGGCATTGCATCTTTGTTGAGAATCAATTGATCATATGTATATATGTGGGTCTGTTTCTGTTTTTTTTATGTTCTATGCATTGTTTATTTAACTGTCCTTATAACAATTTTGATTACTATTGAGCATTTGCACTTATAGGCAGTTTCCACTGGTTTTCTACTTACTTTTCCTTTCTCACTGTGCCCTTTATGAACATTCTAAACAATGCTATGCACCTTTTCTTTTTCATGTTTGTAGTATGTTTGCACATTTGCTTGTTGTTTGTCATATGGCTCAGCTCAGCATGTATAGCTCTATTTAAACCTATTTTTTATTTTAATAAGGTGAAGCTGATTTCTCTATGACACCCTTTCCATCTGAAACGATACTTGCTTGCCTTCCTCACTGAACTGGAATTTGAGGACTCTGAGTATTAAAAAAATGTTATTCCCTGAAGATACACCATAAGTGAAAGGGGTTGGGAATGGAGCTTGGTTAAAGCTGGGTACAGCCATTTTGAATGACCTGAGCTGTGCTTCCTCTTCTGAGACTTGGTTAGAGGTTTTAAACCTGGGTTTACCCTCTCAGAGTTACAGATATGCCTGTTCCCATGAGGTGAGAGTTCGTGATGCCTGTTCCCATGAGGTGAGAGTTCGTGCAGGCTTGGAAGAATTTTCCCAGTTCCCATGACACTTCCCAAATAAGCTCTGCCAGTGTTCCTGACTTTTGCTAAGACCTCGAGATACTACTGTGACGGTTAGGACTCATTCCTGCTCATGCCGCTGTGCTTGATACTTCTTAGCTCTTATCCGTTTCCTCATCTTGCTTCTCTTTAAATTGATGGGTGTTGGTAGAAATTTTCAATGTGTTGCAAAAGCATACTGCTTCATTTTTGAAAACCTACCCATTTTCTTTTTTCTCTTTTTGGGCTTCTATTTTTCACCATTTTGTTAGGTATTAACGAAGGGAAGAAGTGCTGGTCCTTAAGCTTTGCCATCTTTACCCAGTTGTTTGAAAGAATCATTCATTTTTCCTTTTTCTGGATTATTTATAATTTTACCTTTATAAATTTTGCCTTTATGGATTTTGCATTTTATGCCCATTTTATTGACCTGAGTTTTAACCTTTACCTTAGTACTGGTTGCAGAGCTGGTACTTTAAAAATTGGAGCTCTATTATGGTAAATAGAAGAGACAGTAAAGGGAAGCAAATTCTTAGATTCTTACAACCTGGGAACACTGATTCTTTTAAGGGAACTTAAATTTTGGGCATTGTTTGTGTTTGGGGGGGAAGTAAGAAGATGATTTAATGTCTGAAATTTAATTTGCTATTCATTTATAATTAAATTTGTAATTAAATTTAATTTGTTGAATTTAATGATGTTACTGACTTGATAGTAAAGGAATGAACCAAAGAGACTTTAGCATTTTCCTTCCCTGGAAGAATGGGGCATATTCAGAAAAAATAATTTTCATTTCATTTCCAATAGTAGTATCTAATACCCTAAGCTTTGGGAAGAGTTATATGTCATCTTTTGCATTGCTGCTTGTTTTTGTGACATTTTCTAGGTCTTTATTTCTGATTTAGCAGATGAATTGCTGTAACTAGACAAGAGTCCTCCACGGACAAGATTATACACAAATACAGCACATTTAGATGGCAGCTTGTGTTAGTGACATTTTGCTGTGAGCCTCTTAGAAGCTTAGCAGCTCACAGCATCTCCAATGGAAGCAAAAGGCTACCAGAAAATGAGAAATTGGACTTGGAACCAGAAACCAAAAATAAAAGTAACCATGGCAGTGTCTCAGCAGGGTGACAGTAAGGTGATTTTCAGATGGTGGAACTCTCGTCTTTGTCATGATACTGAGGGGTTTGAGTCCAATAGACCTGAGATTCTGCATGTCAGTTGCCTCCTTTGTCTTCAGGTCTCTGCTTTTTTTTCAGCGAAGCCTTTTCTTTGACATGGGAACTCTGACTGTCTTCCAGTTTTCCTTAGAAAAATCTCATTGTCCTGTTGTTCCTGAACCCTGTGTCCATTCTGCTTGATGGACTGCAGCTTCCACCTTGCTTCCTTGCACTTCGGTGGTGTCTTTTCCTGTTGTGTTGAAGATTGGGCCAAGAAGCCGCATCATCCCTTCACTCTTCTGCTGTGGGCTTCTCTCTCCCTCCGGGCTATTTTCTACTTGACTGACCCCTCTGTTGGCTTTCATGACACACTATTGTACTTTTTGTCCCTGTCCTCTCTGTTCCATTGCCTTGTCTTGGCTTCCTAACTGTTGGTGACCCAAGAGAGGTGGCAGCCTGCACCCTTCTTTCCTTGGGTGGTTCTGTCTGATTCCAGTCATCTTTCTGGGTGCCCTAAATTCCCATTTCCATTCTGGTCTCCTCTCTTGAGCTTGGTGAGACATTTTCGTCAATAAAGTTAGTAAAGTCGACCTGGTTGNTAAGTGAAAGGGGTTGGGAATGGAGCTTGGTTAAAGCTGGGTACAGCCATTTTGAATGACCTGAGCTGTGCTTCCTCTTCTGAGACTTGGTTAGAGGTTTTAAACCTGGGTTTACCCTCTCAGAGTTACAGATATGCCTGTTCCCATGAGGTGAGAGTTCGTGATGCCTGTTCCCATGAGGTGAGAGTTCGTGCAGGCTTGGAAGAATTTTCCCAGTTCCCATGACACTTCCCAAATAAGCTCTGCCAGTGTTCCTGACTTTTGCTAAGACCTCGAGATACTACTGTGACGGTTAGGACTCATTCCTGCTCATGCCGCTGTGCTTGATACTTCTTAGCTCTTATCCGTTTCCTCATCTTGCTTCTCTTTAAATTGATGGGTGTTGGTAGAAATTTTCAATGTGTTGCAAAAGCATACTGCTTCATTTTTGAAAACCTACCCATTTTCTTTTTTCTCTTTTTGGGCTTCTATTTTTCACCATTTTGTTAGGTATTAACGAAGGGAAGAAGTGCTGGTCCTTAAGCTTTGCCATCTTTACCCAGTTGTTTGAAAGAATCATTCATTTTTCCTTTTTCTGGATTATTTATAATTTTACCTTTATAAATTTTGCCTTTATGGATTTTGCATTTTATGCCCATTTTATTGACCTGAGTTTTAACCTTTACCTTAGTACTGGTTGCAGAGCTGGTACTTTAAAAATTGGAGCTCTATTATGGTAAATAGAAGAGACAGTAAAGGGAAGCAAATTCTTAGATTCTTACAACCTGGGAACACTGATTCTTTTAAGGGAACTTAAATTTTGGGCATTGTTTGTGTTTGGGGGGGAAGTAAGAAGATGATTTAATGTCTGAAATTTAATTTGCTATTCATTTATAATTAAATTTGTAATTAAATTTAATTTGTTGAATTTAATGATGTTACTGACTTGATAGTAAAGGAATGAACCAAAGAGACTTTAGCATTTTCCTTCCCTGGAAGAATGGGGCATATTCAGAAAAAATAATTTTCATTTCATTTCCAACAGTAGTATCTAATACCCTAAGCTTTGGGAAGAGTTATATGTCATCTTTTGCATTGCTGCTTGTTTTTGTGACATTTTCTAGGTCTTTATTTCTGATTTAGCAGATGAATTGCTGTAACTAGACAAGAGTCCTCCACGGACAAGATTATACACAAATACAGCACATTTAGATGGCAGCTTGTGTTAGTGACATTTTGCTGTGAGCCTCTTAGAAGCTTAGCAGCTCACAGCATCTCCAATGGAAGCAAAAGGCTACCAGAAAATGAGAAATTGGACTTGGAACCAGAAACCAAAAATAAAAGTAACCATGGCAGTGTCTCAGCAGGGTGACAGTAAGGTGATTTTCAGATGTGGGACTCTCATCTTTGTCATGATACTGAGGGGTTTGAGTCCAATAGACCTGAGATTCTGCATGTCAGTTGCCTCCTTTGTCTTCAGGTCTCTGCCTTTTTTTTCAGCGAAGCCTTTTCTTTGACATGGGAACTCTGACTGTCTTCCCGTTTTCCTTAGAAAAATCTCATTGTCCTGTTGTTCCTGAACCCTGTGTCCATTCTGCTTGATGGACTGCAGCTTCCACCTTGCTTCCTTGCACTTCGGTGGTGTCTTTTCCTGTTGTGTTGAAGATTGGGCCAAGAAGCCGCATCATCCCTTCACTCTTCTGCTGTGGGCTTCTCTCTCCCTCCGGGCTATTTTCTACTTGACTGACCCCTCTGTTGGCTTTCATGACACACTATTGTACTTTTTGTCCCTGTCCTCTCTGTTCCATTGCCTTGTCTTGGCTTCCTAACTGTTGGTGACCCAAGAGAGGTGGCAGCCTGCACCCTTCTTTCCTTGGGTGGTTCTGTCTGATTCCAGTCATCTTTCTGGGTGCCCTAAATTCCCATTTCCATTCTGGTCTCCTCTCTTGAGCTTGGTGAGACATTTTCGTCAATAAAGTTAGTAAAGTCGACCTGGTTGTGCCATAGACTCTCCACATCACCACGGGCAGCATGGAACTCTCCTTCAAGTAGAAGAGTGCAACCCACACTAAGGGTGTGTTTGCTACCATGTCCTCCTGTATTGGTCTTGAAATCCCTTTAAATTAAAAAAAAAAAATGTTTCAAGGTATGCTGCTGTTGCTGCTAAGTCGCATCAGTTGTGTCCGACTCTGTGAGACCCCATAGACAGCAGCCCACCAGGCTCCTCTGTCCCTGGGATTCTCCAAGCAAGAATACTGGAGTGGGCTGCCATTTCCTTCTCCAATGCATGCATGCATGCTAAGTCAGTCATGTCCGTCTCTGTGTGACCCTATGGACAGTAGCCCACCAGGCTCCTCTGTCCACAGGATTCTCTAGGCAAGAATAGTGGAGTGGGTTGCCATTTCCTTTTCCATAAATGTGAGTATTTATTTAGAATGAGAAAAGAAATCACAGCAAATTAGGAATTTTTAGAAATGGACAACATCACAGACTCCCAAAATATAACATGACATCTTTGTTAACTGCCCAAAATACTTTTTTCCTTTATTATTTTTGGTTACATAATCTTTTTTTAAATTCCAATTTTATTGAGATGTAATTGACATACAGTGCTACACAAATTGAAGGTGTACAGCCTAATGGTTTGACGTATATACATCATGAAGTGATTGTCACAATAAATTTAGTGAACATCCATCATCTCATATAGGTACAAAATTAACGAAATAGAAAATTTTTTTTCTATGATGAGAACTCTTAGACTTTGCTCTCTTAACACCTTTTACATGTAGCATGCAGCAGCAATAATTATGGTTATGCTTTGCCTCACATCCTCCCCTTTCTTTCTCCTTGCCCTCAATCGCACCTTCCCACCTGCACATCCCTGCACCCTCCTAACTACTCTTTTCCTGTCATCCCGCTTCCTTGAATCCTTTACGCTCTTCTGTCCAGATGTCTCACCTTGATCTACAGGTGTCTCTGATCTTGTCTCCCTTTCTTTTCTTGCCTCTGCAGTTCACTCAGGAACCTTCAGTGGTGCATACACTTTGACACAGCATTTCCACTTCTACTAGGATTTATCTTGCAAATTTACATAGACACGGGCATGCCAAGACTGATACTCCATTTGTTTGCTGTCTTGTTTCGAACAGCTGCTGCTGCTAAGTCGCTTCAGTCGTGTCCGACTCTGTGCGGCCCCACAAATGGCAGCCCACCAGGCTCCCTCGTCCCTGGGACTCTCCAGGCAAGAACACTGGAGTGGGTTGCCATTTCCTTCTACAATGCATGAAAGTGAAAAATCAGTGAAGTCGCTCAGTCGTGTCTGACTCTTAGTGACCTCATGGAATGCAGCCCATCAGGTTCCTCCATCCATGGGATTTTCCAGGCAAGAGTACTGGAGTGGGTGCCATTGCCTTCTCTACAGCAACAGGGGGTAATAACCTCTGTCCATCAATAGAGCACTGCTTGAATGAATAACGGTAGAACTGTATAGAGAATAGGATGTTCTATGGCGATTAATAGTAGCAAGGTATGTATGTATTTGCTGACATGTAACAACTCCAAGACCCATTGGTCAGTTGAAGAAAAGGATAAGGGACCCAACAGTTGTTGTTGTTCAGTCACTAAGTCATGTCCAGCTCTTTGCAACCCCGTGGACTGCAGCATGCCAGGCTACCCTGACCTTCACTATCTCCCAGAGTTTGCTCAGATTCATGTCCACCGAGTCAGTGATGTCATCCAAGCATCTCATCCTCTGTTGTCCCCTTCTCCTCCTGCCCTCAATCTTTCCCAGCATCAAGGTCTTTATCAGTGAGTCAGCTGTTCATATCAGGTGGACAAAGCATTGGAGCTTCAGCATCAGTCCTTTTAATGAATATTCAGAGTTGATTTCCTTTAGGATTGACTGATTTGATCTCCTTGGTTTGATATTTGACAAAATGTGCTTCACTGGGGGAGGGAATGGCAAACCACTCCAGTGTTCTTGCCATGAGAACCCCATGAACAGTATGAAAAGACAAAAAAAGAGTGTATTTTAATATATTTCTATTTGTGTTTTTCAAAAAGGCACGATGAGTTTATATACACACTTGAATATTCATAAAATATTTGTGGAAGTTTACTGGACAGTTTTGCACAGTTTATTTTTGAACTGTGTGTATGTATTGCATTTTTCCTACAGATAATTTAGTAAATAAATAAAGAAAACTCTTCAGGCACTTCTTGGGGCTATAGAAGCAAGTCTGAATTTGTGAACCAGCTTTCAATGAAAATGCCTTTAGATATGGCACTGTGGGTGTTGCCAGCCTTGTATGTATTCCTTTCTTTTGTACAGTCTTTATCCCAACCCGAGTCTACTGAAGAAAGGCATAGACCTCTCACCATCGGTTTGGTGGGTGTGATGTGGGCACAGCCCCAACTGAGGGGCTCTTGCCACTGGGTGTCATGTTTTCACTTTAGTAAGCAGATTGTGTGGACAAGTGAGAAGTGGGGGAGGGTAGCCAGGGTTATGGTAGCAGAGTTGGGTAAGACAGGAGAGGGTGGGCTGGGGAGATAGCCATATACCTTCTGATATGGACCTTTGGGGGATTTTAACAATTGGCCAACCATTCTGTTCTCTCCCCTCAAATATCACCCCAAGGCATCTCTTCTGTGGCCTCTGCTTGCTAGCTAAGTATGTGCCCGTATCCTTTGGTCTTTTCCTCTTGGAACACCCCTCCTAATCTCTGCCTTTGCAGATGCACCCACCCTTCAAGGCATGCTAAGATCTTCATCTTCATTCCCTCCAGTTAGTCAGTTCAGTTGCTCAGTCGTGTTTGACTCTTTGCAACCACATGGACTGTAGCACCCCAGGTTTCCCTGTGCATCACCACCTCCTGGAGCTTGCTCAAACTCATGTCCATTGAGTCAGTGATGCCATCCAACCATCTCATCCTCTGTCGTCCCATTCTCCTCCTGCCTTCGATCTTTCCCAGCATCAGGGTCTTTTCCAATGAGTCAGTTCTTTGCATCAGGTGGCCAGAGTATTAGAACTTCAGCTTTAGCATCAGTCCTTCCAGTGAATATTCAGGACTGATTTTCTTTAGGATTGATTGGTTTGATTTCCTTGCAGTTCAAGGGACTCTTAAGAGTCTTCTCTAATACTACATTTCAAAAGCATCAGCTTTTGCACTCTGCTTTCTTTATGGTCCACCTCTCATATCCATACATGACTACTGGGGAAAAATCCATAGCTTTGACTCTATGGACCTTTGTCAGCAAAGTAATGTTTCTGCTTTTTAATATGCTGTCTAGGTTGGTCATAGCTTTTCTTCCAAGGAGTAAGCGTCTTTTAATTTCATGGCTGCATCACTATCTGTAGTGATTTTGGAGCCCAGGAAAATAAAATCTGTCACTGTTTCCATTGTTTCCCCATCTATTTGCCATGACACAATGGGACCCGATGCCATGATCTTCGTTTTTTGAATGTTGAGTTTTATGCCAGCTTTTTCACTTTCCTCTTTCACCTTCTTCAAGAGGTTCTTTAGTTCCTCTTCTCATTCTACCATAAGGGTGGTGTCATCTGCATATCTGGGGTTATTGATATTTTCCCGGCCATCTTGATTCCAGTTTGTGTTTCATCCAGCCCGGCATTTCTCATGATGTCCTCTGCATATAAGTTAAATAAGCAGGGTGACAATATACAGCCTTGACCTACCCATTTTCCAGTTTTGAACCTGTCCATTGTTTCATGTCTGTTTCTCACTGTTGCTTCTTGACTTGCATACAGTTTTGTCAGGAGGCAGGTAAGGTGGGCTGGTATTCCCATCTTTTGAAGAATTTTCCATAGCTTGTTGTGACCCACACAATCAAAGGCTTTGGTGTAGTCAAAGCAGAAGTAGATGTTCTTCTGGGAGTCTCTTGCTTTTTCTGTGATCCAACAGATGTTTGCAATTTGATCTCTGCTTCCGCTGTAGGTTATCAGGGTCTGCTGTCTGAAGCTCTGAGCCTTTTGTGTGTCTGGGTTTTCACATTTATCTTTTTCTTTTCCACATCTTTCCTTGCCTTGCCTCCCCTGCTGATGACGTGCTGATAAGACCAGAGTAATTCATCACTGTATTCTCTTTGCCACATGAGATTTCCCAGGATTCCTGTGGTGTTGAACGTTTGGTCTGGTCCCCTCTAAACAGAGTGATATGCCTTAGTCCAGTGGTCTTGTGAAATGGAATATTTCCTGCCATATCAATAAACAAGGGTGTCATAATAGCCATTCCAACCCTCCAAATGTGAATTTCGGAGCCTGAGGGCAACAAGGAAGGAGAAGGGTGAGCCAGGAACTAAGGATGTGAAAAATCAAGTGAAAAGATGCTGGCCCCAGATAGCTGAAATGCATATGAAAAGAGTGGTTTCGTTTAAGCCTAGACTCTTGTATCTTCCCATACATAGAAAAGCGCTAAATTCCTTAACTTGAGATACTTGGTTTTCCTTATTTACAATGATCTTTTGATGTTCAGGCTACGTGCCCCTTGTTGGAAACTTCTATATAACCTGACTCCTCCCCTCACCTCCTCGGAACAGTTCTCTCAGGGTCGTTGAGATGCTGTCTCCTGGGCTTGAAGTCCTATAAGTTGCCACCAAATAAAGCATAACTCTCAATTTTTAGGTTGTGACTATTTTTTAAAGTTGACAGTCTTGAGTTCTCGTTTGGAAGATTTGGACCCTGAATGTTGGGTTAAGAGAAAGGGAGAAGGATGAATTGTATTTCTGCTCCTTTAGCAAAGGAAATTAGCAAAGCCCTTTCTGGGGTGTGTGGGGGGAGTTGGGGGGCTCAAGGATGCACTGAACCAAGGGCTGGAAGAGTCCTCCTCCATGGCAGTGAGTGCAAGTCCCTGTCACCAGGAAGCAAGGTAGTAGTATTTGTATTTTCCAGATCAGTCCAAGAAGCTTAGGAAGGAATCAGATTGTAATTTTCTCAATGTGCAGTATAAGTGGACTTTCATCAGTGTTTTTACTTATGTGTTTCTCTAATTATTTTTTCAAAGGTATTTTATTTTTAAATATTTAATTACCTTCTTTGGCTGCATTGGGTCTTTGTTGCAGCATTGTAGGCTTGTTCGTTGCTGTGTGAGAACTCTTAGTTGTGGGATCTGGTTCCCTGACCAAGAATTGAAATCTGAGCCCCTGCATTGGGAGCTTGGAATCTTGGCCACTGTATCTCCAGAGAAGTCCTTCTAATTTATTATTTTCCATGAGACTTTTTCATGTTTTTTAGTCAATCCTTTTGTCTTCCCTTTTCTTTCTTCTCAAGAACAAAGAAGCACTAAACTTGTGAAGCCAGTTGTCAACACTGGAAATTCTGCTAGGTGAGATACCTGGACATTTGATCTTACTTTGTCTTGATATACTCCAAATAAAAGTAATAAACATATTCTCTTCCCTCACACTAACAACTCTTTCTCATATCTCTGTTTCTCATATCTCTGTTATCTTCTCTAAACTTAGCCACTAGAGTTAGAAGTTTAAGAACGTGTGCCTGGTTTGGTTTTGTTCCATCTTTTTATTGCAGAGTCAGTGAACTATGGCTGATTGCTCAGTCACTAGCTGTTTCAGAGAAAGCTTTATTGGGATACAGCCACACCCATTCATTTATGGATTGTCTGTGGCTGCTCTCCTGATGCAAAGAGTTGAGTAGTTGTGATGAGGACTATATGGGCCTCATACCCTAAAACAGTTACTCTCTGGCTCTTTTCAGAAGTTTTCTGATCTTTGTGCTGATTTGTGTTAAATTGTCTTCCACTCCCTCTCCCCACCTCCGCCCCATGATCATATTTTCTTCTTGGCTGATGCTTTTCCAGTGTTCGGACCATGTTGGTTGGTTGGTTGGTTGCTATGTCATGTCCGACTCTTTTGTGACCCCATGGACTATAGCCCACCAGGCTCCTCTATCCATGGGCTTTCCCAGGCAAGAATACTGGAGTGGGTTGCCATTTCCTTCTCCAGGGGATCCTCCCGACTCAGGGATCGAACTTGCGTTTCTGCATTGGCAAGTGGATTCTTTACCAGGGAGTCACAAGGGAATCCCCTCAGGTCATGGCAAGTATTCAGGTATTCAGCAGACAGGACTGGCTGGTAGAGAGCAGACCTGCTCTTCACCTGGCTGTCCTTGGAGGGGGGACTAAGTCACTGGCCTTCCTGGTGCCCATGGAAGAGGGTCTGGAGGAGGTGTTGAACACCTGCTGCTAAGGAAACAGGTGCTAGGCTCAGTGCTTTCCATGCTTGGGCTGTGCTTAGTCGCTCAGTCGTGTCGGACTCTTTACGACCTCACGGACCGTAGCCCGCCAGGCTTCTCTGCCCATGGGATTCTCCAGGCAAGAATACTGGAGTGGGTTGCCATGCCCTCCTCCAGGGGANGCTAGGCTCAGTGCTTTCCATGCTTGGGCTGTGCTTAGTCGCTCAGTCGTGTCGGACTCTTTACGACCTCACGGACCGTAGCCCGCCAGGCTTCTCTGCCCATGGGATTCTCCAGGCAAGAATACTGGAGTGGGTTGCCATGCCCTCCTCCAGGGGATCTTCCCAACCCAGGGATCAAACCCAGGTGCAGGGAGAGTCTTTACCATCTGAGCCACCCTTTCCATGCTTAACCTCCCACCACATACACGTAGAGCATGGTATCATCTTTGGTTTACTGGGGGAAAAGGAGGCATGGAGCCATTTAGTAACTTGCCGCAGAACATGATGGGCAAGGGCCAAGCCTGAATATGCATCAGGTCTAAGGTGTGTCTGACTCCAGAGAGCAGTGACTCACCTCCTGTGCTTGGCTGCTGCCTCACTGAAACCGAGCACAAACAGGCTTGTGTTCCAGCTGGCTGGACTTGATCTTTCTGGTGCGATTGAACGCCTGCCTCCTGCTGGCTTTCCTGCCTCTTCCACCTAGAGATAGAAGTTCTTTCTTGGCTTCTTTACCATACTCTTCCTCCTACTTTTGAATCTTAAACCTAGTCACTCGTTCAGATTTCTCTTTGTCACCCCTCTCTTAGGGATCTTATTTGTGGTTGAAGCTTGAAGAGCCAACATTCTACAGAAAACCCTAAACTTGAAACTTGCTTTGTGAACTAAACCTTGGTCCTGTTCTTTTCCCAAAAGTCGACCCCTTCCTTTCTGTTGTCTTGGTGGACTTTTCTTGGGTGTCCCCCTGAGATCATAAACTCATTTTCTCCCCTGGGTTTCTGTACATGGCACTGTTGTTCTCTCACTCATTGAGATTCAGAATGTAATGGTCAGGTTTCATCTTATTCTTTTCTCTCAGTGCTCCTTGTGTCTGCATTACCTTGTGTGTGTGCCCCAAAGTGTCCCATTTCTGCCATATCAACCCCACGCCAGCCCTCACAATGCCTTTTGCTTAGACTGGTAGAATAGCCTCTTTCTGACTATCTTTAATGTTTCAGGCCAGGAATGACAGACTGCTTCATGGTTCTGTCGTCTCTTGGCCAGACTGGGCTTCAGAAGCCTTCTTAACACAGTCAGTGATGGCACTCCTGTCCATCCCTTCTCTGATTTATTCATGCAGTTACAAGGATATAATTTCCTGGAAGTGCAGCACCATTTGTATCATTGATCCCCTTAGTAGTTAGGCAACTGAAAGGTCCCAGTGGTTCCTTGTTCCCCACCTCCAAGCTAATCCTTCTCAGAATGCCTTTCTCATCTTGCAAAGCTCATCTCAGTTGCTGTTTCTTCTGTGGTTTCTCTGATTTCCAAGCTAAGGTGGGTTTTCTCCCTTCCAAGACTCCCTTTTGCTTTGATTAAAACTTTCTGATGGGACTTGGCTCTTTACCCATGTGTTGTGACTGGTGGACTTACCCAATTGTGTATTTACTGTGGTCACCCACGGCAGTGGGGTGGCTGTGGCAGGCAGCAGCTTGAAAGGGGCTCTCAGTTTCCTGACCAGGGACTGAACCTGAGTTGAATCAGTGAATCCTAACCACCAGACTGCCAGAGATAAGTGGCTAGGAGCAGGGCCCCATCTCTTGTCTGCTCTGAAGCAAAAACTCAGCAAAGAAATGAGAAGTAGTGAGGCAAGTAAAATGTTTATTAGGAGAAAAGATATGTGTAGAGAAAGCATGGGCAGGTTTAGAGAGAGGGGGATGCTGTGTGCTTTTGGGGTGTTTAAATCACTTATATGGGGGCAGTTCTTCTGGGTTTTCTCTGGCCAATCATTTTGCTTTGTCTGGCTTTGAGTCCACCTTTGGTCTGACTCAGAGCCCTCCCCTGTGTGCACCCATATCTTTTAGCTAAGCTGGATTCTAGTGCAAGTGTCTCTGGAAGCTGACAGAATATATTATCATATGGCGCCCCCTCCCCTGAGGATCCTTTCTGCACATGCCTAGCTTGAAGGAGTCAGGGGAGGGTCTCCTTAACCTCAAGAATGAGAAATCTGTGACCGCTTTATCTTTTATCCGAGCAGGACTCAACTTCTCCTTGCCTCTGCTATTATCTTTGTCTTGGAGTATCTGTCCACAGGGGACGGATTCCAGCTGCTCATCCTGGAGCCCACCTCTGTCCTGCCTCAACTGCACTGCTGATGCACTGAAGCAGGGACTCCTCTTGACTTAACTAACGTTCAAGATCCCTTGAAAATGCTTAATAAATATTTGTTGAATCATTTCGAAGGGGAGCATAGGAGAAAAGTCATAAGGCTGGTCATGAAGTTTAATAGCTTCTCATTCCAGTATCTCTAATATACTATTAAGTCCTTCAAATTATGCCTTTGGTAACATTCAAGCTTTAAAATACTGTCATCTTCAGTTTAAGCCCCAATACGAGTCAGTTCATTGCGACAGGACACAAAGAACCAAGGAGCAGCTTTCATGGCACGTCCCTGTCTTGGTCTCTGACTCAGCTCTGTGGCACTGAGCCTGCCTCTTGGCCTTTCTAGGCGTCAGTTTTCTCATCTGTAAACTGGGTGTGGATGAAGATCCTTTTGTTTTCTTAAAAATTAAAAACCTACTCTGTCTTGACGGTGCAGGGTCTTCATTGCTGTGCTTGGGCTTTCTCTGGCTCCCGTAAGCAGGGGCTCGCCTCCCTGTGGGGCTTCTCGGTGCTCTGGGAGACAGGCTTTAGGCATGTGGGCTCCAGCAGCTGTGGCACACGGGCTTAGTTGCTCCATGGCACGTGGAATCCTCCTGGACCGGGGATCGAACCCATGTCCCCTGCCACCCCTAACTGGCAGGTGGATTCTTACCCACTGCACCACCGGGGAGGTCTCAAGATCCTTTTCTGATAGAGCAGCAGTGCCAGGGGATGATTTTGTTTCCTAGGGGACATTTGTTAATGTCGGTACATTTTTGCTAGTCCTTACCCAGGGATGCTGCTAAACTCCCTCGTTGTACTAGACAGCACCCAATAAACAATTATTTGGTCCAAAATGTCAAGAGTGTTGACGAAACCCTAAGGGAGAGGATACTGTGACTCAAAATCTTATTTTAATTGAATAAGTATCACAAATCTGATATTTTAATTATAATTTAATGGGAGACATTCTTTTTCTCAGAGGTGTTCTGAGATCTAAGATTGTTTTCATTTTTTAATGTTTAAACAAATGGGGATAATTAACATCAGTGTGTGTGTGTGTGTTAGTTACTCATTTGTGTCCAACTGTTTGCAACCCCGGGGACTGTATCCTGCCAGGTTCCTCTGTCCATGAGATTCTCCAGGCAAGAATACTGGAGTGGTGGAGGGAGGGCGGGGAGTTTATTTATTTATTTATTTTAAAAATACTGGAGTGGGTTGCCATTCCCTTCTCCTGGGGATCTTCGCGACCCAGGGATCAAACCAGGGTCTCCTTCATTACAGGCAGACTCTTTTACCTGAGCCACCGGGGAACCCCTAATTAAACATCAGAATGGAGGCTTACACTGTTTGTAAAGTCATATCCACCGTCATCACACTGGGTCTCTGATTCTATAGGCTTCTGTCTTATTAGAACATTTGAAAGAATTTGCAGGGAAGAAGTTTAAAAAAAATTGGAAACCATGTGTATGTGGGCTGAACATTAATGGAGGAATTAAAAGTGAAACATTTCGCCCTCTTATTCCCCTAAGTACCACATTTACCGGTGTTGTCTGGGGAAGTTCCTGAAGCCTGATGAAGGTGGGGCCTGGGTAATTTGAAGGTGGGACTATTTGCTATTCCTTGGGACCAGTACCCAGTTAATATTGCTTTGTAACATGGAAAGTTTATCTTGTTAAAAACCCCAAAGCCCAGAAAAGGAATAAAGCTGGTGTGGAAGTAGCAGCCGGGTCCAGTGTTGTTTAAGTACTTGTTCCCTTAGAATACCAGGAACCCAGTCTGTGTGCCCCTTGCCAGTTGTAGAAACCAAAGGGGATACCCTCTTACCATGGATGTGTTTGGAGTGAGTTGGGAAAATAAGGTCTTTTTCTCTTGCGTCTTCCTTTTCTTCATCCATCTCTCCACAGATGAGCTTTGGAATGCTACCAGGTACAAAAAGAGAAAACGTAGTTTATGGAGAATCAGTTTTGGAATGAACTCAGACTCGCATTCTAAGAAATTAGGGTGAAGTTGGAACAGTTGCAGTGAATGGCAAACATACAAATAATTGAAATATATTGGAGTGAAATGAAGCTGTTTACTAATTAGAAGGATTAGATGATTTGGTAATTACACCTAATTTTACTGTGGTGCCATTAACCGATAATGAGAGAGACTCCACGATTTCAGCAGAATTCCTGCAGGAAGACATGTAGAAAACCTGACTAGGATGACTTAGCTGAATGGGAGGTTATTCTTTTAGCTTTTACTTCTCTGTTCTTAGCTTTTACTTCTCCGTTCTTAGCAGCATTAGAGTTTCATTGTCATGTTCATTGCTATTTCGCTTCCAGGTTTGGCATCCCACATGCTTGGCAGACAGAAGATGGGAAAAGGTCTGAGCATGCTCTGCTCATACCCAGTTGGCTGGTTCTGGTTCACATGGCCAACTTTGTTGCAAAGGAGCCTGGGAATCAGGCAACCTGAATCAGGATATTGCTGTCTTACCAGAAGTGGAGTTGTCGTGGAGCAGGCTAAAGCAGAATGAATCTCAGAGAGGCCCAAGGAGTGTCCGCTGCTCAGTGCTTTTGTCCAGTAGACCTCAAGGACTGAAAACTCCTTCCTTCATTGGCCTAAGAGAAATAGATCAGGGAAAAGAATTCTCCCCATGTGGCCCTGCTGCCTTTCTCTTTCAGGGGCTGGGTTGAGAGTTTGTCTTGTATTTGATTCCTTTTTGTTGCCAGAAAGACTTTAAAATTATCCTTTGCTATGTGCAGCATCATTGTGTGATTTCTCTGCCAGGATTAAAATGTTCACTTTCCATGCTGGGGCATAAAGGCTAGCTTGAAGGCCTTTGAATGCTGCTCCAGTGAGAGAGGCTGGAGAACATGGGCACGTTTTAATTTAGAGAGAGGAGCTGAGCCTCTTTCTGTTTTCATGTCAGTTAAGTGTATGGTGAAATGTTCTTTCAGAGGAAGATGCCGGCTGTTCAGGTTACCTGTGTTTCTGGAATGTTCTGCTCACGAGTGGGTGGCAGTTCTGTGGAAACTGGTAAGCAGTGGTGGCCACACAGATGTTGGCTTATACGCCGTATGCTGACTATAAGGCGAATAAACACACATGCCCGCCCAGATGGTTTATTCTTCTTTATTGTTCACTGTGATTGCTGAACAAGGCGTGTTTACATTTTGATCTATGCCAACTGCCTGTGACAGTCAGAGCCTCAGTGTCCACCCTGATTTACCGCTGGCCCATTTGAGTCAGAGGTCTGGTGAACCTCCTTTGGGCCTTTTTCCTTTTTATTGGTATGTCCTTCTCTGTACCTTGAAGAGACTCTGGGCTGCCTTTAATTCATTTCTTTTAGGTTCCTGTTTGTACTTGGTGGCTGATTTTCCTTTTTCAACCAATTTTTCTTTTTCTCAAGTGTTTGACACTTGGCTGAATGAGGCTGTCAAAATGTTTTCTTTCTATCATTAGCATAGCCTGTCTTAGCTCGGTATTGTGTGTGTTTGTGGTAGGTTTTTGTTTAATCTGCCGAGCCACAGATTAACAGCCAGACCTCCCCCTCTTCCCCTCACACATCTCCCATACAGAACACAGATATAAAAAAATTAGTTTCAAAAAGCATCCTAGACATTTCACATCGCTGAAGAGGACAGGCTGCCTGCCTCACTGACTGGAGGTGGTGTGTCTTCTTGATGGAGGGTTACCATGGCAACCGTGTGCAAGCTAAGGCGTCCTGGGCAAGGGGGAGGGAGTCTAGCTGTCAGACCCTTGTTCAGTCCCTCAGATATGTCTTATTTCTTACCACACTCTTGGGATTGACATTCAACTCTCCAAGTGCACGACGGATGTGGACGTGTGGAGATGGCTTTGTCAACTGTGCCCTTATCTGGGTTATTTCCTTGTGCCTTTCTGTCACATTCCAGTATCAGGTGTTTTCCTCTCTTCCGGCATCTCTTATTCTCTGCTCAGTGCTGCATTGGAGATGAGGGGCCTTATAAAGGAGATTCAGCTATATTAAGCCATCATTGACTTGAAAACGCTGGAAATGAAAGGAATATTATTTAGAGGGTTTTTTTTCTTGCTTTTCGAAATGGGCTGGTTGTGTGGCAGGTGCGTTAGGAGTGATGATACATTCCTTTTATTAGGTATCTACTGTGTTTGAGAAACTTATCATGTGTTGTCTCATTTGATCCTCATAGCCAGTGATGATACATTCCTTTTATTAGGTATCTACTGTGTTTGAGAAACTTATCATGTGTTGTCTCATTTGATCCTCATAGCAATTCTCAAATGTGAATAATTATTATTCTCACTATACAGATAAGAAAAATAGGATCAGGGAGGTTAGATAACTTCCTTAAGATCACACAGCAACTACATGACAGAAGTTAAACCCAGGATGTTACTAGTTGAATATCGTGAACAATCCTGACATAGTAGGCACTTACAATGTAGGTTGCATGATTGAATTCAGTTGCTACTGACAAGGGCCTCAAAGGGTCTGTGAATACTGATATTGATGCACAATTCAACATGTCCTCTCGTTAGAAAACAAGTAGCTCACTGATATTCAGATGTAGCTGTTTCCATTAGTTTGGATGTCTACCTGAAATGCCCAGTCAACACAGATCAATTTGTCCATCAAACCCTTTCTTCACAAGCAACAAATGTCAACTTTGAGCCAGCCCAGCTTGGAATCACAAATTCTGAATTACTGTTTCAGGAAAATTACTGTTTCCTTTATTGATAAGGCTTTGCTTCTGTGTGAAATCTATGCAAATAATTCTAATGAAATACTGATAGAGTTTTATTGGAGAACTTGGTAAGAGTGATACTGAAGTTTATTTAGAAAAGTAAATATGCAGAAATAATCCAGACTTGGGACAGAGATTGGTGACAAAGGACTAGGGTATAACCAGAATTACAATGAAGTTTAAATTGAAGACTTTAAAAAAGAATGCTGCAGGCCTGGTCAGTGAGAGAGAACAGAAAGACGAGAAACAGCATCCCCTAACCACCCCCATGTGTCTATAAAAACTGAACATATGATAAGGCAGATGTTATAACTACCAAAAATTATTATGTTAATATATGCTTTTACATCAAAAATAAAATATATATGAAAGTTCAAGGTAAAAGTAATATCTTTTCTTCCTGCAATCTCACTCCTAAGAAGAGATTATTAATATGTTTTTTGATGTATATTACAAATGTACCTACAAACATGCATACATTTTGGGAGATAGGCAGCACGGTGCATTGGTGATTGTTGTTCAGTTATGTCCAGCTCGTTGCGACCCCATGAACAGCAGCACACCAGAATTCCCTGTCCTTCACCATCTCCTGGAGCTTGCTTCGGTGATGTCATCCAACCATCTTGTCCTCTGTTGTCCCCTTCTCCTCCTGCCTTCAATCTTTCCCAGCATCAGGGTCTTTCCCATTGAGTTGACTCTTCTCATTGGGTGATCAAAGTATTGGAGCTTCAGCATTAGTCCTTCCAATGAAGATTTAGGGTTGATTTTTTTAGGATTGACAGGTTTGATCTCCTTGAAGTCTGAGGGGCTCTCGAGAGACTTCTCCAACACCAAAGTTCAAAAGCATCAATTCTTCAGTGCTCAGCCTTTTTTATGATCTCTTACATCCATATATGAGTATTGGAAAAACCATAGCTTTGACTCTCTGGACCTTCTTGGCAAAGTAATGTGTCTGCTTTTTAATATGCTGTCTAGTGAAGTCAGGTGGGCCTTAGGAAGCATCACTATGAACAAAGCTAGTGGAGGAGATGGAATTCAAGTTGAGCTATTTCAAATCCTAAAAGATGATGCTGTGAAAGTGTTACATTCAATATGTCAGCAAATTTGGAACACTCAGCAGTGGCCACAGGATTGGAAAAGGTCAGTTTTCATTCCTATCCCAAAGAAAGGCAATGCCAAAGAATGCCCAAACTACTGCACAATTGCACTCATCTCACACGTTAGTAATGCTCAAAATTCTCCAAGCAAGGCTTCAGCAATACATGAACCGTGAACTTCCAGATGTTCCAGCTGGTTTTAGAAAAGGCAGAGGAACCAGAGATCAAATTGCCAACATCTGCTGGATCATCAGAAAAGCAAGAGAGTTCCAGAAAAACATCTATTTCTGCTTTATTGACTATGCCAACACCTTTGACTGTGTGGATCACAATAAACTGTGGAAAATTCTGAAAGAGATGGGCATACCAGACCACCTGACCTGCTTCTTGAGAAACCTGTATGCAGGTCAGGAAGCAACAATTCGAACTGGATATGGAACAACAGACTGGTTCCAAATAGGAAAAGGAGTACGTCGAGGCTATATATTGTCACCCTGCATATTTAACTTATATGCAGAGTACATCATGAGAAACGCTGGGCTTGAGGAAGCACAAGCTGGAATCAAGATTGCCAGGAGAAATATCAATAACCTCAGATATGCAGATGATAGCACCCTTATGGCAGAAAGTGAAGAGGAACTAAAAAGCCTCTTGATGAAAGTGAAAGTGGAGAGTGAAAAAGTTGTCTTAAAGCTCAACATTCAGAAAACTAAGATCATGGCATCTGGTCCCATCACTTCATGGGAAATAGATGGGGAAACAGTGGCTGATTCATTTTTTGGCGGGCTCCAAAATCACTGCAGTGGTGACTGCAGTCATGAAATTAAAAGACACTTACTCCTTGGAAGGAAAGTTATGACCAACCTAGACAACTGTGGTGTTGGAAAAGACTCTTGAGAGTCCCTTGGACTGCAAGGAAATACAACCAGTCCATTCTGAAGGAGATCAGCCCTGGGTGTTCATTGGAAAGACTGATGTTGAAGCTGAAACTCCTGCACTTTGGCCAATTGATGCGAAGAGCTACCTTATTTGAAAAAACCCTGATGCTGGGAAAGATTGAGGGCAGGAGGAGAAGGGGACGAGAGAAGATGAGATGGTTGGATGGCATGACCAACTCAATGGACATGAGTTTGAGTAAACTCTGGGAGTTGGTGGTGGACGGGGAGGCCTGGTATGCTGAGGTACATGGGGTCTCAAAGAGTTGGACACAACCAAGTGACTGAACTGAACTGAACTATGTTGGTCATAGCTTTTCTTCTAAGGAGCAAACATCTTTTAATTTCATGGCTGCAGTCACCATCTGCAGTGATTTTGGAGCCGAAGAAAATAAAGTCTGTCAGTGTTTCTGTTGTTTCACCATCTATTTGCCATGAAGTGATGGAACTAGATGCCATGATCTTAGTTTTTTGAATGTTGAGTTTTAAGTCAGTGTGTCTTCTTTCACCTTTTTCAAGAGGCTCTTTAGTTCCTCTTTGCTTTCTGCCATAAGGGAAGTGTTATCTGCATGTCTGGGGTTATTGATATTTCTCCCGACCATCATGATTCCAGTTTGTGTTTCATCCAGCCCAGCATTTCTCATGATGTATTCTGCATATAAGTTAAATAAGCAGGGTGACAATGTACGGTCTTGATGTACTCAGTTTCCAATTTTGAACCTGTCCATTGTCCTTGTCTGTTTCTAACTGTTACTTCTTGACTTGCATACAGGTTTCTCAAGAAGCAGGTCAGGTGGTCTGGTATGCCCATCTCTTTCAGAATTGTCCACAGTTTGTTGTGATCCATACAGTCAAAGGCTTTAGCGTAATCAATGAAGCAGAAGTAGGTGTTTTCCTGGGATTCTTTTGCTTTTTCTTTGGTCCAATGGATGTTGGCAATTTGATCTCTTGTTCCTTTGCTTTTCTAAAGTCCAGCTTGAACATCTGGAAGTTCTCAGTTCATGTATGGTTGAAGCCTAACTTGGAGAATTTTGAGCATGACTTTGCTAGCATGTGAAAGTGCAATTGTATTGGTTAAGAATGTTGACTTTTGAGGTAGGACAGTTAGTTTCATGTATGGATGTCTGCCCTTGGATGTGTTATTAAAACTGTGTGCCTCAGTTTTTCTCATCTTTACAGTGATGGTAATAAAAGTGCTTGCAGGGTTTTTGTAGGGGTCAAATGGCATAATATGTGCAAAACTCTTAGATAAAGCCTAGATAAAGATAAACACATAAAAAAACATCATGAATGTTCAATAAAAGTTAGCTTTTAAAAGTGTAAGGCTGTACCAGGTATGTTTTGCAATTAATTTATATTTGTTGTAGGCATGTACTGTGAGTGGATACTCTTTCATGTATGTGTGTTTCATTCCTTTCCTTGACTGCATATTGTTCCATTGCACCAGTTTATCAGACTCCTGTTGGTAGTGTGTGGGTGTTTCCAAGACCATCCTCAGGTTTACTGGTTCACTAGCAGGACTCACAAGATGTAGAAAAGATGTTACACTTGCAGTTATGGTTTATTACAGGGCTTCCCAGATGGCTCAGTGGTTTAAAAAAAAACACCTTCCAATGCAAGAGACATGGGTTCAGTTTCTGGGTCAGGAAGATCCCTTGTAGAAGGGAATGGTAACCTACTCCAGTGTTCTGGCCCAGAGAATCCCATGGACAGAGAGGCCTGATGGGCTATAGTCTATAGTGTTGCAAAGAGTCAGACACAACTGAGCACACGCACATGCATGTTTTATTACACTGAAAGGATATAAACTGGAATAAGCACCACATGGTAATGGGGTCAAGTCAATAGAAGCCAGAAATCAGCTTCCAGATTTTCTCCCAATGGAGTCACATGGATGCACTTAGTTCTTCCAGCAATGATATGTGACAACACATGTGATGTCTTGCCAAGCAGGGATATTCACCAAGCCAGGATATTTATTGGGAGTCATTATGTAGCATGCATTGCCTATGTGACTGGCCTCAGCTCACCACACTCTAGCCTTTCAGAGCAAAAGCTGGTGTCAGCCATATATCATGTTAGCATAAACCATCTGATCAAATTCAGACAGAACGTTCCAGGGCTCAGAGCTTATCTCCCCAGAGCTAGTCAAGAATCAGTCCTGAAGATGGGCCTTCCTTGGAAATGTGCAGAGTCTGATCAGTATGGGTCTATTGATTTAACCCTATTCCACAGATAGGCATTTAGGAGCTTTCTAGCATCTTGTAAATATTGTATGTAAAAAATACTTAAAGAAGTAGCTGTATACGTATTGTCTTAAGGATTTCTGTGAGTGTTTTTTATAGTACAAATTCATAAACTTGTTGAGTCAAAGAGTATATAGAATTCAGCTTTTGACAATTGTGTGATTTTGTCCATGAGAAGGTTGCTCTCACACTCTGACCAAGGAAATCAGTGTTGGCATTCCCCCCACCCCGCCACCACCCTCTAGAGTGTTTTATATCCTAAACCTTGGTGATCTTTTCCAAATTGATCATGACAATATGTCAGTTTAATTTGCAGTTCATTGTGATAAGGGAGATTGTCCATTTTTAATTTCTTTTTTTGAGTTGAAGTGGCCTGTCAAATTTAAAGGATAGAAAGCTACAATAGAATCAGGACAGTTGGTTAAATTTCTTCGAAAAAGAGTAGGTTTTTATTTTTCTCAATATGCAATAAAGTACATCTCGGATGAATTGCTTTTCTGTAAAGGACCAGGTAGCAAATACTTCAGGCTTGGTGGGCTGTACTGTCTCTGTTGTATGTCCCTTTCTTTTTTCCCAAACAGCTCATGGGCCATAAAGTAACAAGTCTCATAGTTTGCTGGCCCTGTATTCAAACAATTTACTGTAAAAAGTGAGTCATCTGATTCTTACATGGTTAGTATGAGAATATTTTTATATTAAGTAAGACCCAAATATAGAACATTTTCTACTTGCAGTTCAGTGTTCTATTATACTCCAATTATAAGCAATAAAGAAAGTCAACATAAGGGAAAATAATGTATCAAAGGGAAAAGCCTGATGACTAAACACAATTTTTAAATGAGGATTTAACTGTTTAGTCCCAAACATCCATAAATGCAGTGCAAAAAGAAGGTGAAGAACTAGACATTTAAAAAATGCCTTTATAAAAGATATTAACCAGTGTAACAATCTTAAAGACAGACATGGCTACCTACTCCAGTATTCTTGCCTGGAAAAGTCCATGGACATAGGAGCCTGGCGGGCTCCAGTTCATGGGGTCTCAAAGAGTTGGACACAACTGAGCCACTAATACACATGAAGAAAAGTCCTGTCATATTAGAAAATGGGCAAAGGACACAGTCAGACAATTCCAAAGGAAGAGATTCAGTTTACTAGTAAATATGACACTTAGAACACATTGTCACTGGAAAGAATTAGGCTAACATTTCCAACCAAATTAGCAATGATTGAATAAAATAGTAATATTTCATGATGGCACAAGTGGTGTGAAATGAGCACTCTAATATGCTGCTGCTGAGCATGTAAATAAGAAGTCTTTCCAAAGGACAGTTTGTAAAGCTCATCTCAAGAGCCTTAATCAGGAGCTCAGATTCTTAGACCTGAAAATAACCGCAGGAATGCTGAATGATTTAAACGATACAATCTGTGTTTTAGCTTGGGCTACTGTAATGAAACATTGTAGAGCCAGTGGTTTATCAATAACAGAACTTTATTTCTCATAGTTCTAGAGGCTGGAAATCTGACATCAGGGTGCCAGCCTGGTTGGCTTCTGATCAGAGGCCCTCTTCCTTGTTACAGGTAGTAAGCTTCTTCCTGTATCTTCACATGGTAGAGAACAGAGAGACAGAGCCAGCTCTTGTGTCCCTTCTTATAAGGGTGCTAATGCCATTCATGAGGGCTCCACCCTCATGACCTAATTACCCCAGAGGTCCCACCTCCTCATTCTATCACAGGTTAGAATTTCAACATATGAATTTAATGGGGAACACAAACATTCAATGCTCTTAACATATCTATTTCAACATATTGAAAACACCAAAATATTTAGAAGCAATTTGATAGAAACCATACATGAGGATGTTACTTACCCATAAGAGGGAACACTAAACATACTAAAATTCATATCCCTGAAGAGTGTTTTATTACTAGGTGTGTTTTAGGCAGAATAAGCCCCACCCTTCACCCATGTTCGTCCCTGGAATCTGTGAACAGGTGACCTTACACGGCTAATGGAACACTACAGAATTAGGTGTGATTAAGTAAGGGATATTGAGATGTGAGGATTATCCTGGATATTCTGAGTGTGTCTTATGGAATCACAAAGCTACTTCTATGAGGGCGACAAGACGGTCAAGGTCAGAGAAGGTGATGTAATGACAGAAACAGAGGTCAGAGTAATATGGGGCCAGGAGCCAGGGAATGCAGGCCACCTTTAGGAGCTGGAAAGGCAAGGAAACATTCCGGAGCCTCCAGTAGACTGCCAACACCTTGAATTTTGCTCACTTAGTTGCTCGGTGAGACTGATTATGGCCTTCTGACCTCTAGAACTATAAAATAATGAACTTGTGTCACTAACTTTGTGGTGATTTGTTATGGCAGCAGTAGGAAAGCCGTACTCTAGTGGAAAGCTCACATACGGTCAGTGGGATGGGGAGACAGGATGTCTCCACAGTGAGGTGCTTCTTGGGGCGTGGTGCAGCCCCTGCAACAGACTGTGATAAGCTGTTGACCCTGTCTGCCGAAAGTGTACACTTGCTGGATTAGACAACTTCAGGCTTAATGTTGTCCTGTGTCACACACAGTCTTTTTTGTATTATGTTTAGGAATGACATATGAAATGATCCGTTTTTCCTTTTTTTGTTGTTTTTTACTTTATTTTACTTTACAGTACTGTATTGGATTTGGCATACATTGACATGAATCCGCCATGGGTGTACATGAACTCCCAAACATGAACCCCCCTTCCACCTCCCACCCCACATCATCCCTCCGGATTAAAAAATATTTCCTTGGCTGCCTCGGGTCTTGGTGGTGGTGTATGGGCTCAGTGGCTGTGGCCCGGTCTCAGGAGCTGCTTTGAGGCAGGTAGGATCCTAGTTCCCTAACCAGGGATGGAACCCAATGCCCCTGCACTGAAGGCGGATTCTTAACCACTGGATCACCAGTGAAGTCCCGTGATCTGTTTTTCAATGCACGATATTCACAGCCATTCAGAACCTATTTCACTTTTGAGTTAATCTTAGCATCAGCAAGGTGACATCTCACATAAAGGAAAATTCAGAATCACATCCAGGTATCTCTGCTTCCAACCTCTCAAATCTTCCGAATGTTCATCTCCTTATAGTGTTCTGTGGTGACTCTGGCCCAGAACTGCATGTGGCTTGTGATCACAAAGTGCCCCCCTCCCCTAACCCCAGGAAAGTACGGATGTGCAGACGAATTCCATCAAGAAATGTTGCTCACCAAACCTTGTGAAACTTGCTTCAGCTGTCTGGGCCCCATATGCCTATATTCCCTTAGTAAAAAATAGGTAAGTTTAGATGTTGTGAACTTTCTGGTCTTTCCTTGTTGAACGTTCTAGAATTCTTAGTTGAATCTAGTCCTCAGATGTGAGTGCCACTTTCACCAAGTGTAAATGGAGGTCACAAGATGAATTTAATATGGTTGTCCCTTGGCATCTGTGGGGGATGTACACTCCTCCCCCTGCCCGTGCAGATATCAAAATCCCTGGATGCTCTAATCTCTTGTAAAATGATATATTATTTGCATACAACCTGTACACATCCCCTGGGATACTTTAAATCACCTAGAGATGACTTAATACCTAATAAAATGTAAATACTATGTAAATAATTGCAAATACAATGTGCATAGTACAGTGTAAAGAGTTACCAGCACAGCAAATTCAAGGTTTGCTTTTTGGAACTTTCTGGAATTTTATTTAGAATTTTTTTCCCATGTCGAGGCATGTGAGATCTTAGTTCCCTGACCATGGGTTGAACCTGTGCCTCCTGCAGTGGAAGTGAGGAGTTCAAACCACTGAGCTGCCAGGAAATCCCCCTGTTGGAATATATTTGATCAAGGATGGTTGAATCTGCAGGTGCAGAACCCATGGATACAGAAGGCTGATTGTATACGCCTGGGTACATAGACTTAATCGATGGCTGGGGTTTGCATGGTTACAGAGGAAAAAGAACACACAACGTCAGTGTTGATGAGAAGGTGAAGTTTCTGTCCCTTTATTTTTTCTTCTGTTCTTTTTCACTACCACCAGAAATCATCAGAAGAGGGACAGAAAACAGGATGGGAGGAAAGAAATGGTGCGGTCCCCTGAAAGTCCTTCTTAAAGCATGGGCAGAGGTTAGAAAACATTCTCGCTGATTTGTGTTTTTGATACCACCTCTCCGCTTCTATCTTCTTTCTGCTTTCTTCTTTTGGTGAGAATAGATTTTGTTTAGTGCCAAAATACTCCAGGGGCTCCCCTGTGCTTCTGTGTAACCAGTGCTCCATTCAGCAAGCAGGCTAATAGTTTTTCAGAACTTGAGAAGATTGCTTGATTTAATATTATAAGAATCAATACACACCATAACTTAAACATCTGCATCTGGAATTTTCATCTCGTAATACTTTCTGCTAGGAATTCACTTTTAAGTCAATGGGGTTACTAGAAACCAGTATCATTTATCCCAATACTGAAGGACATACCACACTCTCTTGGTGTCTTAGGCACTTGGAAGCCAAATGCTTAAGTACCAGTTTCATCACAGCCTGTTGGCGATGCAAAGACTAGCCTTTGCTGTAATTTAGCAAAAAGATCTTCTTGGCAAGTTTCATTCCACAATTAGCATTCTCCCTGTTAGGTAGTGAAACCATGGATTTCCTGCTGTGGGAGTGACAGAGGCAGTGTAGGGATGGAAAACAAACGTATTTGCTGTGCCATCCAAGCTATGATTTTTGTTGAGGTATAATTTACGTAGAAGATCTGACAGTTGTAAAATTATTGAGTTATGCAACCATGATTCATTGCCTCAGCCCCCAAAGTTCTCTAATGCCTGTTCACATTCAGTGCTTGTTCCTAGCCCTAAGTAAACACGAATCTTTGTTTCTATAGATTTGCCTTGACTAGAAATTTCATATAAATGAAACCATGTAACATGTAGTCTTTCATGTTTTGCTCCTTTCAAATGGTTTTGGGTTTCATCCATGTCATAGCAGGTGTCAGTATTTTATTCATTTTATTTAATTGAAATATATTTGATATATAATATTGTGTAGGTTTAAGGTACAATGTGCTAATTTGATACATTTATATACTGTGATATGTTTATCACTTTATCATTAGCTAACACCTCTATCATGTTGTATACTTATTATTTCTTTTTTGAGCATCAGATCTCAAGGACTTATCTATCTACTAGTTGTAAGTTTGTAGTAACACCATCTCCCCAGCTCTGCAGTTCCTCAGCCCCTGGTAACCATCATTGTGTTCTTTGGACGTTTTGTGGGGGGAGGGGCCACACTGCACAGAATGCAGGATCTTAGTTCCTAGACAAGGGATTGAACCTGTGCTTCCTGCAGTGAAAGCAAAGAGTCCTAACCATTGGACTGCCAGGAAATTCCTTCTGTTCTCTGTTTTTATGGCTTTAGCTTTTTAAAGATTCATACAGTGAATATTCATATAGTGATATCGTATAGTATTTGCCTTTTTCGTCTAATTTACCCTCACTTAACATAATGCCCTCAAGGTACATTCTTATTGTTGCAAATGGCAGGATTTCCTTCTCCTGGCTGAGTAATATTCCATTGTATGTACGTACCATATCTTCTTTATCCATTAGTCCATTGATGGGCTCTTGTTTCCACATCTTGGCTATTGTGAACTATGTTACAGCAAACATGAAAGTTCAGACATCTTTTCCATATGCTGTTTTCATTTCTTGGATATACACCCAGAAGTGGTATTGCTGGATCATATGGCAATTCTATTTTTAATTTTCCGAGGAACCTTCATACAGTTTTCCATAATGGCTGAGCCAATTTACATTCCTACCAATAGTGTTCCCTTTCCTGCACATCCTTGCCAACAATTGTTATGCTTGTCTTTTTAATAACAGCCATTCTAACAGGTGTGAGGTGATATCTCATTGTGGTATTGATTTGCATTTCCCTAGTGACTAATTATGTTGTGCATCTTTTCCTGTATCTTTGGCCATTTGGATGTCTTCTTTGGATATGTCTGTATAGTTAATCTGCCTGTTAAAAATCATATTGTTATTGAGTTGTATGAGTAATTTATATATTTTGGATATTAACTGCTTATTGACATTTGGTTTGCAAATATTTTCTCCCATTCCATGGTTTGCTTTTTCATTTTGTTTATTATTTCTTTTGTTTGTGCAACTTTTTAGTGTGATGTTGTCCCACTTTTGATTTTTGCTTTTGTTTCTTGTGCTATTGGTGTTAGATCCAAAAAATCATTGCCAAGAGCCAGTGCCAAGGAGCATCTTCCTTTTGTTTTCTTCTAGGAGTTCATGGTGTTAGGTCTTATGTTTAAGTCTTTGATCCATTTTAAGTTATTTTTTGTGAGTGGTATTAGAGTCTCATTTCATTATTTTACATGTGACTTTCTAGTTTTCCCAGTGCCATTTGTTGAAAAGACTATCCTTTTTTGGGAGTTCGTGTAAAAAAATAAATTAAAAAAAAAAAAAATCCAGAGGAGGAAAAAAAAAAAAAAAAAGACTATCCTTTATCCATTGAGTGTTCTTAGAACATTAATTAACTGTATATGTGGGGTTAGTTTATTCTTTTTGATTGTTGAATAGTGTTCCATTGTACAGATACCCAGCATTTAATTTATCCATCTAGTTAATGGGCATTCAGATTGCTTCCAGTTTGGGGTCTTTATTAGTAATATGGCTATGAATACTTATATATTGTGTGTATTTTCATTTTTTATGTAGGTTTTCATTTCTCTTGGTTATATATTGAATTATATGGTAACTCTTTGTTTAACCTCTAAAAAAACTGAAACTGGTTTCTAATGTGGCTGTATCATTTTACATTCCTACTAGCAGTATATGAGAGTTATATTTTCTAAATCTTCTGCTAACATTTGTCACTGTTTGTTTTTTTATTGGTAGTCATTCAAATGGGTATTTAGTAGTATCTCACTGCCTGGAGAATCCCAGGGACGGAGGAGCCTGGTGGGCTGCTGTCTGTGGGGTCACACAGAGTCGGACACGACTGAAGTGACTTAGCAGCATTGTTTTAATTTGTGTTTTCCTAATGACTGATGTTGTTGAGCACCTTTTCATGTAGTTTTTAGCCATTTCTTTGGTAAAATACTGTTTAAATTATTTGCCTGTGTTTTTAATTGAGATGTTTGACATTGAATATTATGATATATATATATATATATGTATATATCAGTCATTGAACAGAAATATGACTTAAAAGTATTTCTTCCAGTATTGGCTGGTCTTTCCATTTTGTTAATGGTATCTTTTGAAGTACAGAAGATTTACATTTTGATCATATTCAGTTTGTCAACTTTTTCTTTTATGGATTGTGCTTTTGGTGTCGTATCTAAGAAATCTTGACACTTAATCCAAGGCCATAAAGATTTTCTCCTACCTTTCCCTCCACAAGTTTTACAGTTTTACAAGTCTTATCCATCTATTTTAGTCAACTGTCCATTTTAGTTAATGTTTTTTTCAGGAATAGGAAAGATTTTTTACTTGGAGCAAGTAAATGATCCCCAAAGCAGTATCTCCCATTTTAGTTAATTTCTTTTTTGTATAGGGTATAAGGGTAAGGGTCTATATTCATTTTCCTTCTTTTGTGTGTAGACATTTAGTTTCCCAGTGCCATTATTGAAAAGGTTGTCATATCCCCCTCTAAATGAATTGGCAATTTTATAAAAACTTAATTCACCATAACTTAAGTGTTTTTTTGGACTCTCAGTTCTATTTGATTAATAATTGTACCTGCTTTTATGCTAATATCACACTGTTTTGATTATTATAGTCTTTTGCTGCTGAAATCAGATAGTATAAATCTTATATCTTTGTATGTCTTTTAAACAATTATTTTGACTTTTCTAGCTCCTTTGAATTTCTATATAAATGTCATGAACAGCATGTCCTTTTTTTTTTAAATAAAAATATATGGATTTTCGGGACTTCCCTGTTGGTCCAGTGGCTAAGACTCTGGGCTCCCAAAGCAGGGAGCCTGAGTTCAGTCTCTGGTCAGGGAACTAGATCCCACATGCTGCAGCTAAAAGATTCTATAGACCATAACTAAGGCTGCTGCTGCTAAGTCACTTCAGTCGTGTCCGACTCTGTGCGACCCCATAGATGGCAGCCCACCAGGCTCCCCCGTCCCTGGGATTCTCCAGGCAAAAGTAATGGAGTGAGTTGCCATTTCCTTCTCCAATGCATGAAAGTGAAAAGTGAAAGGGAAGTCGCTCAGTCATGTCTGACCCTCAGCGACCCCATGGACTGCAGCCTTCCAGGCTCCTCTGTCCAGGGGTTTTCCAGGCAAGAGTACTAGGTGCAGCCAAATATATATATATATGGATTTTCATAGTGTTTCTATTGAATTGATAGATTGATTTTTGTAGAATTTCTATCTTGGCATTACTTGATATCATAGTACAACATTTTCCCTTTTATTTAGGTCTTTAAGTAATGTTTGTAGCTTCTAGTGTAAAAATCTTGGACTTCTTCTGTTAATTTTCTTCCTAGGTATTTCATTCTTTTCAAATCATTGTGAATGGGATTGTCTTCTTCATACCATTTTCAGATTGTACATTTGTAGAATATAGTATATATGGAATAACACTGAACACCCACTCTGTGTCCAGAACTCTGTTTAGTGCTGAGGATGTGATGAGACATGGGTCAGAAAGTGGCAACACTTTGGGGATGAGACTTTTTAAGGAGCCTCAAACCCAATCTACCTCCTCTGCAACTGGGATTGCAAGCTCAGCCTAGAGGAGGTGGGCATAGTTTTTCCAACCTCTGGTCCGTATCAACAGTCTTTTCTGGCAGCTACTAGTTTTCACATTCAACTTGGCCCTTGTATCACCATCCTAGTCATTGAACTGGGCTGGGTGGTCGCTCTTGTCAGAGTCCTACTATACTTACCCAAAGCTGAGTGTTATTTTATGAACATATGCATCCCAATTTATCATATGCCTTTCATTATTTTCCAGAGACCTGAAACGATTGTTTTGACAATTTTATCCGTGTATTGGGTTGTTTTTTAGAGAAGGGATTTATTGATCTCTTCTTTCATTTCCTTCCTCACCAGAAGTCCTGCCTATGATCTTAAATGTCTAGAGTGTGTAAAGCATGGTGGAGCATGTGTGAAAGCCTAGTGGAAGAAAAACAAGGTTTACAATGAACCTCCTTCTGGCATTCCCAATTATATATATTGTGATCATTTAGTAATATGAACTCAAAGTGAGTGTAAAACAACACCTGTGTTGATGGGACCCTCCATCACAGTTGTTCTTCTGTCATAGTGTACTTCTTGTTTAGAGAAACAGAAAAAAATCTTACTTATTTTCCCAATGTGATAATCTTGTAAAGATATGACTTATCGATGGAGGTTAAATGAGAGAGACTTGTTTGTGTATGTGTGTGCTCAGTGGTGTCTGACTCTTTGAGACACTGTGGACTATAGCCTGCTCCGGTCTTCTGTCATTGGGATTTTCCAGGCAAGAATACTGGAGCAGACTGCCATTTCCTTTTCTGGGGGATCTTCCTGACGCAGGGATCAAACCCACCTCTCTTGCGCCTCCTGCATTGGCAGACAGATTCTTTACCACTGTGCCACCTGCAAAGCCCAAGAGAGACTTAAATATTATTAAAATTAGACTTGGTTGGTTTGCTACACATACTAATACTTCAGTATTCAAGTCTACTATACTTTGAGTTTCAATAGAATTTACAGAAGAAAATACAGGTTATAATCCAGTTTAACAATGCCATTTAGGTAAATAGTATAATAATGTAATTAATACCGATTTTTAGTAATTTGTTAGTTTATCATTAAAGGTTTAGGACAAAACACTAAGGTTACTGTGAGCTTTAAAGTCCTGAGGCATCACACAAATGAATCGCCTAGCACAAGCAATATTATTTTTAAATTTCTAAGACAAGTTGGTCAGTCTTCAGTGCAACACTGTATCCTTTAAAAAAACTATTTATTTTCGGCCACGCTGGGTCTTCGTTGCTTCGCCCTGGACTTTTCGAGTTGCAGTGAGTGGGGCTGCTTTGCGTGGTGGTGCGCAGCCTTCTCGCTGTGACTTCTCTTACTGTGGAGCTTCGGCTCTAGGCGCCCAGGCTTCAGTAGTTGCAGCCCTTGGGATCTCGAGTGCGGGCCCAATAGTGTGGTACACAGGCTTACTTGCTCTCTGCTGCATGGGATCTTCCTCCACTAGGGATCAAACGGGTGTCCCCTGCATTGGCAGGCGGATTCTTAACCACTGGACCACCAGAGAGATCCCAGTATTCTGTTTTTAACAGCGATAGCAAAGATCATTTCTCAAGAAGGCAGGATTATTTCATTTTCAAAGTTAAAATGTAGGCTACGTATTGTCAAACTGAATCCATCAATATGTAAAAGCATTATACTCAATAACCAATGAGATTTATCCCAGGATGCAAGGTTAGTTTAACATCTGGAAATCAATTAATGTAATACTTCATATTAATAAAATAACAAAAGTCACACAATCCTCTGAATAGACACAGAAGAAGCATTTCACAAAATCTACCCTTTCTGGGGGCTTCCCTAGTGGCTCAGCTGGTAAAGAATCCGCCCACAATGCAGGAGACCTGGGTTCAATTCCTGGGTTAGGAAGACCCCTGGAGAAGAAGGGAATGGCTACCCATTCCAGTATTCTGGCCTGGAGAAGTCCATGGACCGTATAGTCCATGGGGTCGCAAAGAGTTGGACATGACTGAGCAACTTTCACTTTTACTTTATTTCACCCTTTCTGTATCAGAATCCTCAACAAACTAGAAATAGTTACCCTAAATCTGATAAAGAACATTTATGAAAAACCTATAGCTTACCATCATACTTAACAATGAAAGACTGAATGCTTTTTCCCTAAGATCAGAATATCTACTCACTATTTCTATTCAGCGTGGGACTGGAGGTTCTAGTTAAGGCAATCAGGCTAGAAGGAGAGATGTATCCAGATTGAAAAGGAAGAAGTAAAATTGTATTTGTAAGTGACAAAGTCTGGCTCAGACGGTAAAGAATCTACTCACAATACAGGAGACCCTGATTCCATCCCTGGGTGGGAAAGCTCCCTTGGAGAAGGGAATGGCAACCCACTCCAGTGTTTTTGCCTGGAGAATCCCATGGACAGAGGAGCCTGGTGGGCTACAGAGCATGGGGTTGCAAAGAGCTGGACATGACTGAGTGACTAACACTTTTTTCAGTTTTACTTTTGTCTTCCATACAGAAAATACTAAATATTCACTAAAAAGCTCTTCGAACTAATAAATGAGTTCAGCAAGTTCGCAGAATACAAACAAGCTAAATATACATAATCAATTATATTTTATGTAATAGCAGTGAAAAGTTTGAAAAGGAAGTTAAGAAAACAATTTCATGAACAATGGCATCAAAACAAATAAAATACTTAGAAATAACATGTTTCCTTAGGAATTTGTTTCCTTAGGAAAAGAAGTACAAAACTTGAATTTTGAAGCTACAAACCACTGTGGAAAGAAAAGAAAGAAGATCCAAATAAATGGAAATGCGTCCATGCCTGTATCTCATCATGCCTGCTAATCCCTGCCCCCCTGGTAAAATAAGGTTCACTTTCCTTCCTGGCTTCACTGTGCCCTACAGAAATAGCTGTCACAGCGCCTTCTACACTTCATTATACTTTTGGTTTGTTTAGATACTTGTTGCTTTCTTTTGGCCTGTCAGTTCCTTATAGGTAGAGACTGTATTTCTCTCTCTTATTAATTTTTGCATCCCTACCTCTGTGCCTGGGGACGCAGCAGGCTTTCAGCAAATGCTGAATGGATATGTGGGAGACTTAGGGGAAGCCAAGTATGGATGAGCGATCCTGGTCCCTTTTGTGCTGGGATAGCCTGGATTCTATTTGGTGGAAATTACAGGTGTGTGTGTGTGTGCCTGTGTTTGTGTGGTGTGTGTGCACACTTCCCTGGTGGCTCTACTGGTAAAGAACCTGCCTACCGATGCAGGAGACCTAAGAGATGTGGGTTCGCTCCCTGGGTTAGGAAGATACCCTGGAGGAGGGCGTGGCAACTAACCTACTCCAGGATTCCTGGAGAATCCCATGAACAGAGGAGTCTAGTGGCTACAGTCCATAGGGTTCTAAAGAGCTGGGCACGAACTAAAGTTACTTAGCATGAGTGTGAGTGTATGTGTGTGAATGAAGAGAAATAGTAACTGACTTTTGACCACAGGGTACCTATTTTGGGTAATTAAATATTTTGTTGTTTTGTTTTTGTTTTATTTTATATTGGAATATGCTTGATTAACAATGTTGTGTTAATTTCAGGTATCCAGCAGAGTGATGCAGGTATACATACACATGTATCTATTCCTTTTCAATTTCTTTCCCCAGTCAGGTGATTCCAGAATACTGAGCAGAGTTCCCTGTGCTATACATTAGGTCCTTATTGGTTATTTATTTTAAATATATTAGTGTATATATGTCAGTCCCAAACTCCAAGCTTATCCCTCCCCTAACTTGTTTTTTTGTTTGATTTTTCAAAATACTTATATCAAAATCATTTGTTTTAAATTATGTCTTGTTTGTCTGCTTTTTTTTTTTGTATTTATTTATTTTTTTACACGAACTCCCAAACATGAACCCCCCTCCCACCTCCCACCCCACATCTTCCCTCCAGATCATCCCCATACACCAGCCCCAAGCATCCTGCATCCTGCATTGAACATAGACTGACAATTCATTTCTTACATGATAGTATACATATTTCAATGCTATTCTCCCAAATCATCCCACCCTCTCCCTCTCCCTCACCTTCTCCCTCAGAGTCCATAAGTCCGCTCTACACATCTGTATCT